>JBBBDQ010000911.1:0-115000 GCA_037127315.1 Ascarosepion bandense | reverse complement strand
AACTATTGTTTTTTAGTCTTTCGCGCCAACGTCCAAAGAGTCTGAGCTCCAGGACCACGGATTAGTTTTAAAGCTTTCATTACACCCGAACAACGCCGGGCTATATTGCTAGTATATATATAAATATAAGAATAATCATTCTGAAGCAGAAATGTAAAAAAACAACTGTCGCGACTGCTCCTCACAATACACTGATGCAACTTTCAGCAATCTTTTTAAAAACTTCTCTATGAAAGCAAAAAGAGTCTTATACACAACAATTCATCAAATGCTTTAGCCATACATAGAAATAAATCCAATCCCAACTTCGATCTAAAGAATGCTACTTCTTCTATGTGCCCTGTCTTTTCAGGACGTGGCCAATCATGGCCTTCCATGTCTCTCTATCCCTGGTGGCTCTTAGCACGCTTTCTCCTGTTACACTACACAATCCTCGTTCCGTCATCCACCTGATCAATCCCTTCAAATATGTTATCCGCTGCTTTCCCTTGTTTCTTTCCCCCTCTATCTGGCCTGTTAGTATCAGGTTCTCCATGCCCTCCTTCCTCATTGCATGTCCCAGAAACTTCGGTTGTCTCTTCCTGATGCTCAGTATTTATTTCCTTTTTGTTTCCATCCTTTCCAAAACCTCATCATTGCTCACATGCTCGGTCCATGATATACGCAGCATCCTTCTGTAGAACCACATTTCAGCTGCTTCAAGTTTTTCCTTCATCTTTGATGATATTGTCCAACATTTACTGCCATATTGAAGAATTGACATCACATGGCAATCTAGTACTCACTTCTTTATTTCTAGTGAAAGTTTCTTGTCTTTTAATACTCTACTCAGCTTCTGGAATGCATCCTTGTGCTTTTGGATCTCAGGAATATAAATGTATAGAAACTGCTCTGACCATAAAGTAAGGGATCAGTTTATATATTGATTGTAATATGGAATTGATCCGCCACTTTATATATGGTAGGCTTCTTTAGAACCACATTTCAGTTGCTTCAACTTTGTCCTTCATCTTTGATGATATTGTCCTGCATTTACTGCCATATTGAAGAACTGACATCACATAGGAATCTAGTACTCTTTTCTTTGTTTCTAGTGAAAGTTTCCTGTCCCTTAATACTTTACTCAACTTCTGGAACGCGTCCTTCGTCATGCCAATTCGCCTTCGGATCTCTAAACTCAACCAAACCAAACCATTTATTGCAATGACCGCATAAACTACCAGACGAACGCGGGCGTCCCTCAAGGTTCTATCCTAGGTCCCACGCTATTTCTGATCTACATTAATGATCTCCCCGACACCATTAGATCCCAAGTTGGCATGTATGCCGACGACACAACAATCTACTCCCGCATCGATCAGAAACCAGGTCTGGACGACAAAGTGAACCTCGCTGCCGCACTGGAAAGGGACCTCCAATCCGTAGTGACCTGGGGTAGGAAATGGTTGGTAAATTTCAATGCCTCCAAAACAAAGCTGTTATCAACTAACCACCATAGACAATCGCATCTACCTCCCATTAGCATGGGACAGGCTAGCCTCCCAGAGAGTAAAATACTACGCCTCCTTGGCCTTACACTCTCGGCGGACCTCAAATGGAATGACTATATTGAATCCATTGCCAAATCTGCTGCTATGAAAGTCGGCTCTCTGTGCAGGGCCCGGAAATTTTTCCCACCTGAAACTATTTTGCACATATACAAATCTACCATCCGCCCGTGTATTGAATATTGCTGCCATATCTGGTCGGGTGCCCCTGCTGCTCTCCTTGGGCTTCTTGACAAAATACAAAGGAGGATATGTAACGTGGTTGATACTGACTTGGCAGACCGGCTGCAGCCGCTCTCACACCGGCGTGATGTAGCTTCCCTGTGCCTCTTCTACAAGTACTTTCATGGCTTCTGCTCCGATGAGCTTAGATCACTGGTGCCGCCCAAGCACGAATTTACACGAGATACTAGATTAGCAACTAGGTCCCACCCTTTTACAGTTAAACAAATAAGATGTAACCGTAAATTCTACTCCAACAGCTTCTTTTCTCTCGCTTCCCGCCTGTGGAACTCCCTTCCACAAGTCTGCTTTCCCGACAGTTACAATCTCCAGGTGTTTAAATGTAGGGTCAATAGACACCTCCTATCACACTAACTCCCAACTATTCTCACAACACTCTCATCTACCCAACCCTCATTCTCGGTATCCTCACCCGCCTATCACCCACCCTCTGTTATTTCCTATATTTAACCAGCCTTTCTCCACTCTACGTAGCCCCCTGCACAGTAGTGGCAGTGACATGCCTTGCTCGGGGTGAAACGCTTATAAAAAAAAAAAATAAAATAAAAATAAAAATAAAAATGAAGTAAATGAAAACGTTCCCAAATCTCCGCTACATATTTACTTAGATCTTCCCACTTAAATGCCTGTTTCCAATAACGTCTGTCTCCGAATTCGCCCGCCAACAACTTGAGCGGCAAAAGTAACAATCAAATCCACCATTTTGGATAGTGACGTGCGCTCTGACAAGCCACTGGTTTTCAGCTAAGCATTTTTAGTTTATAACGTTTGCTTTCGGATCTGGGCCTCAGCGTCGGCAGCTGCCACACGACAAGCAATGGCTTCACGTCTGATTCTTTATTTCGCCATGTTGGACCGCATGGACAAGTTTATCAAACAGAGCGGAAGTGAAACCTTCTCTTTATCTTTTCCTCTCTCACTCACCCTCTTTCTATCGCTTTTTTTGCTTGATTTTATTTATTTTTTCTTTTTATATATATATATTTTATGGCAGTCTATGGAGTTCCAAAAAATCAGGAAGAAATGCTGTGGAGCCATTCATGTATGAAGATAATTTTCTTAAAGTTGAGTTTTGAGCTTAAACTTAGTGGGAAAAGAAGCACGTATTGACAAATCAAATTTTCCCGATTTTCGAAAAAAAAAAAAAATACAATTCCCTACTCACCGATTTATGCCTGGTGTTATTTCATGGCGACTTTGTTTGGTGAAACTTTCCCCAACTTTAGGTTAGGAATGATTTGATGTTTCAACATCGATGGTAAAAGAGACAACAAAAGGAGTTTTTAGTGATCGGAAAAATACAAAATATTGAAAAAGGAATATGTCTCAAAACTCAAAGAAAAAAAACAATTAACCAAAAAATTTTTTAAAATATTTAAATACAGTTGTTGCAAGTGAAAGAAAGAAAGAAACAAAGAAAGAAAGAAGAGGAAAAGTGAAAGAAAGTAATAAAAAAGATAAAAAGCAAAGCGACAAAGAAAGAAAAACGAAGAAAAGAAAGCAAAAAGAAAAAAGAAAGAAAAGTAAAAAGAGAAGAAATGTAGGGAAAAAATGAAAAAAGAGAGACACGAAATGAAAAAAGAGATAAAAACCAAATTGTAAAAAGAAGTGAAGAAAAAAATTAGATCGAAATAAAAATAATTAGTAAAAAAGATAAAAATTAAAAAAAAGAAAGAAAGAAAGAATGAAAGAAAATTAAAAAAAAGAAAGAAAGAAAATTAAAAAAGAAAGAAAGAAAATTAAAAAAGAAAGAAAGAAAGAAAATTAAAAAAGAAAGAAAGAAAGAAAATTAAAAAAGAAAGAAAGAAAAATAAAAAAGAAAGAAAGAAAGAAAATTAAAAAAGAAAGAAAAAAGAAAATTAAAAAAGAAAGAAAGAAAAAGAAAAAAGGATAAGAAACGCTAAGAGAAAGAAATATAAAGAGAGAAAAATGAAAAATAAAAAATAAAAATAAAAATAAATTGAAAAATGAAAACTAAAATTAGATAACAGGCAAAATGAAAAAGAAAAGAAAAGTGATAATGAAAAATGAGATCGGAAAAGAAATAAAAACGATAAAAAGCAAAATGACAAAGAAAGAAAAATGAACAAAAATAAAAAAAAGGAAGAAATTCTAAAAGAAAGAAATGAATAAATGAGACAAAGGAAATAGAAAGAGAGATAAAAAGCAAAATGATAAAAAAAGAAAACGTGAAAGTAAAAGAAAATAAATGAAAATAAAGAGAAACGAAAGAAAGAGAAAAAAAAGAAAAATTAAAAAAGAAAGCAATGAAAAAAGAAATGACAAGAAGAACGAAACGAAATAAAAAAGAGATAAAAAGCAAAACAAAAAAAGGAAGAAAATATGAATAACCATAAGATTCTTAGAGAAAAATTATGGTTTGTTTTATTTTATTTTACAGGTTACCATATTCCTGGGCATGACAGTAAACTGCATCCGGCAGCAAGGTCTTTGATTGAGAGGATGTGAAGAGCATGGAACCACCTCTTAATTGCTGTTGTTCGCAGGTCCACCTTGACCCGGGTGGTAGTACCTTTTAGGGTCCCAGCTATGGGAAAATAGTTAACCCCCCAAACTGGGGTCAAAGCACTATGAAAGTGTAAAAATGCACTTTTACAGAAATCTAAACTTATTAATAAATGGAATTTTGTCTGTGTGTGTGTATGTGTGTGTGTCTGTGTCCGTTACCTATAGACTCCGAAACGGCAGAACTGATGTTCTTGAAAATTTACACAGTTGTACTTTAAGCGTCTGTGAATGTTCTTAGCTAGGTTTTGTGTCGAGGTACCCCCGATAAATATCGAAAATCGAAAATCGAAAAAATCGGGTTATAGAAGGAGTGGTCCGATTTTAATCAAATTTGATACACTCATAGACAAAGACATAAGAAAAGATATTCAGAAGTTTCAAGGTTGCAGTTCTTACAATAGTGCAGAAAATCGACAACATATATATATATATATATATATATATATATATATAAGGCAAGAAGTTTGTGTGTGTGTCTGTTTATCTACCGGTATGTCTCTATTTTTTCAGCCGTTTTATTTTAGTTTTTGCTTCGGGTTTGGCTCTAAGTAGGTATAATTGTAGTTCTTAGTCTCGGCCACGATACCATTTACTCAGAGGACTTATTTAGCCTTCAAAATTCAGTTTACGACGAAAAAATCTTATTTGATATCGATACCAGGAAATCAAAATTTAATTTACGTCCATTCATTTTTCTTTTAGTCTACGGTTTCGCTTTAACTGGAAACAACTATTGCTTTTTAGTCTTTTGTGCCAAAGTCCAAAGAGTCTGAGCTCTAGGACCATGGATTAGTTTTAAAGCTTTCATTACACCCGAGCAACGCCGGGCTATAGTGCTAGTATATACATAGACATAGACTTTTATAGAAAAATATACATTTCTTAAGGAAAAATTTTACCAACAAATCATTTTTCAAGAAAAAATTATTACCATAATATATTTTTGAAGAAAAAAATTATTCTCAGCAAAACATTTTGGAATACAAAACTACATTTTCAGATTTCTAAAATAAAAAAGAATAAAAACAAAAAATGTTCATTAAAATCTGACTAAATCAACCTTCTCATTATAACCGAACATTAAAAAAATACCTTAAGACCCCACCTTTTTGGCATTAAATAATCTGCAGGGGTGTATTTGGTTTATTGTACTGAGGTATAATAAATCTCTATTCATATATCCTCAGTGTTAAGAATTATTTCTTGCACTATTCTTTCTCTGTTTATCCCCCCCCCCGGGGTACAATAGCTAGTAATATTCTTTCTTTCTTTTTTTCAAAATTGTACTTCTTGTAGTTTTACTATAAAAATCTATTTTTATACTTCTATAGTGTTTTAACCCTAGTTTAGAGGTTAACTATTTGCTCATAGTTGGGGACCATAACAGGAGATACAACCCCGGTTCAGGTTGTTCCTGTGAGCAACACCAATTAAGAGGTGGTTCCATGCTCAAAACCTCCCGATCAGGAGTCTTGTTACCGGATGTAGTTTATCGACCTAGCCAGGACAGAAAAATTATATAGAAAAAAATTAAGGAAAGAGAAACAAAAAAGAAGGAATGAAAACAAGAAAAAGGAAGAAAGAAAACGAGGTGAGAAGAAAAAGTTACAAAAACGAATGAAAAATAGAATGAAAAAAGGAAATAAGGAAAAAAACAAAATTACTGTGGAGTTTTGGTGAAATCTTCGTCGCCAAGTTGTTGTGACATGTTTGAGTCGGGAATAAAGACACAGAAACAAGAAGGTAGATTCAACAGTGTATTGGAATAACAGAACCATATCTAAACGTATTTATAAATGGAACTTTGTCTGTGTGTGTGTGTGTGTGTGTATGTGTGTATGTGCGTCCGTTACCTATATTCTCCGAAACGGCTGAATCAATTTTCATGAAAATCTACAGAGTCGTACTATAAGCGTCTGCGAGTGTTCTTAGCTAGGTTTATGTCGAGGTACCCCCGATAAATATCTAAAATCGAAACGATATTCATAAGTTTCAAGGTCACAGGTCTTACAATAGTGCAGAAAATCGATAATATATATATATAAAAGGCAAGATGTTTGTGTGTGTGTCTGTTTATCTGCCTATATGTTTGTATTTATTTCAGCATTTTTATTTTAGTTTTTGCTTCGGGTTTGGCTCTAAATAGGTATAACTGTAGTTCTTAGTCTCAGCCATGATACCATTTACTCAGAGGATTTATTTAGCCTTCAAAATTCAATTTAAGACGAAAAAAACTTATTTGATATCGATACCAGGAAATCAAAATTTGACTTACATCCATTCATCTTTCTTTCAGTCTACGGTTTCGCTTTAACTGGAAACAGCCATTGCTTTTTAGTCTTTCGTGCCAACGTCCAAAATGTCTGAGCTTCAGGACCACGGATTAGTTTTAAAGTTTTCACTACACCCGAGCAACGCTGGGCTATACTGCTAGTATATATATATATATATATATATATATATATATATATATATATATATATATTAGGTGCGATTGTTAAATTGTCGCAATTAATTTATTATTTCAAATATTCTTTAGGCTGAGTCTGAGCTCCAGGACTATGGATTATTTAAAGCTTTCATTACACCCGTTGCTCGGGTGTAATGAAAGTAAAAAATAAAATGAAGAAAAAGTAAAAAGCAAAGATGGAAAAAAAATAATTCACTAGCTTTGCGAATGGCTTTATCTCAATAAAATGTGGGATTTTTTAACTTGAAAAAAAATATGAATTTTTAAAAAATAATAATAATAATAATACAAAACTACCAGTTATACTACTAATAATAATAGTTTTCTAAAAGTCAGCAAAGAACGCGACCAAATTAAATCTGTTGCTCTCCGCTTTCGTTATGCGTAATTCGTTCTGCCTATTACGATGCAAAACATTCGATGGTCACGGAAGTGTCGTCCGGTGTCAGGCCAACATACTATGAGATGAGAGTCGACGAAAATTTGGGGTAGGGAAACTAGATTACATTTTCAAATGGGACGGCAAAGACATTGATGGGTCAGCAAGGTTGCAGGGATGTCCTTTTATGAGATTGGATGATTGAGAAAGATGAGGCGATTTGCAAGGATATCCTGATTGCATTTGCGACTAGGTCCGTTGTCACTGTCCAAGGGTGTTGCCGTTAATTTGAGCACGGGTTTTAGGAAAGGGCTGGGGTTAGTATTAGATTACTCATAGGGAAATTTACAAAACAAAAAAAAAGTAAAAAATAGAAAAAGAGAAAACAGGGGGAAAATGAATTAGATAAAGAAAAAGAAGCGGAAAAGAGCCAGAAAGAAAGAAAAATAAAACAAAAAAAAAGAGAAAAAAGGATGAGGAAAGAAAGGAAAATACCCCCCCCCCAAAAAAAAGAGAGAGAGAGAGAAAATGAGGAAAGAAAGGAAAATAAACCAAAAAAGAAAAGAAGCGGAAAAGAGCCAGAAAGAAAGAAAAATAAAACCAAAAAAAAAAAAAAGAGAAAAGATGAAGAAAGAAATTTTTTAGCTGTAGAAAGGAAGAAGGCGAAAAAAAAAATGGAAAAGAAAGATTAAATATGAAAAATCTTCAACACACACACACACACACACACACACACACACACACACACACACAGAGAATGACTTAATTCCACAGATAAAGCGGAAGCAAGGCAGGCACCCCTAATAGCTTAACGGATAGATATAATCTGTTTAACAGAAAAAATTAAGATTTTAAAATTTCAATATCAGAATGTACTTCTGAATAAGCGTAGAGAAATCATCAGTATGTGTCATCAGAGGAATAAATTTAAATTTCAATAATTTTCTAATTCTTCCATTTAGTTACAATAGATTTTTTTAAAATTTGGCAAAGCAGTAACCTTTTCCCTTCTATCTACCACTACAAACCCAATGATCAAGCCTCATGACCTCCACTACCATAAGAGAAATTACTACTAAGATTCCTCGAGCTTAACCCTATCATAGCCAATATTCCCCATCCCCTTCCTTTACTAGTCCCTGCCCCCATCATTAGAATTTTTCCTCATTCTTTGATTAAACGGGGTTGGCAATGCATGTCTTAAACTGATATGTTGAAAATCGCTATTTCACCTCTAAATTTTATCTAAATTTTCACACATATATATATATATATATATATATTTTTTTTTTTTTTTTTAATTCAGATACTTCAATCCAAGGGAAAAAAGCAGGAAGGTAAATTCCCAAAAACCCGATCCTAATTAATATTAAAATTTTTATTTTAATATTAAAAATGAAAAAAAAGGAAGAGAGCTCCAAAAAAATTAAAAAAGGAAGAGAGCTCCATATAAAAAAATATTACAGAGCAAATATATATATATATAGTATCAAATTTAAGGTATCAAACAAACCTTTCGCGAAAATACTGGGAATTGGAAAAAAAATAACCTAAATCCACAGATAAAGTGGAAGCTGATAGGCAAGGCAAGCACTCATAATAGCTTAATGGTTAGATATAATCTATGTTTAACAGGAAAAGATAAGATTTTGAAATTTAAATATCAGAATGTACTTCTGAATAAACGTACAGAAGTCATTAGTATGTGTCGTCACAGGAATAAATTTAAATTACAATAATTATCTTATTCTTCCATTTATTCAAAATAGAATTTGTCTGTTAAATAAACTAGGTTCTTAAAATTTGGCGAAGCAGTAACCTTTTCCTTCCTACCTACCGCTACTAAACCAATGGTCAAGCCATACGCCTCCCACTACCATAAGAGAAATTACTACTAAATTTCCTCGTGCTTAACCCTATAATAGCCAAGATTCCCCAACCCTTCCTTTACTAGCCCCTGGTTCCGACATTAAATTATTTCCTCATATATATATATATATTAGCAATAGAGCCCGGTGTTGCTCGGGTGTAATGAAAGCTGTAAAACTAATTCATGGTCCTGTAGCTCAGACACTTTGGACGTTGGCACGAAAGACTAAAAAGCAATAGTTGTTTCCAGTTAAAGCGAAACCGTAGACTGAAAGAAAAATGAATGGATGTAAGTCAAATTTTGATTTCCTGGTATCGATATCAAATAAGTTTTTTTCGTCGTAAACTGAATTTTGAAGGCGAAATAAGTCCTCTGAGTAAATGGTATCATGGCTGAGACTAAGAACTACAATTATACCTACTTAGAGTCAAACCGGAAGCAAAAACTAAAATAAAGAGACTGAAAAAAATACAGACATACAGGCAGATAAACAAACACACAAACATCATGCCTTTTATATATATATATTATCGATTTTCTGCACTATTGTAAAAACTGCAACCTTGAAACTTCTGAATATCGTTTCTTATGTCTTTGTCTATGAGTGTATCAAATTTGATTAGAATCGGACCACTCCTTCTATAACGCGATTTTTTCGATTATCAATTTCCGATATTTATCGGGGGTACCTCAACACAAAACCTAGCTATGAACACTCGCAGACGCTTATAGTACAACTGTGTAAATTTTCAAGAAAATCGGTTCAGCCGTTTCGGAGACTATAGGTAACAGACATACACACACAGACAAAGTTCCATTTATATATATATATATATATATATATATATATATATATATATATATATATATTACATGTAAAACATTCAAATTTTCTTATATCGGACTGCCGTTTTAAATGTAACACCAATCTCATCAGCGAGACCAAAGCACTGTGAGAAAATATATTTTTTTGTTTGTATGTGTGCAAAACACGAAAATTAACTCTAGAGGAAATGGTTTTGGGCAGATCATTACTACCGGAACCTGTTAGATCCGCCACGTGGATGACAGTAACAAAAAGAGATACAATAAAATAAATCAAAAACAAAAATGAGGAAGAAAAAGGTGAGACAAAATTAAGGCTTTTCAAAGCCCCTGTTAAAGGGCCACTATTACTGTTAATACCAAAACAAACTGATTAAACATAACTGAAGTTAAAAATAAAACGATAAAACTAGAAGAAATATATATATATATATATATATATATATATATATATATACATATATATATATATATATATATATATATATATATATATATATATAAACTTATTTATGAATGGAACTTTGTCTCTGTGTGTGCGTATCTGTGTCTGTGTCCGTTACCTATAGACTCCGAAACGGCTGAACAGATTTTCTTGAAAATTTACACAGTTGTACTATAAGCGTCTGCGAGTGTTCTTAGCTAGATTTTGTGTCGAGGTACTCCCGATAAATATCGAAAATTGATAATAGAAAAAATCGGGTTATAGAAGGAGTGGTCCGATTTTAATCAAATTTGATACACTCATAGACAAAGACATAAGAAACGATATTCAGAAGTTTCAATGTTGCAGTTCTTATAATAGTGCAGAAAATCGATAATATATATATGTATAAAAGGCAAGATGTTTGCGTGTGTGTTTGTTTATCTGTCTGTATGTCCTTTATACAAATCCACAATTTTTATCTAATTCTCACCAAACTTCACACAAATATTCTTTAGGCTGAGTCTGAGCTCCATGACCATGGTTTAGCTTTAAAGCTTTCATTATAGCCTTATAGCCGAGTAACGCTGGGCTATACTGCTAGTATATATATTGGTGTAAATTTCAAATTTTCCTTTCTCGGACGTCCGCCGATGACTTGGTGGGTAAATCTCCGGCTGCTGATAAATCAGTCGGTTTCGGTCCTGGCTTGGGGCGGGCGTTTAATCTAGCTGTACTGATGAGCTGTGATACTGCAAAACAAGGTCTGTATGCAGATGATTTATTTATATAAATATTTATATGTCTTTTGTATACGAGTTATTACGCAACCCAGGTGTCTACCATCTGGTGTCTTTAGGCGATTTACAATAACTGATTGAAGTTTTTTAAGAACATTCATGTAATGGGGTTTTTTATGAACTCGCAGATCGTATGACGGAGTCGAAATTTCAGAACTTTTGATTATATACATTTAAAATAAAATCAACGAAGTAATCCACATAGACAACGACGGATTATACAGAGATGACGGATTAATGATAGCACCTGAATACAAAAGAGAAAATGATAAAATAAAGGAAAACACTTTACAAACTCTTCAAACAAATATATTTTGCGATAATAGTTGAAACAAATAGAAAAGTAGTACAATATTTAGATGTAGAATTAAATTTATAAACTAGCAAGGTCTCTCCATATATGAAAGCAAACAAAAGCTTAAAGTTTATAAACACAAGATCTAACCATCCCTAAAACATAATCAAGCATATTCACAAAAAAATAGAGCACAGGCAATAAAAAAATTCGTCAAAGAAAACAAGATTTTTTTTTTTTATAAGCGTTTCACCCCGAGCAAGGCATGTCACTGCCACTACTGCGCAGGGGGCTACATAGAGTGAAGAAAGGATGATTAAATATAGGAAATGTCAGAGGGTGGGTGATAGGCGAGTAAGGACACCGAGAATGAGGGTTGGGTAGATGAGAGTTTTCTGAGAATAATTGGGAGTTAGTGTGATAGGAGGTGTCTATTGACCCTACATTTAAACAACTGGAGATTGTAGCTGTCGGGAAAGCAGACTTGTGGAAGAGAATTCCACAGGCGGGAAGCGCGAGAAAAGAAGCTGTTGGAGTAGAATTTATGGTTACATCTTATCAGTTTAACTGTAAAAGGGTGGGACCTAGTTGCTAATCTAGTATCTCGTGTAAATTCGTGCTTGGGCGGCACCAGTGCTCTAAGTTCATCGGAGCAGAAGCCATAAACGTACGTGTAAAAGAGGCACAGGAAAGCCACATCACGCCGGTGAGAGAGCGGCTGCAGCCGGTCTGCCAAGTCAGTATCAACCACGTTACAGATCCTCCTTTGTATTTTGATGAAAAGAAAGTAAACTGTGAAGAGTACGGTGGAATGCGGTGGATACCACTTGGAATGAGGAATCGATAGATCCCGAGTTCGAATTCTAATTGATATGGATGTAATCACTTATGCTCAAATGCCATTGAGAAAGATATCAATTCATCTCTTCTCTCTCCAACTATGGATTAAACAACAGAACAGATTGGGTTTTACAGCTTTGGTTGGCAACCAGTCTACTGCAGAAAGAATTGGCAACCTACTGCGTAAAAATCTTCTGCCTAGTCAGTCATGGATCGAAAGAGATATGGTCGTCGTAGAGTTTCAGTATGACATGTGACTGACAGACGTGGTATATAACTTAGGTAAATTCCGATAGAGACGAACTCAAATAAACTCAATATTAAATTTATTTAATTTAACAGAGTAATATAATCTAGAAAATTTTTTAGATATTCTACAATTGTAGAAATCAAAAACGTTTTCTAGATTATATATATATATATATATATAGTAAATAGCTAGCCTATAGAGCCAACGAACCTACCAAGATTTCAGGCAAGGTTGGCTCTTCCCTGAAACCTTGGTAGGTTCGTTGGCTCTCGAGGTTAGCTATTTACTTTGTTTGCTCTACTTGCGTATTGAGCGCTTTTTGTTTTAGGTTACTCGTCTCGGTTTTTTTTCTTTGGGCTACGTACTTTGACTGATGTTCAAGTGCTTAGCTCGTTCTTTTTTTATTACCATTTTTCCTTCCGCGTAGGGTTTTTCGAAAAAAAAGTATAGCGATAAGTTTACATTTATATATATATATATATATATATATAGTGATACATATGATGATACACATATGTATAGTATTATTATTTACGTGTTAATAAAACAGTGCTCAATATATGAACGAATCTTTATTGTATATATATTAATAAATATGCATATTATCCTACATCTATGGCACGACTCGGAGTTTCGATCGTTATGCAATCATCAGGTGCATATTTCAAACTGACAGTTTATTAGAGTTGAACTTAAACTCATTCCATGTTTATGGGAATTAAATCTTATAAAGTTAATTTATTGCTTTTTTAATAACAAGATTAAAAACTTAAATATTCTAATAAAAAATATAAAATATTAAAAATAAAATTAAAACTTTTTAATATTTTGTATTTTTTTGTGAATGGTGTTAGTTGTTCCTCATGTTTTGACTCTTAAAGTTGTATTCTAGTTTTGTGTTGTTTTGAATATAGCGTTTATTCTGAGCTTTAGGGTCTTTATGAATTCCTTGAATTTATAAAGTCCTTCATAGCATAAAATGCGCCAGCTAAGCCTTTTTTCTTTATTCATATATATTGATGTAATGAATATTATATGCCTTGGTTCCCCCTCAGAGTAATGTGATTGGCTGGTGTCAGCCATGAATACAGATAAAGTTGCAGACGTCTAGAACTACACCTAAGCATACTGCAGATGATAGATGGTCCTGCCTGGTTACATTGCCAAAAACCACTTATCTACTTAGAATAATATATATATATATATATATATATATATATATATATATATATATATCCCTTTTCGACACACACACACACACACACACATACACACACATATATATATATATATATATGAATTTAGAATTTATAACATAAATATGTTATAATATCACTAAAAAAAGTATCCATTTTCTTTCAACACGATCTGTATCTGTTTTTTATTCCATTCATACCTACCCTATACTTGTATAGATAGATAGATAGATAGATAGATAGATAGATAGATAGATAGATAGATAGATATGAACAGACAGACTGAGATAGATAGATAGAAATTTCAAGGAAATTAGAAAACAGCCACTGAGATTATAGAATTAGACTTCAAAAGGAAATTATGAATGATGTTTGTGATATAAAGGGGTGAGATGATTGTAAAATAGTCATTAGTCGTTTACTCCGCGTTATTGCTCCAGGTATGTTGGAACAGAGCGCTTGGAGACTTTCCCGCAGTAGATTCCCAGTTCTTAATGCGTTAAGAACTTCCACCCTCATCACTTTTATAGATATAGATAGCAGTTTAGCCCGGTTTCACACGGGTAGTTTAAGGAATAATAAGAATAAAAAACATATGATGAATTTACATAGCAAATATTTGCACAACGTCCACCCTCGTCACTTTTATTGATATACATAGCAGTTTAGCCCGGTTTCACTCGGGTAGTTTAAGGAATAATAAGAATAAAAAAACTTATGATGAATTTACTTAGCAAATACTTACACAACGTCTACCCTCGTCACTTTCATTGATATATATAACAATGTAGAATGCCTCTATTGGATTAAGTTGGGAGGTGGAGGGGCAACATATATAGATATAGATAATATAAAGTGGGGGTGATCGATTCTATATTATAATCAATACATAAACTGATCCCTGACTTTGTAAAGTGATAATATATATTTTTCTACCCCTAATTTTGGCTTTCTGAAAAATTTCAAGGTGTCGTTAGCGTTCTAAAATTTTGATCTACATCTGAGCGCAGCACCTGTTGAGCTAGACCGCAAAATGCAGACGCTAAGTCGAATCTATCAAACAAACAAATACTTACACAACGTCCACCCTCATCACTTTTATAGATATAGATTTATGTGAAATATTCTTAAAATATTTTGACTAGATGAACCGGTAAATGATAATTTCATAGGGTGAAATACTAAATGATTTTTATTTTATTTTATTTTTTAAATTCTGTTAGCTTTATTTCCAGTTTTACAATTATGTTATCAGTATGAATCAACAAAACAAAGGGCATTATGAAATTTGCTACCACATATGTTTCGGAACTAAGAATCCAAAGAAGAATCAGCAATATTATTGGTCATTATCTGGCATTTCGGCTTCGGTCACTTTCTCAATATCGTAAGGTCGCGTCCTTATGCCTTTTTTTAAGTACCTTCATGGTAATTCTACGAATAAGCTCTTTGATATGGTACGTAGACGTTTTGAATTTAAGCGCATTACTAGACTGACGATGAGCTCTCATCAGTTTACAGATAATTTGGCTAAAACCGTAAGTTCTATGCTAACAATTTCTTCTTATGAACATCTCGTTTGTGGAACTCTCTTCCAGATCAATGCGTTCCAGTTAACTTTTGTTTCAAAAAATTTAAATGCAATGTCAGTCGCTATGTATTGCTCTTCTGATTACTCTCCCTTTGTTCCAGTTCTTTATGTTTCTGTTTTCTAATTCTTTCACACCCAATAACACCTTGTGTCTTAGTGGCTTTACTGCCTTACTTGAGGTGAAAAGGAAAAGAAAAAATATCCAACTATTAATATATAAATTATACTCAAAGTATTACGGTACATACTACAGGAAGAAATTTTTTTCTGATGTACTTAAAAAATAGTTTTTTTTAATCAAAAATTAACTTTATGGTATGTGGTGCAGTGGATATCGGCTCGGAACAAGAAATCGGGGAGCCGAGTTCGAATTCCAGTTGAATTCATTGCATTCACTTACGCGCAAATACCCTTGGGAAAGGTATTAATCCGTCTCTTCCTTCCAGTTATGGGTTAAATAACAGAACAGATTGGGTTCTATAGCCTTGGCTGGCAACCAGTCTACCGCAGAAAGCAATGGCAACCGACTGCGGGATAATACGTGTTTCACGTATGGCACTTAACTGACTCACTGACTATGCAAAATGAATTAGGAGAAGAACTTTTTTTTAGGTATATTGATAGAAAATAAACAATTTAATTAAAGTAATTTTATTTGATTTACTCAACAAATGCTTTAACAAGAAAAAATACTTGTTACAATATACATTTAATATTTGTGGATTACAGCCTATCACGTTGAATACACCGGTTCTCGCTCGGTCATCGAAGTTAAGCAACGTTGAGCCTGGTCAGTATTTAGATGGGTGACCACTTGGGAATACCAGGTGCTGTAAGCGTATAGTGACGGATGGTGCAGTGGATAACGGCTCGGAAAGAGAAATCGGTGAGCCGAGTTCGAATTCTAGTTGAATACCCTGCATTTACTTAAAGCACTGGTACCCTTGGGAAAGGTATTAATCCGTCCCTTCCCTCTAGTTATGGGTTAAATAACAAGGGTAGGACTTGGGGACCCTGCCCCTGTCCTTATAAACAAATCCCAATGAATCTTGATACTCGAAAAGAAAAATGTATTTCTAGACACAAAACTTATATGAAAACAACAATAAATTGTTGAAAGAAAAAGGTATTACCAGCAATAAATAAATAAAGTTTAGTTGGCAATAAATGAGCCGCCGAGGTTGATTTGCCATAAAAACAAACAAATATTTAGTAGAATAGCCTTTTGCTTTGATTACAGCCTTCATTCATTCTGTCAGGCATTGACAACACAAGACGCTTGTAGTACAACTGTGTAAATTTTCAAGAAAATCGATTCAGCCGTTTCGGAGTCTATAGGTAACGGACACACACAGACAAAGTTTCATTTATAAATAAGTTTAGATACTGACAGAAAATAAACAATTTCGTTAAAGAAATTTTATTTGATTTTCTCAACAAATGCTTTGACAAGAAAAAATACTTGTTACAAAATAAATTTAATATTTAGTATAATTGACTTTGCTTTGAGATAATAAAATAATTGCGACAATTTACCAATCGCACCTAGTATATATATATATATATATATATATATAGAGAGAGAGAGAGAGAGAGAGAAAGAGAGAGAGAGAGAGAGATAGTACTGTACAAAAGTATTAGGACAAGAACTATTTTATCTTTTATGAGGCATATTGACAGAAAATAAACAATTTCATTAAAGTAATTTCATTTAAATTACTCAAGAAATGCTTTAACAAGAAAAAAATAGTTGTTAGAAAATAAATTTACTATTTAGTATAATAGCCTTTTGCTTTGATTACAGTCTTCATTCTGTCAGCCATTGACATCACAAGCTTCTTCAGTGTATCTAATGGTATCTCCTGCCAAGCAGCTTGTATTTGTTCCCAAAGTGTGTCTTGCGAAGTAACATTAGATTTATCAGTTCGAGAGGGAGGAATAAGAAAAAATCAGTCATATCCAAGGATAATAGAATAATGAGTAGTTTCAAAATAATTTGTTTAATAGAAAATAGGAAAAATTAAATATAACTTCTTTTACACGTAGTTTAAATAATGAATATTTTTTTTAGCAATTTACTTGGCTTTTCAGCTTTTTCAGGCCTCTAATTAACGACTTAATAAACAAAATAACTTGTAATTATGTACATATACATATATGTGTGTAGTTGTATTTTAATCTATGACCCTGTTGTAACAGGCAAACATCAGCTTGAATTTTCACACTAATTATGATTATTCATAGTTAATAAACCAAATTATATATATATATATTTTAATTCAGATGCTTCAATCCAAGGGAAAAAAGCAGGAAGGTAAATTCCAAAAAACCCGATCCTAATTAATATTAAAAATTTATTTTAATATTAAAAAATGATACAGGAAGAGAGCTCCATGTAATAAAATATTACAGAGCAAATATATATTAAAAAAGGATTAATTCAAAGATGTTGAATGGCCATTTCGATATGAAGATCCCCACGGGGGACGACACATCACCTCAGCAACAGAAAAAACCTTTCAGAAACTGGAGAAAATTAGTCTACTTTTCCTTTTTAAATAGATTGCAAAGAAATTAAAAAATAAATAATAAAATAAAATAAAAAGAAAAAGAAAGGGAAAGAAAAAGAAAAAGAAAACGAAAAAGAAAAAGAAAAAGATAGAATAAAATCAAATAAATAAATAAGAAAAGAAAAAAAAATTGACATCGTCTGGGTTCGCAAAAAAAAGGGAGAATGTAACTAAAAATTAACAGACAGCCGCGTTAAATCGACGTCAGTTTAAGCAACACGGAAGAAAGGTGATAAGAGAGATAAAAGAAGGAAGGGAGGGTAAAAGAAAGAAACTAAAGAAAAAAAATATTTTTAAATATTACAGACGCTGGACAAATTCAAAAACCTAATTTCCCCAAAACGTTGAAGTATTAGAAAAAGGCTTCTTACTTAAAAAGGCATAATTATTAATAAAAGGGAATAAAAAGATATAGGATTTAAAATAAAATTATTTTTAAAAAAATTAGGTCATTACACACATACATACATATATATACACACACAATTCTACGAATAAGAATACATATATACATACACATACACACACATACATTCAATTTATTACACACTTATATACATATACATGCGCATACACACATATATATGTGTGTACACACCTATATACAAAAAATTCATATACACATAATATACATGTGTACACATACATGCACACATATATATATATATACACACACACACACACACACACACACGCACACACACATATATATATATATATATATATATACATATTCCATATGCACTCACACACATACATATTAATGAATATTATGAAAAGGAGCATTTAAATAGCTAAAAATATTTTTTTCCAAAATTACATATAGCCCACATACATAAATACATATATACATATACATACATATATATACAAATATGCACATCCACACACAAACATACACATATACATAAAAAAAAAAAAATTAAAATTAAAAAATTTTTTTAAAAATATTAAAAAAATTATAGAAAAATTTAGAATTTAAAAATTAAAAATTAGAAATTAGAAGTTAAAATCCGCCCTATGGCGGCACTTGTTTATAAATTCCCTCCTAAAGTTCAAAAGTAAGTCCTGATGAGGATACTTCAAAATCAGAATCTTCTCCAATAAACACAGACGACACCTATCACGAAAACTTTTAGGAGTACAAGCTGAGCCTATTAATTTCCAGCTGATTATAAGGTCCTGCCCTTCCTCCTTCATTTCCCAGAACCTACGTGATAGTGCCGTCTGGAATCTCTGTTTAGGGTTCGAAAACGAGTACCTGTGATTATAAAGCTTCTGTTAGAAAGAGCCCGCGGACATGCCAATATAGGTCCGGTAATTGTAATATATATATATATATATATATATATATATATATATAGGTCCGGTAATTGTAATATATGTAATATATATATATATATATATATAGGTCCATAATTGTAATATATATATATATATATATATATATATATATATATATAGGTCCGGTAATTGTAATATATATATATATATATATAGGTCCGGTAATTGTAATATATATATATATATATATATATATATATATATATATATATATACAGTACTGTGCAAAAGTATTGAAACAAGAACTATTTTATCTTTCATGAGGCATCAAAATAATTGCGACAATTTACAAATCGCACCTAGTATATATACAGTACTGTGCAAAAGTATTAGGACAAGAACTATTGTATCTTTTATGAGGCATATTGACAGAAAATAATTTAATTAAAGTAATTTATTTGATTTACTCAACAAATGCTTTAACAAGAAAAAATAG
Source organism: Ascarosepion bandense (assembly GCA_037127315.1). Taxonomy (NCBI): domain Eukaryota; kingdom Metazoa; phylum Mollusca; class Cephalopoda; order Sepiida; family Sepiidae; genus Ascarosepion; species Ascarosepion bandense. The sequence goes on along the minus strand of JBBBDQ010000911.1, from coordinate 95,391 downwards.
TTGTTACAAAATAAATTTAATATTTAGTATAATAGCCTTTTGCTTTGATTACAGCCTTCATTGTGTCAGGCATTGATATCACAAGCTTCTTCAATGTATCTAATGGTATCTCCTGCCAAGCAGCTTGAATTTGTTCCTAAAGTGTGTCTTGCGAAGTAACATTAGATTTATCAATTTTTTTATACAAAGTATCCCATAGACGTTCAATAGAGTAGTTTCAAAATAACTTGTTTTATAGAAAACAGGAAAAATTAAATATAACTTCTTTTAATGCATTTCTTTTCCACCTAGTTTTAAATAATCAATATTTATTAGCAATTTACTTGGCTTTTCACCCTGTATTTGAATTTCAGTGAGGTTTTAAGGAAAATCACCCCTGTCCTAATAATTTTGCACACTACTGGTAGTTTGTAAAAGTGTTAGGACAGGGGTGATTTAAAACTTTATTTTGATGCCTTATAAAAGTTAAAATAGTTCTTGTCCTAATACTTTTGCACAGTACTGTATATGAAAAAATATTTTTCACAAAAAGTCATGTCGCACTACAGATGAGTAGACTAATACACGAGAATGTACGTTATCTTCTTTTCTCTATCTTAATTATTGATCATTATAATAATTGATTATTTATATCATTATAACATTTAATTATTATTTACTTGTATTAGCTTACGGCCATATCACGTTGAATACACCGGTGCTCGCTCGAGTTCACCGTAGTTAAGCAACGTTGAGCCTGGTCAACGTTGATGGGTGACCGCTTAGATGGGTGACCGCTTGTGAATACCAGGTGCTGTGAGCGTTTAGTGACGGATGTGCGTTGTGGTGGAGTGGATATCTGCTCGGAAAGAGAAATCAGTGAGCCGAGTTCGAATTCTAGTTGAATACTCTGCATTCACTTATGCACTGGCACCCTTAGGAAAGGTATTCATCCGTCCCTTCCCTCCAGTTATGGGTTAATAACAGGGTAGGACTTGGGGGCTCTCCCCTTAAAAACAAATCCCAATGAATCTTGATACTCGAAAAGAAAAAGTATAACTAAACACAAAAACTTATATAAAAAACAATAAATTCTTGAAAGAAAAGAGTATTACCAGCAATAAAAAAAAAATTAGTTGGCAATAAATGACCCGCCGAGTTTGATATGCCATAAAACAAAACAACCAGCAACTTATATTGGATTCAGATATGACAATTTTGATCGTTTTTTTTTTTTGTTTTTTTTTGAAAACGTAAAGTCATTTAATCTTTGCTGCAGGGGTTAAAATTAATGCATTTTTGGTGAAATGAAGAAGGAGTGTTTGGAGAATCTGATACTCTCAGGACAGATAGCGTGAAAGAGATACAAGGGAAGACAGCACGAGACATACTTGATGGGCTCGATAGAGTGGATGGTCTGGGGATGGATACTAAGAGAACACGTATTGAGGGCAACAAGAGATAGGGGCCAGTGAAAGTCGAGGATCGTCTGAAGGTACTGAAGAGACACGGCATATAAAAAAGAAGTCAGACATGAAAGAAAACACATGTACGGTAGGTAAATTTTCGTCTAAGAGTTTTTTACGGTAAGGGATTCTTTTTGGGTAGCTTTGTGCAGAAAAACAGTGCTACGAAATAGATCCAGGGCGATGCCCAGAGATGCAATATTTGAGTACGGTAAGCCCACTATTCTTGCGCAGAAGCTGGGGTCGCAGATATATGAGCTATTTGAAGGAACGCTAAAAAATAAATCAGGGGTTGCATTATATATGAAGTAGACTTATGCACGAGTATAGACGGTAAATTGTTAGTCTCTAGAAATATCAGTTGTGTTGAAGCCAACAATAGACAGCTTAATGCAGTCCTAAGGTTGATAACATCTTGAATCAAGGAAGGTCAGTGAAATTGCTATCGGAGGTTTGGCGGTGGTGAGCAGGATCTTCGGAGTGGAACATGTTAGGGTGGTTAATTAGAAAAGAAAGGAGAAAATGGATAGAAGAAAATTGGGTCTAGTTATGGTGGTGAGGTTGTATTTTGACGAAGGATTTCACAGATGAAGAAACTGAAAGAAAAAAAAGAATTCAAGAAAGTAAATAAGAAAATAAGAAGAAAAACGAAAGAATAATAAAATAAAAACAAAATAGGAAGAAAATGACAAAAGAAATCCTGATGAAAAATAATTTAAAATGATGAAAAATGTATTAAAAATGCCAAGGAGAAGAAGAAAAATACAGAGTAAAATAAAAAGGAAAAATATGAAGAAAAATTTAAAATAAATGTAAATAAAAGAAAAAAGAGGGGAAAGAGATAAACCAAAAATGTAGAAAAAGATAATGAAAACGTGACAAAAATATGTTAAAAATTATATTAAAAAAGCAAAAAGAAAGATGAATGAAATATAAAAAAAAAAACAAAGAAGAAGAATGTTTTAAATAGATTGAATTAAAAAGAAGACTATATGAAGGGAAATTTGAAATAATGGAGAGGAGGAGGAGGAGGAGAAGAAGAAGAAGAAGAAGAAGAAGAAGAACAACAACAACAACAACAACAACAAGCGGAAGACAAACGAAAAATGTAGAGCATAAAAACAGAATATACACGTAGAGTTAAGAAAAACAAAAAAAGAAATAAAAAATGAGTTTACTGTGAGATAAAAAAGACGAAAAATATGAAAAAATTACACAAATAGAGAAAAAATGGGGGAAAAAATAGGATTACAAAGAATGAAAGAATGACAGTATAAAAGAATGATAGATAAATTAAAAAATAGAGAATGAAAGAATGAAAAAAAAAATGAGAGAATAAAAGAATGAAATAAAAACTACAAAATGAGGGAATATAAAAATAAAAGAAAAATACAAAAATAAGAGAATAAAGGAGTGCACGAAAAACAACAAAGATGAGAGAATAAAAGAATAAAAGAATAAAAGAATAGCTGCAAAAATTAGAGAATAAAAGGATGAAATAAAAACTCAAAAACGAGGGAATAAAAATAAAAGAATAAAATAAAAACTACAAAATGAGGGAATAAAAAAATGAAATAAAAACTACAAAATGAAGGAATATAAAAATAAAAGAAAACTACAAAAATAAGAGAATAAAAGAATTAACGAAAAACAACAAAGATAAGAGAATAAAAGAATAAAAGAATAGCTACGAAAATGAGATAATAAAGGAATAAAAAATAGGAATAAAAATGAGGGAATAAAAACTGCAAAATGAAGGAATAAAAGCATGAAATAAAAACTACAAAATGAGGGAATAACAGAATGAAATAAAAACTACAAAATGAGGGAATAACAGAATGAAAGAAAACTACAAAAATAAGAGAATAAAACAGAGAACGAAAAACAACAAATATGAGAGAATAAAAGAATAAAAGAATAGCTACAAAAAATGAGATAATGGTTGAATAACAACGAAAGAGAAAAAAGAGAAAGATGGAGATGAAGAAGAAGAAAAAAAAGTAGGAAAATGAAGAAGCAGAACAAAGAAGAAAGAAAAATAAGAAAAAAAGGCGATAATTTAGAATAAAAAGAAAAGGAAAAAAGACAAAAGAAAGAAGAAGCAATAGAAAATGAAGAAAACCTGAACGTCCATTCTGATAAATATAATGAGACTAAAAGAGATAAGTCGGCCTACAACAACAACAGCAATAACAACAAAACTACAAAGAAAGTAATTACAATGGAGAAAAGAGAACAAATGTTAATCATGGGCTGGGGCAGCGTGGTTTGATGTGGAGTGCCACGGATGGACTATTTAAATTTGTAACGGCAGCTTCCGTGTTATCGGTCCCAATCATCAGACAGATTGATTATTAGGTTAGAATGTCATTGAAGAAGGTGACAATTGTAAACGAGTCGGGATATTGAGAGAAGGCGGCAAACAATGAAGATGCATTTGGTAATCTAAACTTATTTATAAATGGAACTTTGTCTGTGTATGTATGTATGTGTGTGTGTGTGTGTATGTGTGTGTCAGTGTGTGTGTATGTCTCCGTTATTTATAGACTGCGAAACGGCTGAACCGATTTTCTTGAAAACTTACACAGTTGTACTATAAGCGTCTGCGAGTGTTCTTAGCGAGGTTTTGTGTCGAGGTACCCCCGATAAATATCGAAAATCGGTAATCGAAAAAATCGGGTTATAGAAGGAGTGGTCCGATTCTAATCAAATTTGATACACTCATAGACAAAGACATAAGAAACGACATTCAGAAGTTCCAAGGTTGCAGTTCTTACAATAGTGCAGAAAATCGCTAATATATATATATATATATATATATATATATATATAAAAGGCAAGACTGGGACTCGTTCCGAGACTTCCTCTGCGACGTCCCCTGGAACAACGTCTTCGATCTTCCTGTCGAAGACTATGCCTCCGAGGTCTTCTCTTGGGTTAAGGCTGGCATCGATGCTTTTATCCCGGCCAGGAAATTCCAACTAAAATCAAATTCGTCCCCCTGGTTCTCACCCGCTTGCTCGGCCGCCATTGCCCATCGGAGCCATTTCTTCCGGCTCTATCGAAGATGCTCGTCGAACCAAAACAGGCGCCTTTTCGCCTCAGCACGGAATAAGTGTAAAAAAGTACTGAACGAAGCTAAGAGGGCATTTGCTACCAGAATAAGGCAACGCATAGCATCCTCTAGGTTTGGCTCCAAAGATTACTGGCGACTCTGCATTAGCGTGCTCAACAAGAGGAAGATTTCAATACCCCCACTAATCAATGAATTTGAAGTTCTCACCTCCCCAGCGAACAAGGCTGAATGCTTTGCCCGTAGATTCTCCACCAATTCGACACTGGACTCGTTAGGAATGCCTACACCCGACTTCCCACCCAGAAATAAGGCTCAACTAAATAACGTCCACATTACACCCTCGCTGGTCGCCAAGATAATTGCACAACTGACCCACACAAAGCGAGCGGCGGTGACGGAATCCCAGTCATAGAACTCAAGAAATGTGCCCCAGAACTCTCCTCTGTCCTCTCTAAACTCTATAACCTCTGCCTATCTGCTTCCTGTTTTCCTGCCTGTTGGAAGTCCTCCTGTGTAGTTCCCATATTTAAGAATTCTGACGAACCCTCAGACCCCGCCAATTACCGTCCTATTAGTCTCCTTCCGATCTTTGGCAAAGTTTTCGAAGCCAATATCAACGCCGAGGTGATTCAGCATCTCACGGCCCACAGGCTTCTCTCTGACAAACAGTACAGGTTTCGCTTCACCAGGTCTACTGCTGATATGCTAACGACCATTACCGAGTACATATACCGAGCACTTGACAAGAATGTCGAAGCCCGAACCGTTGCCTTGGATATCTTCAAAGCGTTCGACAGGGTCTGGTACGCTGGCCTCTTGTGCAAACTGCGGAGCTGCGGGATAACTGGACATCTGTTTGACCTCATCCAGTCATTCATCTCTAACTGCACATTGAAGGTGGTATTAAATGGGCATGCCTCCCAAAACTACCATACGAACGCGGGTGTCCCTCAAGGTTCTATCCTAGGTCCTACGCTCTTTCTGATGTACATTAATGATCTCCCCGACGCCATTAGATCCCAAGTAGACATGTATGCCGATGACACAACAATCTACTTTCGCATTGGTAAAAAACCAGGTGTTGGCGACAAAGCGAACCTCGCTGCAGTGCTTAAAAAGGACCTCCAATCCGTAGTGGCCTGGGGTAGGAAATGGCTAATAAATTTCAATGCTTCTAAAACGAAGCTGTTATCAACTAACCACCATAGACAATCGCATCTACCTCCCATTAGCATGGGACAGGCTAGCCTCCCAGAGAGTAAAATACTACGCCTCCTTGGCCTTACACTTTCGGCGGACCTCAAATGGAATGACTATATCGAATCCATTGCCAAATCTGCCGCTATGAAAGTCGGCTCTCTGTGCAGGGCCCGGAAGTTTTTCCCACCTGAATCTATTCTGCACATATACAAATCTACCATTCGCCGGTGCATTGAATATTGCTGCCATATCTGGTCGGGTGCCCCTGCTGCTCTCCTTGGGCTTCTTGACAAAATACAAAGGAGGATCTGTAACGTGGTTGATACTGACTTGGCAGACCGGCTGCAGCCACTCTCTCACCGGCGTGATGTGGCTTCCCTGTGCCTCTTCTACAAGTACTTTCATGGCTTCTGCTCCGATGAACTTAGAGCACTGGTGCCGCCTAAGCAGGAATTTCCACGAGATACTAGATTAGCAACTAGGACCCACCCTTTTACAGTTAAACAGATAAGATGTAACGGTAAATTCTACTCCAACAGCTTCTTTTCTCGCGCTTCCCGCCTGTGGAATTCCCTTCCACAAGTCTGCTTTCCCGACAGATACAATCTCCAGGTGTAGGGTCAATAGACACCTCCTATCACACTAACTCCCAATTATTCTCAGAACACTCTCATCTACCCAACCCTCATTCTCAGTATCCCTACCCGCCTATCACCCACCCTCTGACATTTCCTATATTTAATCATCCTTTCTCCACTCTATGTAGCCCCCTGCGCAGTAGTGGCAGTGACATGCCTTGCTCGGGGTGAAACGCTTATATATATAAAACAAAAAAAAAAGATGTTTGTGTGTGTGTCTGTTTATCTGCCTGTATGTCTGTATTTTTTTCATCAGTTTTATATTAGTTTTTGCTTCGGGTTTGGCTCTAAGTAGGTATAATTGTAGTTCTTAGTCTCAGCCATGATGCCATTTACTCAGAGGATTTATTTAGCCTTCAAAATTTAGTTTACGACGAAAAAACTTTTTTGATATCGACAGTAGGAAATCAAAATTTGACTTATATGCATTCATTTATTTTTCAGTCTACGGTTTTGCTTTAACTGAAAACAACCATTGCTTTTTAGTCTTTTGTGCCAACGTCCAAAGAGTCTGAGCTCCGGGACCATGGATTAGTTTTAAAGGTTTCATTACACCTGAGCAACACCGGGCTATACTGCTAGTAGAAGAATAAAAGAAACTCATTCGGAATAAAAAGAAAGGTTTAAAAAATAGAAAAGGTGAAAATATTAATATTATTTCATCATATTTCATCATAATTTGATTCTGCTATGGTCGCACTACCTACCAAATCTGCAGGGAGACCTGAGGCAGGTAGTGGTGTTTCTGTTATGACTTTATATTATTTTTTTTATATCTCCCTAACATGCTACATAGACAAAGCTCTCCTTAGTGTGTGAGCTGTTCTTAACAAGACTTTTTTTGTATATTTTTAAGCTGGTGTTTCCAGGGATTATTTCAATGTGTTTTTTTTTTGTTCCATTTCTTATCATTCCAAGTGCAACCACTATCACTGGTACGAGACTTGTTTTCTATTTCCACATTTTTTCTATTTCAAATTCCAGGTCTTTATATTTTGACAGTTTTTCGAATTTCTTGGTTGCTATGTTACAATCCGCTGGACAAACCATATCAATTAATAGACAAGTTTTTTTTCTGGTTTTTAACAATAATGTCTCGCCTATTTGCTTCAATTTTTCTGTTTATGTAGATGGTGTAATCCCATAGAATGGTGACATCTTCTATTTCTGTAACCGGTGCTGGGTGATGTTCATACCAGTGTTTCTTTACAGATTTTCCAGAGTGTTTGCACATTGTCCAATGTAAATATTGCCCCAATCTATCGTGGCGATTTTTATATTCATTTGGGGCAAGTACAGAACATTCTGAGATTAGATGTTTTATTGTTTGTTGGTGTTTATCACAAAACCTGCATTTTGGATCCAAATTACTATGTATAATATTTGCCTGAAATGTTTCTAGTAAAAAGACTTTGGTCTTGCGCTGCAAGAATAAAGTCTTCAGTCTCAGACTTTAATCCAGATGCATGTCACCATCGATGAGTATTAACTTTATCAACGTTGGATTTATTGGCACGTTCTGGATATTGGCCATGCAGAGGTTTGTCTTGCCAGCGTTGTTTCATCTGTTCAAGAGCTTTATCTTTGGCTTTCATTTTCATATTTTTTGCCGCAATAGTTGGTTCTTTGCTTCTGTTTTGCTTTTCTACAGAATCTACTAACTGTAAATTTTGTTTGTATTTACTGCCTTCTTTTATTATTGAATATTTTTTCTTTCTTTCTTCATGTTGCCGTACTAATTGTATCATCCAATCCTTTGTTGTTTCTATGTATGTTAGTAAGCCAATAGTTGTTGTCTTGTATGACAATTCCAGCTGAATAAGACTCCTTCCACCTTCTTTACGGGGTATGTATAGACGGTCTACATCAGCCTTTGGATGATGCATCTTATGCTTAGAAAGAAGTTTTAGAATCCATTCGCCTGATGTCGTTTAGATTCCAGTTTAAGATGTTGAAACAATATTGGACAACTGGGGTTACAAGGCTATTAATGGCCATAATTCTGTTCTGAGAATCCAATTCATTTTTTAATATCAGTCGTAGCCTTCTATAGTACTCTTTACGCACTATTTCTTTCATTTTTTATGGTGAATTTTTTCACTCTCATTTACACCTAGGTATTTATAAGCTTCTTCTGGCTTTAATTCTTTTATTGTTACAGCAGGGTCTAATCTAATTGAGGATGTTTCTTGTAGTGATTCACGTAAAACTGTAACTTTAGTATATTTATTCAAATTGAATTTCATTATTATTATTATTATTATTATTATTATTATTATTTCTGTTTATTATTGTTATAGTTATTATTATTATTTAATGTGCTGGTTCAGGCTAGATTTTATAAAAACATTAACGCAACATTGCATCAAATATCCTGTTTTTTCGTCGTTATTTTGTTATTATTTTGTTGTTTCATTCGCAAAAAACGAACTGAATCCTTCATCAGATTTCACTCATTAATTGTTTGTCTTCCTTTTTATCTTTTGTCTTTTTTCTTTCCATGTTTCACGGCTGTGCTACCACATTATTCGACCTCACGTTGTGTTATTAGGCGTCCCATAATACTACAAAACTTGTTCCTTTCAAACTACCTGTCCATGTGTGTGTGTCTGTGTGTGTGTGTGTGTCTGTCTGTCTGTCTGTATATTTCCTCATAATTGGACAACTTTTTCCACGTGGAAGAAACTCCAACGTTTTGCTTTCTATTTTTCTGTCCACAACTCAGCGGTAAGTCGAAATGTACCTCAGTATGAATGGGCAGATAACTCTAATTACAAAACAATAATCGAAGGATGCCATGGTGAAAGAGCAAGGATAAAACGAGAGAGAGAGGGGGAGAGAGAGAGGGGAGAGAGAGAGAGAGAGAACTGCCGTTTGATAAAGAAAAAGAAGAACGAAATACAAGGGAGCATGAGTGGAGAGGCGGTTATATAGACACTGGCCTAATCTAAGGCAAGAGAAAGGAAATATCGGAAATAAAGACAATGCAAACAAAATAATTATTATTATGTCATTTTTCATCATATTTCGATTTCTGCTATGGTCGCACTACCAACCATGTCTGTGGGAAGACCTAAGGCAGGTCGTGGCGTGTTGTTATGGCTCCATTTCATGTTTTTTCTATCTCCCCTATCATCCCGAGCGTTACATTGACAAAGTTCTCCTTAGTGTGTGGGCTGTACTTAATAAGACAATTTTTTGTATATCTCTTAAGCTGGGGTTTCCAGGGATTCTTTCAATGTGTTTTTTTTTTTCATTTTTTATCATTCCAAGTGCAACCACTATCACTGGCATGATTCTTCTTTTCAATTTCAACATTTTTTTCTATTTCAATTTCCAGGTCTTTATATTTTAACAGTTTTTCGAATTTCTTGGTTGCTATGTTACAATCCGCTGGACAAACCATATCAATTAATAGACAAGTTTTTTTTCTGGTTTTTAACAATAATGTCTGGCCTATTTGATTCAATTTTTCTGTTTATGTAGATGGTGTAATCCCATAGAGTCGTGACTTCATCTATTTCTGTAACCGGTACTGGGTGATGTTCACACCAGTGCTAGTCCACATATTTTCCATAGTCTTTGCACATTGTCCAATGTAAATATTGCTCCATTCTATCGTGACGATTTTTATATTCATTTGGAGCAAGTACAGAACATTCTGAGATTAGATGGTCTATTGTTTCTTGGTATTTATTAGAGAACCTGAGCTTTGGACCCACATTATTATGTATAATATTTGCCTGAAAGTTTCTAGTGAAAAGACTTTGGTCTTGGACAGCAGGAATAAAACCTTCAGTCTCAGACTTTAATACAGACGCACGTGTAACCATTGATGAGTATTAACTTTATCAACATTGGGTTTATTAGCACGTATTGGATATTAGACACGCATAGGTTTGTCTTGCCAGCGTTGTTTCATCTGTTCAAGAGCCTTATCCTTGGCTTTCTTTTGCATATTTCTGCCGCAATAGTTGGTTCTTGGCTTCTGTTTTGCTTTTCTACAGAATCTGCTAAGTGTAAATTTTGTTTGTATTTACTGCCTTCTTTCATAATTTTTCTTTCTGTTTTCATGTTGTTTAACTAATTGCATCATCCATTCCTTTGTTATTTCTATGTATGTTAATAAGGCAATAGTTGCAGTCTTGTATGACAATTCTAGCTGAATAAGACCTCTTCCTCCTTCTTTACAGGGCATGTATAGGCGGTCTACATCAGTCTTTGGATGATGCATCTTATGTTTAGAATGAAGCTTTTTGTCTTAGAATCCTTTCGTCTGATGTCATTTAGAGTCCAGTTCAAGATGTTGAAGCTATATTAGATCAGGGGAATGGCAAGGTTATTATTATTATTATTATTATTATTATTATTATTATTATTATTAAAATGAAAGATGATATAGAGGAGACTAAAAGAAAAAATGATGAAGTGGATAAAAGCGAAGTAAAGAAAGAAAAAGAAAAAGAAAAACAAAGGCAAATAAGGCGTCGATCACGTCTAAAACGAAAAATAAAGATAAAAAATGACAAAGAAGAAGAAAAAGAAGACAACAGATAAAATACAAAAATAACAACAAAAAATGAATTACAAAAAAAGAAAAGAAAAGAGAAAAGACAACACAATTTAACAGAGTGGACAAAAATGTCCAAGATAAAGAAGGAAAAGAAGAAAAGTTCGTAAAAAAAATGATGGCAACGTGAAAGAAAAAAAAATGATGGCAACGTGAAAGAAAAAAAATGATGACAACGTGAAAGAAAAAAAATGATGGCAACGTGAAAGAAAAAAAAATGATGGCAACGTGAAAGAAAAAAAATGATGGCAACGTGAAAGAAAAAAAATGATGGCAACGTGAAAGAAAAAAAATGATGACAACGTGAAAGAAAAAAAATGATGGCAACGTGAAAGAAAAAAAAATGATGGCAACGTGAAAGAAAAAAAATGATGACAACGTGAAAGAAAAAAAATGATGGCAACGTGAAAGAAAAAAAAATGATGGCAACGTGAAAGAAAAAAAAATGATGGCAACGTGAAAGAAAGCTCACAAGAATGAGATTAAAAAGAAGTAAAAGGTAAGAGAGAAAAAGAAAAAGATAAAAGTAGAGCACGTGAAAGAAAATTCCCGAGAATTAAAATAATAATAATCAAAAAGAAAGAGAAAAGGTAAAGGAAAAATAAAGACGATGTGAAAGAATTTATTTTAGAACATGAAAAACAGAAAGAACAACAACATAAATGGTAAAGTAAAGAATATAGACGACGAAAAAAAAAATACTTTCACGGCTTCTGCTCCGATGAGCTTCGCTCCCTGGTGACCCCACTGCATGAATTTACTCGAGATACAAGACTAGCGGATAGGTCCCACTCTTTTACAGTGAAACCAAATAAATTTAACCTCAACTTCTACTCTTCAGTTCCTTTGCTCGCATTTCCCGTCTGTGGAATTCCCTTCCGTATATACTTGCTTCCCTGAGAGCTACAATCTCCAAGAATTTAAATACCATCTCTTATCTCCTTGACTCACATTCTTTCCATGACAACCCTTGTATCATATCCTGCTTACTTTCCACTTCGCTCTCACGCAGCTCTCTTCACACCAGTATTCTCACCATTTTCTTAATCATTCTCTCACTCCTCTGTAACTTGTTACTCTTTCCCATCACTCGTCTTTTCTATAAGCCCCTTCGCACCAGTGGCAGTTCTGCCTTGCTTGGGATGAAATTATTTTAAACAAATATATATTAGAGAAAGAAAAAGAAAACGAGGAAAAAAAAACTAACAAGATATTAGAAAAAGAGACGGGAAAAAGCAAAAACAGAAAAAAATATTAGAGGAAGAAAAAATAGAGGAGAAGAACACAAACAAAAAAAATATGAGAAAAAATACAAAATAGTGAAAAAGAAGAAAAAGAAAAAATGTGAGAAAAAAGAGAAAATAGTGAAAAAGAAGAAAAAGAAAAAATATGAAAAAAAATAGTAAATAGTGAAAAAGAAGAAAAAGAAAAAATGTGAGAAAAAAGAGAAAATAGTGAAAAAGAAGAAAAAGAAAAAATATGAAAAAAAATAGTAAATAGTGAAAAAGAAGAAAAAGAAAAATATGAGAAAAAATGGAAAATAGTGAAAAAGAAGAAAAAGAAAAAATATGAGAAAACCTAGAAAATAGTGAAAAAGAAGAAAAAGAAAAATATGAGAAAAAATAGAAAATAGTGAAAAAGAAGAAAAAGAAAAATATGAGAAAAAATTGAAAATAATGAAAAAGAAGAAAAAGAAAAAATATGAGAAAAAAATAGAAAATAGTGAAAAAGAAGAAAAAGAAAACATATGAGAGAAAATAGAAAATAGAAAAAAAAGAAGAAAAAGAAAAATATGAGAAAAACTAGAAAATAGTGAATAAGAAGAAAAAGAAAAAATATGAGAAAAACTAGAAAATAGTGAAAAAGAAGAAAAAGAAAAATATGAGAAAAAATAGAAAATAGTGAATAAGAAGAAAAAGAAAAAATATGAGAAAAACTAGAAAATAGTGAAAAAGAAGAAAAAGAAAAAAATATGAGAAAAAATAAAAATTAGTGAAAAAGAAGAAAAAGAAAAACAATATTAGAGAAAAAAAGGGAATGAAGGAGAAGATAAAAAAGGATGAGAAAAGAAATAGAAAATAGCGAAAAAGAAGAAAAAGAAGAACAATATTAGAGAAAGAAATGGAAAATGATGAAAAAGGCAACAACAATTAAAGAGAAAGTAAAAGAAAAGAGAAGAAAAAACACATGAATATTAGCAAAAGAAAAAGAAATAGGTAGAAATGAAGTAGGACCTAGGATAGCACCTTAGGGATACCCACGTTCGTATGAATGGATCTTGAAGCCTGCCCGTTCAAAATAATATTCATTTCATGATTTGATTGGATTGATCGGAAATAAATCGAGCAGCTGCTCAGAAATACAGCAGCCCTGTAGCTTGGGCAGAAAGCCAACATGCAAAACTCTGTCAAATGCTTTCCAGATATCTAAAGCAACAGCTTGGTGTTCGCCATTTTTATCAAGAATCTGTTATATATAATCAATGATGGTTGTTAGCATCAGCAGTAGAACTGGCAAAGCAGAAGCCATATTGTTTGTCAGAGAATATGTTGTGGGAAGTGAGATGATGGACTATTTCAATATTGATAATGCCCTCAAACAATAATTAGCGGTAACTGGAGGTGTCAGAATCCTACACGGTGTTTATAAAAACTACAAAAGAAGTCTTCCAAGAAGCAGGAAAGCAAGAAGCAATGAGACAATAGTTATAAAGAGAAGAGAAAGAGCTTAGGGGTGCATGTCGTCAGGAGATGACTGGAATTCCATAACCTCCGCTTGCCTTATGGGAGTCAAGTTATAATATTTTAGAGACCAGAGATAGAGTTATATATATTATTCAATTTCAACCTCAGTTCTGGTCCTGGATATAACGGTAAACTGCATCCGGCAGCAGGGTCTCTGATTGGGAAGTTGTGAGGAGCACTGTTTCCAGGTCCACCTTAACCCGAAGTGGTAGCACCTGTTAGGGTCCCAGTTATGGGCAAATAGTTAAGCCCCCCCCCAAAAAAAAACTGGGACCAAAACACTATGAAAGTATAAAGATATAAATTGTGTGTATTTTGGCAGCATTTTTTCATCAATACAGGTTTCGTTGAATAATAGACAAGTTTTGTCTATTTATTTTGTGTAGGATCCGTTCGTATCGTCTGATAAGCTTGATGATGCTATCGTTGAAAGACAACAAGAAATCACAGTAATTGTTGATTTTTTTATCAGGTCTAAGCTTTCGGCTTACATAAGCCATTATCAAAGAATAAACATTTACATATATTGAACATAGAACATTTAAGTTATTAACAAAGTAGAATTAAATAAAGAGAATTAAATCAAAGAGACAAGTCCATTGCGGATGGCCGCAGTCAGTGACAAAATGGTGGTGGTGTGGTTCTTGATCCGATTGCAGGCATTTGAGTATGTTAGTTGAGATATCAAAATTTATCGTATTCAAGCCAGGTTTAAGTTGTTTGATGTAGATAGCTTCCAGGATTTTAAGTTTCCGTTTATTATTTTCTTGTCTAAATATCCATGTGTTTTCAACGAGCGTTTTTCTGAGAATTGTGCGTTGATAACCGTGTTGTTTTAAATGTCGGAATATATTTGAATTGTCATTTAAGTGTAACGTAAGACGCCGTGAGAGCGAGTTGGTAGTATGTCCAATGTAGATATTATTTAGTTTGTTAGAGATACATTCTCGAAAGGGGCATTTGAATTTATAAACTACATTGGTTTTTTTGCAAATCGCTAACGGTGGGGGAGGAGTCGTTGCGGACGAATGAATTGGATGTAATGGATTTATCGTAATATATGATAAACTTAATTCTTTTGTTAGGGTCTATCGGAGAAATATTAGTGTTTATGAGTTTTTTTAGGATATTTTCGTCTAGTTGGTAGTTGGAGTGCATCTGGCGACGATATATAGAAATATATACATAAAATAGTCAGCCGAGCAAGCTAGAAAGAACCAAGTAAATGAATAATCAACGTCCACACACACCACAAAAAACATCCCCGAAAACACCACTATTAAGGCCTGAAGGGAGTAAAGGAACCAGGAAACTCTTCCTAAACATGAAACAAGAGATGACCCTTAAATCCTGTTCAAGAAAAAAGGGTGGGGGACACAAACCGAGCGATAGAAAAGCCTATCTACTTCTATTTCAAAAATTACAATAAAAAATAAATTATAAAATAAAATAAAATTTACAAGTCAGGAGATCCATTACTGAAGAAAGTGAATAATCAGCGTTTGCATAACCTAATAATCATTCATAGAAAAGAAAAAACAAACAAATCCTGCAAAGAATCAAAGTATAAATCGATATATTTTTTAAATATGCATAAATAAATACTCATATCCTGAAATTCGCATATTTATGAATTTATGTGCGTTGTGGTACAGTGGATATCGGCTCGGAACGAGAAGCCGGTGAGCCGAGTTCGAATTCCAGTTGAATCCATTGTATTCACTTACGCACAAATACCCTTGGGAAAGGTATTAATCCGTCTCTTCCTTCCAGTTATGGGTTAAATAGCAGGACAGATTGGGTTCTATAGCCTTGGTCGGCAACCAGTCTACCGCAGAAAGCAATGGCAACCTACTGCGGGATAATCTTCTGCCCAGTCAGTCATGTCTCTTTCGAGACATGATCGCCCAAGTGTGTATCACCTATGGCACTTAACTGACTGACATATCGCAAGTTTGACTAAAATTTAGTCGAAGATTTTAACAAACCACTGAGATGACTTTTAGGTACCTCCACTTTTCAGCATAAATTTTCGATACCTAATTTGAAAATAAAATTTTTAAAATGAAAAACATTCTTGAAGATTTCATTTTAGATTTAATTAAAAGCTTAATGATTACATTTATTATTTCCATTAAGTAAAAACTTCTGGTGCATTTCAGATAGAAATTATATAGATTTGAACGTCACATTTAATTTCGATTTCTTAAATTTTCTAAAAAAAAGGTCATTTTCTTAATTTTAAGAAATTTGTAAACAAACAAAAATTCATCGATTTTAAAAATATTTCAAAAGATTTCTGACACATTATTTTAGTAAAATTAGAAAATTGAAAGTTAAATTAAGCTGATTTTTAAAAAATATTACTTACTTAAAGCATAAAAAAGTAATATACAACAAATTATTAGCAATGATTGGTCGTGTTAATCTAATCGAAGGTTTGACGGATTCTTGACTGATTAGGCGATGACAGGTTGTACACATGCACAATTTTCATAAATCTAAGTGAAGGGACGAAATTCTTAAATGACGTAACCTTTTCATAATAATGGCAATTTCAGTCTACCATACATGAAAATAAGGTAAAAATATAATAAATTAAAAATTATTTTTAAAATAAATAACGTAAGTACGTTTATTAATCTTTGCAATTTTTGACTCGTAAATTTCGTTTCCAATTAATTACTTTATCACATCCCATAATCATCACAATACAGAATTTTACACGATTTTAAACTATTACAAATTATTATAATTAAAATATAAAAAAATGAAAAAAAGTCTTGTAAAAATTCATTGTTCATGAAGAATTTCATTATTTCTTCAGACAATAATGTCCTTAATATGATTTATTTACAGAAACAATTAAAAGCCTTTCTAATTAAGTAATATCACAGTTTTATTGGATTCATTATTTTTCAATTCAGAGCAGAATTTCAGTTGAATGTTATAAATTTGAAAAAGAAAGTAGATGAGTTACAATTTTCAATGACTCCTACTTTTAACAAAAAAATAATTTCATGAAATAAGAAGGTTCTGTGCGAAAATTAATGAAATTAAGTAAGTAGGTGGGATGGGGGTAACACATTTAAAAAATAATTTTAAGATTTAAAAGAAACATTTCAAAAATAATTTAATTCATTTGTGAATAAGTTCTGAAAATTTCATTAAAATCGGACAGTTATTTGATTTGTATAAGAATTTTCAAATTAATGTGTTTTCAACAGAACAAATGCGCAAAAAAATCAATGTTAAACTTTGTAGAAGGCGATGACGTAAACAAAACAAGCATTTTAACCAAAGTTTCTAACGTGTTAGAAAGGATTAAAAAATTGAAAAAATAAAAAAAATTCTTTAATCTTTTCTTTTAATAATAATATCAACATTTTGACGATAAACTTTATTTTTAAGTTTGTGGCGTTTTGCATTACGCGACGCTGCTTTTCCCGTTAATTAGTGGAGATACCTAAGACTGTAAGAAGTTTTTTGACAAGGAAAGTGAACATTATATCATTTGAACCAGACATAAAAAAGATAGACATATACAATATTAACATACAGACATAATTTTCATAAAAGATAATTACGAAGAAAATGAAAGAGAAAAATAGATAAAAAGAAAAATTGAAGACTGATCTTACACATACATCCACAAGTATTAGCCAATAAAAAAATTTAAACAATTTAAAAACAAACCTTACCAAAAGACTTGTATATTAACTTCATGAAATGAATCTTTTTATTAAAATTTTTTGAATCACCAACACTTCTTGGTTTTCGATTATAAATTTTTCCCTTGAGTAAGCCTTAAAAGAAGAAAGCTATAGGAGTCAAGTGAGGTGAACGTGCTGGGTAATCAATTGAACCTCGAGGGTCAATCCATTTCTCAGGAAATGTTTTATCAAGATATTCACGGACTGCTTTTGAATAATTCATTGAACACCATTGTAATAATATAATCGTAATAATTTAACTACCTTTAGACCACACACACTCTCTCTCTTTCTCTCACACTCTCACTCTCTCTCTCTCTATATATATATATATATTTATATATATATATATATATATATACAAGTATGGGTGGAATAATATCCCTTGGCCAAAGAAACACTATTTTTTTAAAAAGTGCTCAATACAAAGTAGAGCTAATAATATTTATTCAGAAATTATAACATGGATATGTTACAATATCACTACAAAGTAGCTATTTTGTTTCGACACTTCTTGTGTCTTGTCAAGTGATGTGGTTATTTTAAATTGAATGGTTTTATAATGTTAAAAACAAGCAAGACCCCTTTAATCAGGGAGGCATTATTGTACATACAATACGTAAACAAGACAAGCATTTTAACCAAAGTAGGTGATTTGCAATCTCCAATGACTCCTACTTTTAACAAAAAAATAATTCCCATAAACCTGAAGGTTCTGTTCGAAATTTAATGAAATTAAGTAAGTGGGGTGGGGTAAAACATAAAAAAAACTGTTTTTATCAATATTTTCTAAAAAGAACATTTCAAAAATAATTTCATTAATTTGTAAGTTCTGAAAATTTCATTAAAATCGGACAATTATTTGATTTGTATAAGAATTTTCAAATTAATCTGTTTTCAACAGAACAAATACGCAAAAAAATCAATGTTAAACTTTGTAGAGGGCGACGACGTAAACAAAACAAGCATTCCAACCAAAAGTTCGAACATGTTAGAAAGGATTAAAAAATTTCAAAAATAATTTTAAAATTCTTTGATCTTTCCTCTTAATAATAACATCAACATTTTAACGATAAAACTTTATTTTCGTTAAGTCTGTGGTCTTTTGCATTGCGCTGTGCTGTTTTTCTGGCGAATTAGTCGAGGTACCTACTTAAAAGAAACAACTAAAATATACTTGAAAAAGGACAATAATACTAGAGACAGAAAAAACAATGGTGATAACAAAGAAAAAAATATGAGAAAAAGAAAAAGAAAATAGATCAAAAAGAGAAAAGCAACAACAATATTAGTGAAAGAAAATTAAAAGAAAATAGAAAAACTATAACAATATTAGATAGAGTAAAAGAAATTGGATAAAAAGGAAAAACAATAATATAATATAAAAATAAATAAAAAATACATAAAATAAAAGTAAAACAAAAAATATTTTTTAAAAAATTGATGCCAAGAAGAAAAACAACAATCTTGAAAATGACCTCCAATCCGTGGCGGACTGGGGTAAGAAATGGCTCGTGAATTTTAATTCTTCCAAAACAAAGCTGCTATCTATTAACCAGCACAGGCAATCGCTCTTACCCCTCCACCTTTAGCATGGATCAGCTAGTCTCCCTAAAAGCAAAACACTGCACCTTCTCGGGTTAACTCTTAAAACAGATCTCAAGTGCAATGACTATATATAATTCATAGCTAAATCCGCTGCTATGAAAGTCGGTTCTCTGTGTAGGGCCAGGAAGTTTTTTCCCGTCTGAAACCATCCTGCATATATATAAATCTACAATCCGCCCATGCATTGAATACTGCTGCCACATCTGGTCGGGTGTTCCTGCTATCCACCTAGGGGTCCTTGAAAAAATCCAACTGTGAATCTGTAATGGGATCGATCCAGACTTGGCAGCTCAGATACAGTCACCTTCTCACCAGCGCAACGTGGCTTCCCTGTGTCTCTTCTACAAATACTTTCACGGCTTCTGCTCCGATGAACTTAGCTCACTGTTGCCCCCTATATATAAATTTACTCGAGCAACAAGATTAGCAACTAGTTCCCAACCTTTCACTTTGAAACCAATAAATTGTAAACACAAATTCTTCACTAATAGCTTCTTTTCTCGCAATTCCCGCCTGTGGAATTTCCTTCCATTTACCTGCTTCCCCGAGAGCTACAATTTCCAAGAATTCAAATGTAAAGTCAGTAGTCATCTCCTATCTCACTAACCTGCATCCTCTCTCTCATGCTCCTTTCTCCAGCCACTTCACTCTCATCAGTATTCTTATCCTTCTCTTACCCACTTCCTGACACCTCTTATAACCTGTTACTCTTTCTCATAACTTTCCTCCTATGTAAACCCCTGCACACCAGTGGCAGTAAACTGCCTTGCTTGGGGAGAAACACCGCTCTCATCAGTATTCTCATCCTTCTCTTACTCACTTCCTGACACCCCCTATAACCTGTCACTCTTTCTCATAACTTTCCTCTTATGTAAACCCCTGCACACCAGTAGCAGTAAACTGCCTTGCTTGGGGTGATACACCACTCTCATTAGTATTCTCATCCTTCTCTTACCCACTTCCTGACAACACTTGCAACCTGTCACTCTTTCTCATAACTTTCCTTTGATTTTCCTCATTTCCAATATTGTTATTGTTTTCTTCTTTACTTTAATTTTCTCTCTTACTGTTCTGCTTAATTTAAACCGTTTTCTTTTTCTATGGATCGAGCATGTGAGCAATGATGAGGTCTTGGAAATGATGGAAACAAAAAGGAAATTAATACTGAGCATCAGGAAGAGACAGCTGAAGTTCCTGGGACATGCAATGAGGAAGGATGGCTTGGAGAACCTGATACTAACAGACCAGATAGAAGGGAAAAGTGTCAGGGGAAAGCAACGGATAACATATTTGAGGGATCTAATCAGGTAGATGACGGAACGAGGGTTGCATAGTGTAACAGGAGAAGGCGTGCTCAGAGCCACCAGGGATAGGGAAACGTGGGAAGTCATGATCGCCTACGTCCTGAAGAAACAGGGCACATAGAAGAAGAATATAGAAGATGTCATCCTTCTTTTCCAAGCCGACATCCACTACACCACAACGCACATCCGTCACTGAATGCTTACAGCACCTGGTATTCCCAAGCGGTCACCCATTTAGGTACTGACCAGGCTCACGTTGTTTAACTTCGGTGATCGAACGAGAACCGGTGTATTCAACGTGATATGCAGTAAGCAGAATGTCGGCTTAGAAAAAGAAATCGGTGAGCCAAGTTTGAATTCCAGTTGAGTACCCTGCATTCACTTAAGCACTGATACCCTTGGGAAAGGTATTAATCCGTCACTTCCCTCCAGTTATGGGTTAAATAACAGGATGGGGCCTGGAGGCAACCCATCTAGTGTTGGTGTCACAATAAAAACAACCTTGGTAGCCCTGGCGAAGCATCAAGTATTCAGCTATTATTAATTTCGCTATAAACTGCGCCAGGGTTCCAAATGCACAGGGAATACTGGAGGGGTGTAATAGGTTCTATCTCGGCCAAGGCCGCAGGACGACGACGACGATCTTTCTTTTCCCCCATTTTCATTTTATTTATCTAATGTTGTTGATGATTTTCCTCATTTCCAATATTTTTCTCATACTGTTGTCGTTTTTTCTACTTTTCCTCTGTTTCCTATTTCTTTCCCTATTATTGTTGTTTGTATTCTTTTTCTACATATTCCTTTTCTTTATCTTGTATTGTTGGAGTATTTTTTTTCAGTCCTCCATTTTTTTTTTCTGGTATTGCTGATTTTCTTATATTCCTTCAATTTTTTATTTCTCAAATGTTGTTGTTTTTTATTAATTTCGTCCATATTTTCTTACTCTATAAGATACAAATCCTGTATCATCCAACAGTTAACTAAAACACAAAAAGTGTAATTGCACACCCGCAAAATCGGAGTCAAACGACTAAAAGCATTTTGGAAAAACTTAACTCTAACAGACAAAGTGAAATTACACGACCGCAAAAGTGGATTCAAACTACTAAAAACATTTTGAAAAAACAAAGACCAAAGTAAAATTCACAAGTCAGTATGGAAAGCAAAATTCTGGATCTTGATTGGATAGCAAATCGAAAATTTATATATGATGTTTTTTTTTTCACACCTAGAAGTGAAAAGGCCGGAAACATGAGAAGCTTCACTGTTTCAACCACGTTGCTGACCGGTCAAAAGGATTCCAGTATGGGAGAGGTTAGCTGACGGACCTCGTGGCAATGTAACAAAAGAAATCTCAAGAAACCAACCCAGACGTAAGAGCGCGTCATAGTTACATTCGACATTTTCTTCCAATTTTCCTTTTTTTCATTTTCACTTCACGCCGCCAAAGAGGACAACAACAACAGCAACAACAACAGGACACGCTAAATACTATTTCTTTATTTCTTCTTTCTCACCCTGTCGACGGCCTACCAAAAAGAGACAGGAACATAAGACTTTACATTCTGCTACTCGAAACTTCTGTGGACATTTTAAATACTTACATTTCTTTTTGAACAATTTTAACTACAAAACTACATGCATTGTTTTAATGAACATTTTTCTTCTCCCAAATATGTTGTCGTGTTCAGTTAACAAAATTTCACTTATATTTTTATTCTTACAATTTTGTCATTCTGTTAACAAATCTTTGCTTTAATATAGAAACAAAATAATTTACCCTTCCATATTTTTTAGCCTTCTACCTTCTGACACTTAAATTGTGGGGGATTTGGATGTGTTTGGCACAAGGCCAATTTACCAAGCATCACTGAGGACCCTACATCTTACATTAATATTGTTATTGTTTTTTCTTCTTTTCTTTCAATTTTTTTCGTTCTTTAGTATTATTATTGTTGCTTTTGATTTCCGCCATTTTCTATTTCTGTTAGTGTATTTTCTTTCTCTCAATTTGTTTTTCTTTCTTAATTATTGTTTTTGTATTTTTTATTTTCGTGTAATTTTCTTTTTCTTTCTTTAATAGTGTTGGTGTATTTCTTTTTCAATACATTTGTTTGACTTTCTCTAACATAGGTCTTCTTTTTCTGTATTTTTTCTCCAATTTCTGTTCTTTCTAAAATATTGTTGTAGTTTTCCTTCATGTGTACACCCTTTCTACTTTTCCTCAAATTAATTTTTCTTTCTTTAATATTATTAGTGTAATTTGTCTTCCCCTCCATTTGTTTTACTTTCACTAATATAGTGTTTTTTTATAGTTATCATTCATTTTTTTCATTCATTTTTTTCATTCATTTTTTCATTCATTTTTTTCATTCATTTTTTCATCCATTTTTTCATTCATTTTTTTCATCCATTTTTTTCATTCATTTTTTTCATCCATTTTTTTCATTCATTTTTTTCATTCATTTTTTTCATTCATTTTTTCATTCATTTTTTCATTCATTTTTTTCATTCATTTTTTTTCATTCATTTTTTCATTCATTTTTTTCATTCATTTTTTCATCCATTTTTTCATTCATTTTTTTCATCCATTTTTTTCATCCATTTTTTTCATTCATTTTTTTCATTCTTTTTTTCATTCATTTTTTTCAATATTGTTGTTGCTTTTCTTCTTTTTGCCAATTTTGCTTTATTTACTTTCGTCTAAGTTTTGCTTTCTTACTCTAATATTGCTGGTGCATTTCATCTTTAACTCCATTTGACTTTCTTTAACATAGTTGTCCATTGTTCCTCCAGTTTCTTTCTCTTTAAAAAAATTGTTGTAATTTTCCTTCCTGTTGTAGTTTTTCCTTCTTTTCTTTTTTATTCTCTAATATCGTAGTTTTTCTTCTCTTCCACCTTTTTCTTTTCCTTTCTCTAATATATTTCTTATTTGTCTATACTTCGGAGATGAGGTAGTATTTACACAATTTACATTATTCGTTATATTGTCCTCATCTTTGTTGCAACTTATACGACGTCTTCTTCAGGTACATGGAATTTCGAACCGAACCATTTATTATTATCACTGGGGTATTTACACTATTTTTTCATTATTTGGACTATTGTCCTCATCTTTGTTGCCATTCCTATGACGTTGCGGTCGTTGTACGATTTGGTCTTCTTTGGGTGCTAAGAATTTTGAACCAAAACCTTTATTACAATCACTTTAATAATATTAGAGGAAGAGAGAGAAAATTGAAGTAAAGAAGAAAACAATAACAATATAAGAAAAATAAACAGAAAATGATGAAAAGGATTAAAATCAACAACTATATTACAGAAAGAAAAAGAAAAATAGTGGAAAAAGAAAAATCCGTGACAATTTTAGAGCAAGAAGAAGAAAATTCAAGAAAAACGAAAAAACAACGACTATATTGTTGAATGAAAAAGAAAATGAGGAAAAATTGGTAAAAAAAACAACAATAATAGAGAAAATAAAATTGTTAGAAAAGAATAATATTAGCGTAAGAAGAAAGACTGCAACAATCACCATGAATGAAAACGAATTGGTGTATAAAAAGGAATACAATGCAACAATGTCAGACAAAGAAAAAGAAAATTTAGAAAAATGACAACAATATAAACTCATTTTAATCCAATGTCCTCATTTGAGAACAGCATAAAAATACTGAAAAAATAATGGGTATAAATCATTATATAAAACAATTATTTTATATAGGTAGTGAGGACATGTTGATTCATCAATAAAATTACCTTTCAAATATTGCCCGGGTGAAAGAAAAAATTTTGTGATTTATAAAGTAACTTAATGTTCTAAAACCTGAGGACACTGGGTTAAAATGGATTAAAAGAAACTTAAATTGTGGAAAAGAAGAAAAACAACATTAAGGAAACAAAAAGAAAATAGACAAAAAAAAAAAACAGCAACAATAGTATGGAAAGAAAAGAAAAATAGAGAAAAATAAGAAAAACAAGAATATTGAGAAAGAAAAAGAACATTGAAGAAAACAAAAGCAATAATAATATTGGAAAAGAAAAAGAAAATTGAGAAAAGAAAAGCAACAAAAATATTGAGAAAGACAAAAAAATTTGAGGAAAGAAAATGCAACAATAATATTGGAAAAAAAGGAAAATTGAGGAAAGGAAAAGCAACAATAATATTGGAAAAAAAAGAAAATTAGAGAAAAGAAAAGCAACAATAATATAGGAAAGAAAAAGAAAATTGAGAAATGAAAAGCAAAAAAAATATTGGGAAGTAAAAGAAAATTGAGAAATGAAAAGCAACAATAATATTGGGAAAGAAAAAGAAAATTAGAGAAAAGAAAAGCAGCAATAATATTGGAAAAGGAAACAAAAATTGAGGAAAGGAAAAGCAGCAATAATTTTGGGAAAGAAAAAGAAAATTGAGAAAAGAAAAGCAACAATGATATTTGAAAATAAAATGAAATTTGATGAAAAGAAAAGAAAAGCAACAAAAAATAATGAGAAACAACAAGAAAATTAAGAAAAAGAAAAGCAACAATAATATAGGAACAGAAAAAGAAAATTGAAGAAAAGAAAAGCAGCAATAATATTGGGTAAGAAAATAAAATTGAGAAAAAAAATGCAACAATAATATTGGGAAAGAAAAAGAAATGCAACAATAATATTGGAAAAGAAAAAGAAAATAGAGGAACGGAAAAGCAGCAATAATATTGGGAAAGAAAAAGAAAATTGAGGAAAAAAAACAAACAATAATATTGGAAAATAAAAAAGAAAATTGAGGAAAGGAAAAGCAGCAATAATATTGGGAAAGAAAAAAGAAAATTGAGGAAAAGAAAAGCAGCAATAATATTGGGAAAGAAAAAGAAAATTGACGAAAGGAAAAGCAGCAATGATATTGAAAAAGAAAAAGAAAATTGAGGAAAAGAAATGCAACAATGATATTGGGAAAGAAAAAGAAAATTGAGAAAAAGAAAAGCAACAATAATATTGGGAAAGAATAAGAAAATTGAGGAAAGAAAAAGCAACAATAATATTGGGAAAGTAAAAGAAAACTGACGAAAGGAAAAGCAGCAATAATATTGGGAAAGAAAAAAAATTAGAGAAAATAAAAGCAATAATAATATTTGAAAAGAAAAAGAAAATTGAAGAAAAGAAAAGCAGCAATAATATTGGGAAAGAAAAAGAATATTGAGGAAAAGAAATGCAACAATAATCTTAGGAAAGAAAAAGAAAATAGAGGAAAGGAAAAGCAGCAATAATATTGGGAATGAAAATGAAAATTAAAGAAAAGAAAAGCAACAATAATATTGGGAAAGAAAAAGAAAATTGCTAAAAGAAATGCAACAATAATATTGGGAATGAAAAAGAAAATAGAAGAAAGGAAATGCAGCAATAATATTGGGGAAGTGAAAGAAAATTGAAGAAAAGAAAAGCAACAATAATATTGTGAAAGAAAAAGAAAATTGAAGAAAAGAAAAGTAACAATAATATTGGGAAAGAAAAACAAAATTGAAGAAAAGAAAAGTAACAATAATATTGGGAAAGAAAAAGAAAATTGAGGAAAGGAATAGCAACAATAATATTGAGAAACAAAAAGAAAATTGAGGAAAAGAAAACAACAATAATATTGGAAACGAATAAGAATATAGAGGAAAGGCAAAGCAGCAATATCATTCGGAAAGAAAAAGAAAATTGAGAAAAAAATGCAAGAATAAAATTGGGAAAAAAAAAAGAAAATTGAGAAAAGAAATGCAACAATAATATTGGGAAAGAAAAAGAAAATTGAGGAAACGAAAAGTAACAATAACTTCGGGAAAGAAAAAGAAAATTGAGGGAAGGAAAAGCAACAATAATATTGAGAAAGAAAGAAAATTGAGAAAAGAAATGCAACAATAAAATTGGAAAAGAAAAGGAAGATTGAGGAAAGGAAAAGCCGCAATAATATTGGGAAAGAAAAAGAAAATTGAAAAAAAGGAAATCAACAATAATATTGGAAAAAAAAGAAAATTGGAAATGAAAAGCAACAATAATATTGGGAAAGAAAAAGAAAATAGAGGAAAGGAAAAGCAGCAATAATATTGGGAAAGAAAAAGAAAATTGAGGAAAGGAAAAGCAGCAATAATATTGGGAAAGAAAAAGAAAATTGAGGAAAAGAAAAGCAGCAATAATATTGGGAAAGAAAAAGAAAATTGAGGAAAAGAAAAGCAGCAATAATATTGGGAAAGAAAAAGAAAATTGACGAAAGGAAAAGCAGCAATAATATTGGGAAAGAAAAAGAAAATTGAGGAAAAGAAAAGCAGCAATAATATTGGGAAAGAAAAAGAAAATTGAGGAAAAGAAAAGCAGCAATAATATTGGGAAAGAAAAAGAAAATTGACGAAAGGAAAAGCAGCAATAATATTGGGAAAGAAAAAGAAAATTGAGGAAAAGAAAAGCAGCAATAATATTGGGAAAGAAAAAGAAAATTGAGGAAAAGAAAAGCAGCAATAATATTGGGAAAGAAAAAGAAAATTGACGAAAGGAAAAGCAGCAATAATATTGCAAAAGAAAAAGAAAATTGAGGAAAAGAAATGCAAAAATGATATTGGGAAAAAAAGAAAATTGAAGAAAAGAAAAGCAACAATAATATTGGGAATGAAAAAGAAAATTGAAGAAAAGAAAAGTAACAATAATATTGGGAAAGAAAAAGAAAATTGAGGAAAGGAATAGCAGCAATAATATTGGGAAAGAAAAAGAAAATTGAGGAAAGGAAAAGCAGCAATAATATTGGGAAAGAAAAAGAAAATTGAGGAAAGGAAAAGCAGCAATAATATTGGGAAAGAAAAAGAAAATTGAGGAAAAGAAAAGCAGCAATAATATTGGGAAAGAAAAAGAAAAATTGAGGAAAAGAAAAGCAGCAATAATATTGGGAAAGAAAAAGAAAATTGACGAAAGGAAAAGCAGCAATAATATTGCAAAAGAAAAAGAAAATTGAGGAAAAGAAATGCAACAATGATATTGGGAAAAAAAGAAAATTGAAGAAAAGAAAAGCAACAATAATATTGGGAATGAAAAAGAAAATTGAAGAAAAGAAAAGTAACAATAATATTGGGAAAGAAAAAGAAAATTGAGGAAAGGAATAGCAGCAATAATATTGGGAAAGAAAAAGAAAATTGAAGAAAAGAAAAGTAACAATAATATTGGGAAAGAAAAAGAAAATTGAGGAAAAGAAAAGCAGCAATAATATTGGGAAAGAAAAAGAAAATTGAGGAAAAGAAAAGCAGCAATAATATTGGGAAAGAAAAAGAAAATTGACGAAAGGAAAAGCAGCAATAATATTGCAAAAGAAAAAGAAAAATTGAGGAAAAGAAATGCAACAATGATATTGGGAAAAAAAGAAAATTGAAGAAAAGAAAAGCAACAATAATATTGGGAATGAAAAAAGAAAATTGAAGAAAAGAAAAGTAACAATAATATTGGGAAACAAAAAGAAAATTGAGGAAAAGAAAACAACAATAATATTGGAAAAGAATAAGAAAATAGAGGAAAGGCAAAGCAGCAATAACATTCGGAAAGAAAAAGAAAATTGAGAAAAAAAATGCAAGAATAAAATTGGGAAAAAAAAGACAATTGAGAAAAGAAATGCAACAATAATATTGGGAAAGAAAAATAAAATTGAGGAAACGAAAAGTAACAATAACTTTGGGAAAGAAAAAGAAAATTGAGGAAAGGAAAAGCAGCAATAATATTGGGAAAGAAAAAGAAAATTGAGGAAAGGAAAAGCAGCAATAATATTGGGAACGAAAAGAAAATTGAGGAAAAGAAAAGCAGCAAGAATATTGGGAAAGAAAAAGAAAATTGAGGTAAACAAAAGCAGCAATAATATTGGGAAAGAAAAAGAAAATTGACGAAAGGAAAAGCAGCAATAATATTGCAAAAGAAAAAGAAAATTGAGGAAAAGAAATGCAACAATGATATTGGGAAAAAAAGAAAATTGAAGAAAAGAAAAGCAACAATAATATTGGGAATGAAAAAGAAAATTGAAGAAAAGAAAAGTAACAATAATATTGGGAAAGAAAAAGAAAATTGAGGAAAGGAATAGCAACAATAATATTGGGAAACAAAAAGAAAATTGAGGAAAAGAAAACAACAATAATATTGGAAAAGAATAAGAAAATAGAGGAAAGGCAAAGCAGCAATAACATTCGGAAAGAAAAAGAAAATTGAGAAAAAAAATGCAAGAATAAAATTGGGAAAAAAAAGAAAATTGAGAAAAGAAATGCAACAATAATATTGGGAAAGAAAAATAAAATTGAGGAAACGAAAAGTAACAATAACTTTGGGAATGAAAAAGAAAATTGAGGGAAGGAAAAGCAACAATAATATTGAGAAAGAAAGAATATTGAGAAAAGAAATGCAACAATAAAATTGGAAAAGAAAAGGAAGATTGAGGAAAGGAAAAGCCGCAATAATATTGGGAAAGAAAAAGAAAATTGAAAAAAGGAAATCAACAATAAAATTGGAAAAAAAAGAAAATTGGAAATGAAAAGCGACAATAATATTGTGAAAGAAAAAGAAAATTGAGGAAAAGAAAAGCAACAATAATATTGGGAAAGAAAAAGAAAATTAAAGAAAATAAAAGCAACAATAATATTGGAAAAGGAAAAGAAAATTCTGGAAAAGAAAATCAACAATAATATTGGAAAAGAAAAAGAAAATTGAGGAAAGGAATTGCAGAAATATTATTGGGAAAGAAAAAGAAAATTGAAGAAAAGAAAGCAACAATAATATTGGGAAAGAAAAAGAATATTGCGGAAAAGAAAAGCAACAATAATATTGGGAAAGAAAAAGAAAATTGAAGAAAAGAAATCAACAATAATATTGGGAAAGAAAAAGAAAACTGAGGAATAGAAAAGCAACAATAATATTGGGAAAAAAAGAAAAGAGAAGAAAGGAAAAGCAGCAATAATATTGGGAAAGAAAAAGATAATTTAGGAAAAGAAAAGCAACAATAATATTGGAAAAGAAAAAGAAAATAGAGGAAAGGAAAAGCAGCAATAATATTGGGAAAGAAAAATAAAATTGAGAAAATGAATGCAACAATAATATTGGGAAAGAAAAAGAAAATTCAGAAAAGAGATGCAACAATAATATTGGGAAAGAAAAAGAAAATCAAGGAAATGAAAAGCAACAAAAAAGAAAAAGATAATTGAAGAAAAAGAAAAGCAACAATAATATTTGAAAAGAAAATTGTGGAAAAGAAAAGCAACACTAATATTGCAAAAAAAAAGAAAATTGGGAAATGGAAATGCAGCAATAATATTGTTAAAGAAAAAGAAATTGAGGAAAAGAAAGGCAACAATAATATTGGGAAAGAAAAAGAAAATTCAGGAAAAGAAAAGTAACAATAATTTTGGGAAAGAAAAAGAAAATTCAAAAATGAAAAGCAACAAAAATATTGGAAAAGAAAATGAAAATTGTAGAAAGGAAAAGCAGCAATAATATTTAATGATAGATAGATAGATAGATAGATAGATAGATAGATAGATAGATAGATAGATAGATAGACAAATAAATACATTTGCTGCGAGAAAAAATTGAAAAAGAAAGAAAAAGAATATAGGAGAAAGAGAGAGCAATCAATGAGAAAAATGAAACACTCTGACAATAGAATACGAGTTAAAGAAAGAAAGAATGAAAGAAAGAAAGAAAGAAAGAAAGAAAGAAAGAATGAATGAATGAATGAATGAATGAATTACACCTGATATATAATAAGAAATAAACTCCAGATATAAGACTGAACTGAAGAAACAAAACAAACTCTAAAGAAAGAAAGAATAAAAGATGAAGGGAGATAGAGGGAGAAAAGTGAGAAAAATAAATAGCGGAATATGAGTAAAAGAAAAAAAAGCAAAGATGGAAAGAGAAATACAACCAAAAAAAGGTGAAAAATGAAAAAAATAAAAACAGAAAGAAATAAGAAACAGGAAAAAAAAAATCAGAAAGGAAAAAAGAGGAAAACATAAGAGCGAGAAAATTAATAAGTGGAATAACATAGAAAGAAAGAAAGAAAGAAAGAAAGAAAGAAAGAAAGGACGAGAAAATCCAATGAAAAAGAGAAAAAGAAAGAGTAAAAGAAGAAAAACATAATGAAATAAGAAACAGAATGATGAATAACATCTGATATGTTATAAAGAAGAAACTGCAAATGTAAAACTGAGCAGAAAAAATAGAAAAGCCTCTAAAGAAAGAAAAAATAAAAGAAGAAGAGAGATAGAGGGAGAAGAGGGAGAAAAATAAAGAGTGGAATGCGAGTGAAATAAAGAAAGAAAGAAATAAGAAAAAAGAAAGAAAGAGAAAAGCAACAAAAGAAAGAAAGAAAGAAAGAAAGAAAGAAAGAAAGTAACCGTGGAGTATAAGCAAAAGAAAGAAATAAAAAGCCAAAGAAAAAAAGAAGGAAAGAGAAAAGCAAATGAAAAAGAAAAAAACGAAAGAAAGAAACATCGAAAGAAATAAGAGTAAAGAAAACGAAGAACAGAGTAAAAGAAATAAAAAACAAAATGAAATAAGAAACAGATAAAATAAGAAAGAGGAAAAAAAGAAAGAGAAAAAGAATGAAAAAGTAAGAAAGAAATAGTAAATGAACAAAAACAGAATAAAATAAGAAACCCAACAGAAGGAAATAAAAAAGAATGAAAGAAAGAAAGAAAAAATAGCATCTGATATGTTATAAGGAAGAAACTGCGAATTTAAAACTGAACTGAAGAAATACAAAAGCATCTAAAGAAAAAAAGAAAGAATAAAAAAGGAATAATGATTGATGGAGAAGAGGGAGAAAAATAAAGAACGGTGTACTGGTAATAGAAAGAAATGTAAAGAAAGAAAGAAAGAAAGAAAGAAAGAAAGAAGAGAAAAAGAAAGAGTAAAAAATAAAATAATAAAAAAAAGAAAAAATGAAATCAGAAAGAATAAAAGAAAGAAAAAGAAATAGAAAAAAGAAAAGATAAAAGCAAAGAAAGAAAGAAAACACTGTAGGAAAGAAAGAAAAACTATAAGAAAGAAAGAAAGAAAGAAAGAAAGAAAGAAAGAAAGAAAGAAAGAAAGAAAGCAAATGAAGAAGAGAAAAAGAAAGAGTAAAAGAAATAAAACATAATGAAATAAGAGAAACAAAAAATGAAATAAGGAACAATAAAAGAAAGAAAAAGAAAAAAGAAGGAAAAACAAAAGCAATGAAAGAAAGAAAGAAAGAAAGAAAGAAAGAAAAAAAGAAAGAGTAAAAGAAAGAAAACATAATAAAATAAGAAAAAGGAAAAATGAAATCAGAAAGAATAAAAAAAAGAAAAAGAAGGAAAGACAAAGGCAAAGAAAGATAGAAAGCGAGAAAGAAAGACAAAAAAAGAAAGAAAGAAAGAAAGAAAGAAAGAAAAAAGAATGAAAGAAATAAAGAAGTACAACAAAGATATAAAAACAAAGAAATAAGAAACAAGAAAAAGAAAACTAGAAAGAAGAAATCGAAGAAAGTGAGAGTGAGAAAAATAATCAGTGGAATAACAGCAAAAGAAAGAAAGAAAGAAAGAAAGGAAGTTATGTGAAAAAAATAAACCGTGGAATATGAGCATAAAAGAAAGAAAGAAAGAAAGAAAGAAAGAAAGAAAGTAAGAAAGAAAGAAAGAAGCTGCAAAATAAAGAAATAAAAACAGAAAGAAATGAAACAGGGAAAAGAAAATCAGAATGAAAGAAAGGAGGAAGAAGTCAGAGCAAGAAAAATCAGCATTGTAAGAGAAAGAAAGAAAGAAAGAAAGAAAGAAAGAAAGAGAATGAAGAAGAGACAAAGAAAGAGTAAAAGAGAAAAAAAGAATAAAATGAGAAACGGATTAAAGAAAATAAAAAAGAAAGAGAGAAAGAAAGAAAAGAGCAAATGTGGAAGAGAGAAAGAAAGAGTAAAAGAAAGAAATGACGGAATGAAATAAGAAACAGAAAAAGAAAATCACGAAGAAAGAAACAAACAAAGAAACAAGGGTGGAAGAAAGGCAGAGTGAGAAAAAATAAGCAGTGGAATACGCGTAAAAGAAAGAAAGAAAGAAAGAAAGAAAGGACGAGAAAATTAAATGAAGAGATAAGAAAGAAAAGATTACGAGTAATAGATAATCCAAAAGAAAGAAAGAAAGAAAGAATGAAAGAAAGAATGAAAGAAAGAAAGAAAAGGGGAAGAAAAAGAAAGTGAAAAATAAACAGCAGAATACGAGTGAAAGAAAGAAAGAAAGAAAGAAAGAAAGAAAGTCAAAATAAAAAGAAGGAAAGAAAGATAAAGAAAACATTACCGTGAAACGTGAAGAAAATCTGGAAAACTAAAAACAAAAGAAATAATAATAATAATAATAATAATAATAATAATAATAATAATAATGCGAGAAGTTTTTGAGCACGTAAACCTAGGAGAGCTTTTGTAGAAAACAATCGCTAATAGCCGTGAATCCTCCCCTTAGGCCTTCTTGCGAAACTAGTCATCGTTTTCTCATTAAATCTGCCGCCGTCTGTTGCTTGAATGCGTCAAAGCGAAGATGACCAGAAAATATAACAAGATCTTTCTCACGGGCAGTGATTTTTAAAGAAGTCCAATAATATCGACCGGTGACCAAAGATGACGATGTCCATCCAACAACATATTAGCCAGCCGCGCGCCTACCACCCCACTTAGGCTGCCCCACTGCCATCATCTCACAAAAATAAATAAATAAATATGTTATTCGAAGTTTCAAACATTTACATGATACTGTTAATATTTTTGTTACTGATATTCTGTTTTACTGATTGTTCTTCTGCGACGTGTCCGTTTAGAAAGTGGGCGATCATGACCCCACAGCTTCCTTTCAAATATGCACAAATGAGGGATGCTGGGAATTTTAAATAGTTTTTCTTTTGATTTTAATCTAACCGATTTAATTTAGGTTCTTTTCTTTGTCTTCGTTTTTACAACATTTCACCATTCCTGGCATACTCTGATTGGGAGGTTGTGAGAAGCAGGGAACCTCCTCTTAATTGTTGTTCCCAAGTACATCCTGACCCGAAGGGGTAGCACCAGTTAGGGTCCCAGCTGTGGTAAACAGGGCTAAAGACACTATGAAAGTATAGAAATATATTTATACAGAAAATATTCTAGCAATACATTTTGGGAGATAAAAATAGTATCCTTGGTCAGTGGTAAGGATCCTTCCTCGGAGAATATTAATCCGATGAAAACTCCATATATATATATATATATATAAAATAATAAACAAGAAAATAATAAACAGAAACTAAAAATGCTCGAAGCAATCTACATTAAACAATTTAAACCTGGTTTGAATACAATCAATTTTGATATTTCCAATAACGTACTCAAATGCCTGTAATCAGATCAGGGACCACAACGCCACTATTTTGTCACTGTCTTCGGCCATCAGGGATGGACTTATATTTTCAATTTAATTCTCTTTATTATTGTTAATAACTTAAATGTTCTATGTTTACTGTGTGTTAATATTTACTCTTTGATAATGGCTTATGTGAGCCGAAAGCTTAGACCCGATAAAAAATCAACAATTACTGTGATTTTTTTGTTGTCTTTCAACGATATCACCATCAAGTATATCAGACGGTATGAACGGATCCTACACAAAATTAATAGACAAAACTTGTCTATATTATTCAATGAAACCTGCATTAATATATATATATATATATATACTCTTACATAAAATACGTGACATTAGCATTAAAAATAAACACAAAAAAACATCAACATATCTTATTGCAGCCAAATGCACATTAATTATAAATAGGGTGAATTTTCCAAACGAAAAATTATTAAGCACCATATTTCTGCTGTAATTCCTCAAAAATATGTAAAATTCATAATATATTATAGAAAATGGAAGACAGCAAATCTTGTTGTTTTTAATAATAATAACCCTATCAAATCTAAACTAGATATGACTAATATAGTGTATGAATTTCAATACCCTATTGTGCTTTTTGTCATAAATCAATTATCTATATTAGCCATACTACCACTTCCCTAAATAGACGCCTAACATGCCCCTATCTAGTAATAATAGTGCAATAAAAAACATTTATAAATCAATAATTTACATGAACCCATGAGAAAATAATTTGTTTTAAAATACAAAAATACTATTTAAATCACAATATCAAAGACAACTCACTATAAGAGAGGTACTATATATCAAGCAATTTTCTCCTACCATCAATCTTACACTACTTAACGGTGGAAATGGAGTTTTGAAAGTTTAAAAAAATGAATAGACAGACGCTCACACGATGCGCATCACGTGACAGCTTTAACGAACTCTCCTTTTCAAAAAAAGTAAAAAGTAAAAACAGAAAAATTACATTACAGTCAAACATGAGGACATAACAACACCGAATGATGAATAGAATAAGTATAGAACAAATAAGAAAAAAAAAGGGGCTTTAATCTAATCTTTTACAAGTTTCTTTAGAGATTTATTAGCGAGGTATGATTTAAGAATCCAAGATGTTGATTGACGTATAGTTTCATTAGTCAGATGGCTTACGGCCATATCACGTTGAATACACCGGTTCTCGCTCGATCACCGAAGTTGAGCCTGGTCAGTACTTAGATGGGTGACCGCTTGGTAATACCAGGTGCTTTAAGCGTTTAGTGACGGATGTTCGTGCTTACGGCCATATCACGTTGAATACACCTGTTCTCGCTCGATCACCGAAGTTAAGCAACGTTGAGCCTGGTTAGTACTTAGATGAGTGACTGCTTGGTAATACCAGGTGCTGTAAGCGTTTAGTGACGGATGTGCGTTGTGGTGCAGTGGATATCTTTTCGGAAAGAAAGATCGGTGAGCCGAGTTCGAATTCCAGTTGAATACCTTGCATTTACTTAAGCACTGGTACCCTTAGGAAAGGTATTAATCCGTCCCTTTCCTCTAGTTATGGGTTAAATAACAGGAAAGATCTTGGGGACCCTACCCTTAAAAAACAAATCCCAATGAATCTTGATACTCGAAAAGAAAAAATTATTACTAGACATAAAAACTTATATAAAAACAACAATAAATTGTTGAAAGAAAAAGATATTACCAGCAATAATAAAAATTTAGTTGGCAATAAATGACCCGCCGAGGTTGATATGTCATAAAACAAAACAACCAACCAACCAAATCATTAGTCAGAGACCTGTGATAAAGCTATGTATGCATATTAAATGAAGAAGAAAAACATGTCTGTATGTGTGCCAACTTAGATGTTTATTATGAATGTATATATATATAAGCGAAAATAATGTGTGTTAAGCGCAAACTATAGACGAATTAACTGTGTGTATATGTCGGTAACGTTAATATGTGTGAATGACAGTGACGAAATACATTTCCGTTCAAAATATGTAACAAGTATTGTACGCACGTTTCAAGTGATGGAACGAATTTTCTTTTTAAATAAAATGAGAGAATCAGTTATGAATGTACGTGTTGAGAGAAATCATGTGTAAATGTGTGGGTTTACGAGTCAGTAAAGAGGTATGCACGTGTCAAGTGCTGGGACGGTTTTTTATTCTAAATAACGTGAGAGAATCATGTATGAATGTATGTGTATGAAAGAATCATGTATGAATTTGTGCGTATATAAGTATGAATCTTAAACGAAATATATTTCCGTTTAAAATTCTAATGAGAATAATGGATAAAAGTATTAAGCAAACTTTTTTATAAATAAAAATTATACAAATTAAAAAGAAATATACATATGAGAGTGCACACATTGCAACTGCTGAAAAAATTAAACCTGCCCATTGAATGGCTAATGTATGTCCAGAAAGTATTTTTTATAGAGCTCGAATTCATTCGGATGATAATGATATTAAGTTTTGGCGGACCTGAAGGAGACTACAACCATCTTTAAATTAGTTGTTTTTCATTTTTTTTTTCAAACAGTTTTATCTGTTATTACATAAAATTTCCGATTATAAAAAAAAAATTTGAAAAAACATTTTTTTTTTTTGTGGGGGGCTCAGTTTCTCATACAACGTTATAGTAAGTCGATCCTCCATTTTGGAACCACTCGCTTTGGGGTCTCTTTGTTTTGTTTATTTAGGGGGCGAGTTGTTTCTCTTCTTTTTGTCTTTTTCAAGATTTCTTTAGTTCTTAACTATGGCATCTTCCTCGGAAACTCTAAGAAAGGCTTTATTCAAAACTTTCGCAAAGAATTCAGTAGTTGAATATGCGCAAGCAAAAAAGTTAATTGCACAGGATCGATTGACTAAGGTTGTATGAAAAACTGAGCCCCCCGCCAAATTGTTTAAAGATTGAAATTTTTCCAATTTTTTAAAATTTTTATTTATTTATTTTTATTTATTTATTTTATTTTATTTTATTTTTTTTTTTGTCAATCGGAACGTTTAGAGTTTAATCGATAAGTCAGTCAGTCAGTTAAGTGCCATACGTGATACAGGCTTGGGCGATCATGTCTCGAAAGAGACATGACTGACTGGGCAGAAGATTATCCCGCAGTAGGTTGCCATTGCTTTCTGCGGTAGACTGGTTGCCGACCAAGGCTATAGAACCCAGTCTGTCCTGCTATTTAACCCATAACTGGAGGGAAATATTTTCCACTTTCTAATCAGTCAGGTAAGTGCCATACGTGATACACGCTTGGGCAATCATTTCTCGAAAGAGACATGACTGACTGGGCAGAAGATTATCCCGAAGTAGGTTGCCATTGCTTTCTGCAGTAGAGTGGTTGCCAGCCAAGGCTATAGAACCCAATCTGTCCTGCTATTTAACCCATAACTGGAAGGAAGAGACGGATTAATACCTTTCCCAAGGGTATTTGCGCGTAAGTGAATACAATGGATTCAAACTGGAATTCGAACTTGGCTCCCCGGTTTCTCGTTCCGAGCCGATATCCACTGTACCACAACGCACATCCAATCGATAAGATTGCACTGAAAAAAGTAAAAGAAAAATGATAATCAACCAATTTACGGGTGGTGGTAATGTCGTACCGGCGAGTGATTACAAAATGGGGGATCGATTTACTATAACTCTGTATGAAAAACTTAGCACCCCTCCCAAAATTGTTTAAATATTGAAAATTGTCCAAATTTGTTTTGTCAATCGGAAAATTTAGGGTTTAATCGATAAGACTGCACTGAAAAAAGTAAAAAAAAAAAAAGTTGATAATCAACCAATTTACGGGTGGTGGTAATGTAGTACCGGCGAGTGGTTCCAAAATGGAGGATCGATTTACTATAACCTTGTATGAAAAACTGAGCCCTTTCTAACATTATTGAAATATTTAAATTTTTCCAATTTTTTTTTTTTGTCAAACAGAAAGTTTACGGTGTAATCGATAAGATTGCACTGAAAAAAAAAATAAAAACAACAAATTTAAAGGTGGTGGTAGTCTCCTTCAGGTCCGCCTAAATTCTATTTTAGATCGACCGCTAACATGTAGAAGTTTATATTTAATAACCACAGGTGGTCTTTAAATAACAGTAAATACAGGAAATGCGCTGCTTTTTCTGTATAATATTGGAAATTAAAAAACAATAAAACAAGTACCCAATTATTACCTGGAATATCGTCGCTTAATCCAAATCTTACAATGGAAAAAGAAGACAGGTGTAAATTATGCCTTTTAGAAAAACTTAAGCCGTATAAATAATCCTAAACTACTTTACAAAAAAGTGAATTAATGGTGCCATTTAAACTATTTAACCCTGATTGTTACAGACTGATCTATATGTTTGCCTCTTTCTTTCTCACTCCCTTACTTTTTTTTATAATCATATCGCCCCAAGCAAGGCATTTTACTGCCACTGTTGAGCAGGGGGTTACATAGCAGGGAGTTATATAAGAGAAGTGCGGGAAAAGAAGCTGTTGGAGTAGAATTTGCGTTTACAATTTATTGGTTTCACAGTAAAAGGGTGGGAATCTTGCTAATCTTGTGTCTCGAGTAAATTTATATATAGGGGGCACCAGTGAGCTAAGTTCATTTGAGCAGAAGCCGTGAAAGAATTTGTAGAAGATATACAAGGAAGCCACATTGCGTCGATGAGAAAGTGACAGTGTCCGAGCTGCCAAGTCGGGATCTATCACATCACAGATTCTCCGATGGATTTTGTAAAGGACACCCAGGTGAATAGCAAATGCTTCCCTCTTTCTTTCTTTCTTTCTTTCTTTCTTTCTTTCTTTCTTTCTTTCTTTCTTTCTTTCTCCTGCAAATATCAAAGCACACGAGCTTGCGAAAAATGGCCAAATGAAAAACCAGATCAATTGAGCTTGTGGAGAAGGCCAAGATGCTAAACCAGAGCACATGAGCTTGTGAAAAATGCCTAAAGGACAAACCAAATTAATTGAGCTTATGGAGAAGGCCAAGATGCTAAACCAGAGCACATGAGCTTGTGAAAAATGCCTAAAGGACAAACCAAATTAATTGAGCTTATGGAGAAGGCCAAGATGCTAAACCAGAGCACATGAGCTTGTGAGAAATGCCTAAAGGACAAACTAGATCAATTGAGCTTGTAGACGGGGCCTAGATGCCAAACCAGAGCACATGGGCTCGCGAAAGATGCCTAAATAACAAACAGGATCAGTTGAGCTTGAGGCGAAACCAAGATTTTTTAACCAGAGGACATGTAGTTGTGCAAAATGCCTAGATGCCATGGCAGAGCAATTTAGATTTTGGAGAAGGTCAACATATGAAACATGAGGACTCGAGCTTCTGGAGAATGCCAAGATGCCAAACAAGAGCACTTGAGCTCGTGCCTAGATGCCAAAATAGAGGGGAAGGGCAAGATATAAAACCAGAGCACTTTAGTTGGTGGAGAAGGCCAACATGCCATACTTGAACACTTGAGCTTGAAGAGAACTCTCACATGCCAAACCAGATCCCCTGAGGTTCTGCAGAAGACCCAGATGCTAAACGAGAGCACTTGAGGTCTTAGAGAAGATCATGATGCCACAATCTTGAGATTGAGGAGTAGGCTGTGATGCTAAACTAGATGAGATGTGATTGTAAAGGGGGACAAATATTGAAAACATTCAAGATGTAAAAGCAAATCTCTTGAGTTTGTGAAGAAGTCTAATATGCTAAACCTGTAGACTTGGGCTGGTGAAGAATGACAAGATACTAAACCAGAGTACTTGTGTATGAGTAGAAGGTCAATATGCCAAACGAAAACACATGATCTATGGAGAAGGCCTTGATGCTGAATCATAACAATTCAAATTGTGGAAAGAGCCAACATGCCAAACCAGTCCACTTGAATTTTTGGAGAAGACCAAGATTAAAAAACAGAGTACTTGAGCTTGTGAAGAATGGTAATATGCCAACTCGAACCTCATAAGCTAGTCGCCAAAGAAGAGAAATTTAGATTGTGGAGAAGGTTAAGCCAGATCACTTACTGAGGCAGATTTTTTTTTAATCGTATCACCCCGAGCAAGACGGTAATGCCACTGATGTGCAGGGGGCTACATAAGTGTAAAAAGATTAATTAGAAGAGAGTGAAGAGGAAGACGAACCAGTTAGAAAGGAAACAACAGAAAGGAGCAATAGAAAGATGAGAATGCAGGTGTGATGACAGTTTCAAAGGTTAACAGAAAGTAAAGGATATACGGAGTGGGGAAAGAACTATCGTCAAGTTGTTAATAGATGAGTATTGACCTTGCATTTAAATTCCTGGAACAGTTGAACTTGTGCTAAAGGTCAAGATGCCAAAACAAATCTCTTGAGCTTGTGGAAAAGGAAAATATACTAAACCAGAGGACATGAACTTGTGAAGAAAGACAAAATACA
This sequence comes from Ascarosepion bandense, assembly GCA_037127315.1. Classification (NCBI taxonomy): domain Eukaryota; kingdom Metazoa; phylum Mollusca; class Cephalopoda; order Sepiida; family Sepiidae; genus Ascarosepion; species Ascarosepion bandense. The sequence continues at coordinate 55,296 of JBBBDQ010000911.1, read as the reverse complement.
AAATAAAATCACTTGATCTTGTGTAGAAAACGAACATGTCAAACCAGAACATGTCAAACCAGAAGAGGGGAGTCTTTGAAAACCCTTGGGGTTGTGGAGAAGAACAAGATGCTAAACCAAATTGATTGATCTTGTAGAGATGGCAAAGATGCTAAATCTGATTACTTGAAAGTTGGAAAAAGGCCAAGATTATTTTTATTTATATAATCGTGTTGGCCCCAAGCAAGGCATTTTATTGCCACTGTTGAGCAGGGACTTACATAGGAGGAAAATTATGAGAAAGAGTGACAGATTACAGGGGGTGTCAGGAAGAGGGTATGAGAAGGAAGAGGATACTAATGTGAGTGGGATAGACGAAGAAAAAAGCATGAGAGAGAGGATGCAGGTTAGTGAAACAGGAGATGACTATTGACTTTACATTTGAATTCTTCAAGATTGTAGCTGTCGGGAAAGCAAGTAAGCGGAAGTGAATTCCACAGGCGGGAAGTGCTAGAAAAGAAAATGCTGGGGTACAATTTGCGTATATAATTTATAGTTTCATAGTAAAAGGGTGGGACCTAGTTGATAATCTTGTGGTTCGAGGAAATTCATATACAGAGGGCATCAGTGAGCTAAGTTCATCGGAGTAGAAGCCGTAAATATATTTGTAGAAAAGACACAGGGAAACCTCACTGCGTTGGTGAGAAAGCGACTGTATCGTAGCTGCCGGGATCGATCACATTACAGATTCTCTGTTGGATTTGGTCAAGGAGACCTAGGTGGATAGCAGGAGCACCCGACCAGATATGGCAGCAATATGCAATTTGTATATGTGCAGGATTGTTTCGGAAGGGAAAAACTTCTTGGCCCTAAACAGAGAACCGACCTTCTTAAAGTATAGATCAAATGAGGTTGTGGAGAATGCGAAAATACGAAACCAGAGTGCTTGAACTTGTGAAGAAGACCAAGATAAAAAAAACAAAAAAACATCATTTTGCAGGTAGAGGTTGCCAAGATGCCAAACCAGTGAAAATGATCACGTGGAAAAGGCCAATATAAAAAAAAACAGAAGACTTGAGGTTCTGAAAAATGCCTCGATTTTAAGCAGAGCAATTCAGATTATGGAAATTGCCAAAATGCCAAAATTGATCATTCGAGATTTGAGGCTTAGATGCCAAAGCAGAACACCAGAGCACCAAGAAGACCAATATACCAAAGCAGAACACCTATACTTTTCAAGAAGACCAATATACCAAAGCAGAACACCTATACTTTTCAAGAAGACCAATATACCAAAGCAGAACACCTATACTTTTCAAGAAGACCAATATACCAAAGCAGAACACCTATACTTTTCAAGAAGACCAATATACCAAAGCAGAACACCTATACTTTTCAAGAAGACCAATATACCAAAGCAGAACACCTATACTTTTCAAGAAGACCAATATACCAAAGCAGAACACCTATACTTTTCAAGAAGACCAATATACCAAAGCAGAACACCTATACTTTTCAAGAAGACCAATATACCAAAGCAGAACACCTATACTTTTCAAGAAGACCAATATACCAAAGCAGAACACCTATACTTTTCAAGAAGACCAATATACCAAAGCAGAACACCTATACTTTTCAAGAAGACCAATATACCAAAGCAGAACACCTATACTTTTCAAGAAGACCAATATACCAAAGCAGAGCACATGAACAACAAACTCAGTTCGATAAGTTCTAACGATGAAACGCGTCACAAGTAAACATTTTCAATTTTGTTTTACAATTTCCTTTAACAGTAGCTAGTCTAGCATCTACACATCATACATTCAGTAATGAATTAGAACACCCTAACTACTGGCGAATGTTTACATTGTATATAATACGCTAAAATCTGCTTTCTTCTACAGAGCGGCCATAGCTCAGAAGTAGAACTGCTGATTGATGTTATTTCCGTCGGGTTTCAATCCTGGCTTAAAGCAATCGGATGTCTAACCGTACTGATGAGCTGTGATACAGCAAAACTGATTTGTCTACGGATGACTATATATATATATATATATATATACTACCGGCTATAATTATTAAGCTACCCTAGTTCTTTTTAAAAGAAATGATGTATTTCATACTATCATTAGTATTTATTGCCAAGTGGATAATTCTAAATGAAGATAGAATAGTTCTTTTGTTAATACTGCACAATAACATGTGCATCAAATAAACTATTCTGGTGTAGAGTTTTTGTGCTCTCTTCCCCATGTTAGTCTCCTCTTCTTATTGGCTGGCCGAAGCAAAGGCTTCCTGGCTGCCTTGTTAACATTTTGTTCAGTAATAATAATATTAAACGAACCATTCTATATTCCTTTAGAATTATCCACTTGGCAATAAATACTAAAAATAGTATGAAATACTTAATTTTTTTAAACTGAAGTGGCCTAATAATTATGACCGGTAGTATATATATATATATATTTCTCTTCTTTCCATTAATCAATCGTCTACTTTGGTGTTCTGTCTTCTGGTGTTTGTATTATCTGTATTAATATCCCTTAGATCGGATATTGTGCCGTATACTCAACACACACCTTCTGGGTATCGTCCTGCCTCCTCAACGTTAAAACAAATTGGCGACAAGGAAAATTCACTATTTATTATAATAGTGGTGGACAAAGATTTGTTTGTTTAATTTTTGTTTTTTGTTTTGTTTTGTTTGATTTTTTGTTTGTTTTTTGTGTTTTTTATGTTTGTTTTTTGTTTTTGTTTTTTTCGACTGGCGAAATCAGTACGTCAAAAACAATAGACCGGCGATAAAAGTATCAACATACAAAATATATATACAACTGATTTAGCTACGTAGATTTCAAACAAGCAAATCTATAATAAGAGATTTGGCGTCAAAAACTCGGACAGCAGTTTTACCCCCAAATCATTCGTAAAGATTTCATGACGAAAACGACCACTTTGACGACAATGTCAAAATCAGGAACAACAGCAAGTTTAAAAGGGAGAACTTACAGAAATGATTCTTTGAATTTTTCAAACAACAAAAATTAACACGAAAACTATTTATTAAACAGCAACGATTAGCTCAAAAACGGCAAGAAAAGCAATTTGCTATACTGTTGGAAATTTTCTCAGAAAGAGAAACAAGCCCAGATAAACCAGATACATTTTCTCGGGTTTCTGTGTTTAAATCTTGAAACTTTTTCATATAAATCTTAAAAGAAAGTTACATTTGATGCTTATTATGGCAGGTTTGAGGAGATGTTTGTTAAAGAGTCCTCGAACTGGACAGACGATGAAAAAAATTCGTTTACTGTTAGATGATTCAGAACACGAAAAATACAAAAACTATATTCTACCAAAACAACCTGTAAAAATTACGTATAAAAAAATATCTAGCTATTGTCTAAAAGTTTCGGAGAAAGGGAGTTCTTTATTCAATACGCGATGGCTTTGCTTAAATTTATCAAAAATTAATGATGAAAACTGCACAGCCAACGCAAATATAGTGAATAAGGAGTATGAAAAGTTCCGACTGAGTGAATTAAGCACAGATATGTTCAAGTGTTTTTGTACAAGGATTAACCTCACCAAGCGAAACAGACGTACGTGCGAGACTGTTAACAAAGTTGGAACAAGACCAGGAAATAAATCTACAAAATTGGCTGAGGAAGGTCAGAGGATTTCAAACGTAAAAAAGATACCACAAATATTGAACAACTGGACACCATAGCATATTAAAAAAGTAAAACCGCAAAACTAAAATAAATCCATGCTATGGTTGTGGTCAGTTTCATCTATACAAGGGTTGACCGTTCAAAAATGAAAACAAAATGCTAGAATTGTCGTTATTATGGTTCATAAAAGTTATTTTTGCAAAACAAAAAGTCAAAAGAAAACCAAAAATTATGCTTCGTTATAACCTTGGTGAGAAAGTCGCAGGAAAAAGAAAATTTATAAACACCCGATTGTAAAAGTAAAAATGAAACCTGACACAAGATCAGACCTGATAATTATTAATACGGATAAACAGAATAAAATTGGAAAACAGGTATTAGCAGATCTAAAATAAATGACAAAGGCATATCAGGTAAAAAACTTGAATCACTACCCATAAATTTTATTTTGTTTTTTTAATTGAGTGACGGGATTAAGTGCGATGGCAAACGCTTCTAACCGGGTGACAGTTTATTTTAAAAATTACAAAGATAGTCTTTCAGCAAAAATAAATAAGAAAGAAAGAAAGAAAGAAAGAAAGAAAAAGAAAAACGTTCAGAAAGAAAGAGAAGCGTTCAGAAAGAAACAAGCAATGAAAAAAGTTGACTTTCCACAAAAAGAAATAAGAAAACAAAAAGAAAGAAAGAAAGAAAGAAAGAAAGAAAGAAAGAAAATTAGATTAAAGAAAGAAAAAAGAAATAAAGTAAATATAATTAAAGAAAGAAAAAATTCAAGAAAGAAAGAAAAGAAAATTAAAGAAAGAAAGAAAATAAAAAGAAAGAAAGACAGAAGCGATAGTCTTTCATAACAAAGTGTGAAAGAATCATTTGAAAAAATGAGCTTATTAAAAAAAAAGGACAGAAACACGAAAGGGCAAGAAACCTATGCAGACGGCATATCTGACCAATGTGAGAGAAAACTTGTGTGCAAGAGAGAAGGTACATCTCGTAGGGACGGCGATGGGGGTCTGGACATTTTTTTTTCTTCTACTTGATGAGTCAAAATAGAGGAACGGTTCTCGAGTGCAGTCAACCATTGGCAGCCATGTTGAGCGACAGGATAGCCTGGAAGGGAAACCCAGTTGCATACGGTGCGAAACAATGTCCGTGTGTGTTTGTGTAGCCAGGTGTGTTTGCGCCCCGGTGAGACTATTCTCGGAATTTTCCCAATCTCTACAAAAGACTGTATTCCGCATTTGAATTGCTCTTTCTCTTTGCCTTTCTCTTACACTCTTTACATCTCCATTATTCTTTTAGTCTTTTTTTTTCTTTTTCGGGGAGGGGTGAGTATTTTAATCCTATCGATAAAATTAACGGAAATTTCACTCTCTCCAGTTTACTTTTCTATCCTTTTCTCGATATCTCTTGTTATTTATTCAAATTTGTTTATATTTGCCTGTTTGATTCAAACTCTCCATATCTATCTATCTATCTATCTATCTATCTATCTATCTATCTATCTATCTATCTATCTATCTCAGTCTGTTCATATCTATCTATCTATCTATCTATCTATCTCAGTCTGTTTATATCTATCTATCTATCTATCTATCTATCTATCTATCTATCTATGTATCACCTCAGTTTCTTTATACTTATCAATCTATGTATCTATATATGTCTGTCTGCTTATATATATCTTACCAAATTTTGATATATATATATAAAGACAGAGAGTAATATGCTTATTATGTGTTCATATTAAAACATTGTTGACTGCAACACAAGATCTGTTGTGTTTCAGTACAAGTTTATTAGCACCTCATCAGGCAGTGAAATATTTTTCTTTCAGAAATTATTTATAGACATTTAAAAACAACAGAATTAACATATGCAGACAATTAAAGGGGTGGAATTCAAAGGATTGGTTTCGGTTAACCAACAGAAAGTAAGGCAATAATAAATATGGGAAATGACTTAATAAAGTAGAGTGGGCTAAAGAATTAAGATGTCGTGGAAAGTTAATTTTTTGGTGTCAGTTATGAAACATTTGAATGTATACATTTGTATTTTGGCATGTCGGTAATGGTGTCGAATGTGTTCGTGAAACGGTTATCAGTTTTTTTAAAGTTGTTATCACTTAAATTGGTGGAATTATTATAACAACGGAAAGTGGTAAAATATAATGTATGTCAAACATATACAGTCGACCTAGAATGTGATATATCAGTTAATTGAAACGAATTATCAGAATATGGAAGAATCAATATATTTATGTGAGAAGGTAGGCTACAGATTATGGGATCTAGTTATATTATAGTAAAAAATAAATATACTTTAGGATATATACTAGACGATAAAGATGGATGGAAGCTATTTCATTACGTTTATTTAACAGGTTTAATTTCGGGAATTTAATCATTTTAAATTTTTTCTGTAGACATAGAAAACATAGCTCATATAGAGATTTTCAAGTTCTAGTGTTTTTTAATATGTTTTATTTTACAGCTGGGGTTTACCGACTTCTTTTAATTGTCAATAGTATGTGGGAAGTGATGTGCTATTGTGGTACACCTCATAATTAAAAGATAAGAGATGTTGATGATAGCTAGCTTTAAATGAGTTCTCGCTACAACCGATATAAATTTTTTTTACAGTAGCATTTTTATGGCAGAAATAATGCATAGGTAGACTATGGAGTCAGTTAGACTTTTTTTTTTGTATAAGCACTCAATCAATTTTCGACAATTGCAAATATTGATATTATTAACTTTAATTTTTTTAGAGATGTAGTTGATTATTATAGTGTTTTTTATTGTGTTTTCTCAAGATTATTCATACAGATATAACAATTTAAGAGCATTTCTGTTAAAAATTTTGCTAAAGAAGTTATTTTAGGAAAGTATTTTTTAACTAATTTGAGGAATTTATACCTTTAGTACTAATCATTTAGTTAAATAGGTGTGTATACCTAATTATTTTTATTTGCTAGTATTATTGTTATTATTACTGTGTTTGTTGTGTTTAATGTCATGGAATTTGTAGCCGCTGTTTTTGTAGACAGTGTCATAAAATTTGCTGTGTTTATAAAAGATATCTTCTCTGGAGGATTTTTACTAATTCTGTTTTTAATAGAGAAGCGTATGATTGATAAGGGGTGATTTGATTGAGGGTGGATGTACATATGATTAGCGTTAGTTTTTTAAGTAGGGTTGCTTTAACACTAACCTTAAGATTTACACTTTTTAATTCTCTATGTTTTAATTTCCTAATTATATGAGCTTTAATATTATTGGAAATTTTTACAACCATAAGGGATACGCCATAAGACTATAAAAGAAATAGAACAAGGGTTCTACGAACACAGCGGAGTCTAGAGATCCCACGTTAATGTCAAATAAATTCTGAAATTTGGAATTTTTTCCACTGTTCATTATTGTGAATGATTCCAGATCGTTTTGCATTCATAATGATTATCCGTTCCTCGTTGGTTAGATCGGAATACTCCACAGCAAAATCTAAAGCCAAAGGGAATAGCTCTTTGAAGATAGAAGAGTAGTAATCAATGATGCCAACCTGAATAAACGACCAATTGGTCTTATTATTTATGCGGTTAAACCAATAAGTAATAGCATTGGTATTGATCTATTGAGTTAATCTGTGGCCTGTTTTTATTTGTAGGTTGATTCTATCAAGGATAGTTTTGCTGATTTAGCCGATTTCAGGTCGTATATGGTTGATAATCCTGGTGAGCATTTAATTTCGTAGTTTACTTTATAGTCTTTAATGGTGATATAGGAATCCACAGTGCAGAGTTTACAAACTCTATTACTGATTTTTAATTTATCTGTGATGTATTTACTTGTTACATTTATGTCCTCAACTAAATAACAAATGATGTTATCTACTTTTTTGTAATTTTTAGTTAGATTTTTTAATTAATGAAATATAGTTGTGAGGAGTTATTTTTGTAGTAATTGCTCTAATACATATACATACATGCATACATACGTACATACATACATAAATATATATAGAAAAAATCGGTTTCCAAACTGTGATCTAATTAAAAATTAAAAATTTAATAGGAAAAATCTATTTCCTAAATCCAAAATTAAGATTAAATATACAAATTTACATTAATTATGTAGACTCTGCTTAAACACAAAAATATTCTGTACAAAATAAGCATCCTACCCCTTACCGGCTCTTCTAAGAAATCCAAAGGATATAGTCTAATCACAAGATAATAAAAACTTAAATTCTAACTGCTAATGTTAAATCTGTCTAGAAATCAAAGACTCTCATTAATCAACCATTTTAACTACCCACACCACTTTCTTCAAAATTCCAACGGTCAATACACGTGACTTGTTCCCCTATCACTAAACCCCACCAACACCCCAAACACAACTGACCAAGTACAAAAAAGAGGCTTTCCATTCCTATACATACCGCCTAATAAGACATTGAAGTTTCAATGTCGAAACAAATGTACCTTTGTAATAGATATATATAAAAAAATTATGTACATGTTCTAAAATATACTTTATAATAAATACTGACAGCTCTATTAAATCTGTTTTAAATTAATGTTTTGGACGTTGTAAAAATTCTTTCTTCATTCTGTATTCACTCGGATATATATATATATATATATATATATATATATATATATATATATATATAAATTACGAAATGTTATGGAAAGTTACGGAGTGAAAATAACCGACATATTTTAATTCATTTTTTTAATATTATTCTTAATTTACACTCATATTTGAATAGATACTCTCTTTCTTTATAATTAAACAGTATGTTTATATCTAATTACCAGCCTGAATATTCGAAAAATCTTGTTAGGAAAATATGCATAGGCTTAATTCGGCTTTGTCTAACTGCAACTCCTTTCGTAGTCGAGTGATTAAGATACGTCATATGAATTAACGACTTCCCCTAGGTCTATAGAGAACGCAGGTTCAAATCTTACCGGAGGATGCATATTTTCTTCACAAGATTTGCAGATGAAAAACTTAGCCCTGATGAGTGATGATATCGTAATGGTGTCTTCACGAAACATCGAAGTCGACATGAATCTGCTCAGTTAAGTGACAAAATGATCTGCATTAATCTTATTAACGCCATCTCTACTTTGGAGGACATTTAAATAAATAAAACACTCTGCCCGCCATAATACAATTTATCAGTAAAACTACTGAAAAAACAGACTTGACAGATATTATCATCATCATCATCATCCGTTACACCCAATGGTGTGTAGGGCAGCAACAAAGCTTCTCCACCTCTGCCTATCTTGGGCCAGACTAGTCAATGAACCCCAAGAGTACTGCATGGCTTTCATCTCATTCTCCACCGTACTTCTCCATGTCGTCTTCTCCACCTCTGCCTATCTTGGGCCAGACCAGTCAATGAACCCCAAGAGTACTGCATGGCTTTCATCTCATTCTCCACCGTACTTCTCCATGTCGTCTTCTCCACCTCTGCCTATCTTGGGCCAGACCAGTCAAAGAACCTCAAGAGTACTGCATGGCTTTCATTTCATTCTCCACCGTACTTCTCCATGTCGTCTTCTCCACCTCTGCCTATCTTGGGCCAGACCAGTCAATGAACCCCAAGAGTACTGCATGGCTTTCATCTCATTCTCCACCGTACGTCTCCATGTCGTTCTTGGTCTTCCCCTCTTTCTTTTGCCATCTGGGGTCCAGTGCAGTGCTGTTCTTGTGATTGACTGTGGATCGTTCCGGAGCACATGCCAATCCATCTCCAGCGCCTTCTTGTAATTATGGTGCCCTTGTTCTCTTGCTTGCATCTCTTCAACAGATCTTCATTGGAGATCTTCTCTGGCCAAAATATTCTCAGTATTCGTCGGAGGCATATGGTGTGAAAGGATCAAAGTTTGGCGAGATCTGCCTTAGTCATTCTCCAGCACTCAGATCCGTAGAGGAGAGTAGATACAACACAGCTCTGGTATAGCTTGAGCTTGGTGTTGGCGTTGTACTGTGTTAATCTCCAGATGTTGTTCATTTCCTTAAACACACTCCTGGCCTTGCCCAGTCTGCTTTGAATATCCTCTTTCGTGCCACCTTCGGGTTTGATGATACTACCCAGGTAAGTGAACTTGTCTTTACGACGTAGATCTTTTCCATTCATTTTGACATCATTTCAGTCTTCTTGGTGCTAATCCACAACCCTGTCTACTGCCCAAAGGTTTCCAGTCTGCTGGTCTTGTCCTGTATATGTTGGTGAGTATTGAACAGCAGTATGATAAACATTATCACAACTCAATTATATATATATATATATATATATATATATATATATATATACTTCCATCAGCATGACTGATGCTAACATCCAGGAAAATAACTTATTGCGCCTTCTTGAACTAACATTTTCAGCTGACATGAAGTAGAATATGTATATTGAATTCATAGGTAAAAATTTGTTTATTTTGTTGTGAGAAACAATTTTTCTCTCCGGAATCTATCTTACATATATATAAGTCTACTATTTGTCTATGTTTAGACTATTGATACTACATATGATCCAGTGGCCCTGCTATTCACCTTGAACTCCTCAATAAAATCTAAAAAACGAATCAGCAATATTATCGGTCCTGATCTGAAATCTCGGCCTCAGTCATTTTTCTTCCTGCACATTAGTAATATTTTTGTTCCTAATTCTTCAACACTCTTGCTTAGTAGCTTTAAAGCCTTCCATGAGTTGAAACCGATTGTATATATATATATTCTCGAAAAATCTTTTGGATATTCTACAAATCCATAGGTAATAGATATTTCGCAGCTAAAACAGCCGCTCCTCAGACCCAAATCCTACAACAGTTAATGTTTAAAATCATCCAGAAAATCGTCACATATAGACACTCACGTGCCCATATCGAGATTAGATATTGTAACGGCAATCTACAAAAAATTTTCCTCGCCCATTGTTTTAGCTACAAAATATATATTACCTATGGATTTGCAAAATATATAAAAAATCTTTTTCAAGATTATATTACTCTGTTAAATTTAATAAAAAATTTAACATTGAGTTCTTTTGAGCTTGTCTCTATTGGAATTTAACTGACAAAAATACTAAATATTCTACGTTATATATATATATATATATATTTAATCATTTCACCCCGAGCAAGGCGGAAATGCCATTGATGTGCAGGGGGCTACATAACTGTAAAAAGATTAATTAGAGAAGATTGAGGAGTACAAACTAGTTAGAAAGGAGCAATAGAAAGCTGAGAAAGCAGGTGCGATGACAGATACATAGGTGGAGAGAAAGGGAAGGTTATACGGGAGTGGGGAGGAGAGAGCTAGAATCCAGTGGTTTGTAGATGAGTATTGACTTTGCATTTAAATTTCTGGAGGTTGTAGCCGTCAGGAAAGCAAGAATACGGGAGCGAGTTCCACAGGCGGGAAGTGCGAGAGAAGAAGCTGCAGGAGTAGAATTGTTGTCTGCATTTGGCTAACCTGACTGTGAATGGGTGGGGCCCAGTTGCCAGTCTGGTTGAAAGAGTAAACACCTGTTGAGGAGGCACCAGTGACTTACGTTCGTCCGAGCAGAAGCCATGAAAGTATTTATAGAACAGACAAAGGGAGGTCACATTTCGACGGTGGGGAAGTGGCTGCACTCGAGCCGCCAGATAAGTACCTATCACATTACAGACTCTCCTTTGGAGCCTGTCAAGAACACTGAGGAGAACGGCAGGGGCACCTGACCATAAATGGTAGCAGTACTCCATGCACGGACGGATGGTTGACTTGCATATATGCAGGATGGATTCAGACGGAAAAAAACATACTGGATCGACAGAGTGACCCAAGCTTCTTAGCAGTAGATTTTGCTATGGATTCAATATAGTGGTTCCATTTGAGGTCTGAGGAGAGGGTAAGGCCGAGGAGGCGTAGTGATATATATATATATATAGTTAAATGAAAAGAAGACAAGAGGAAAACTGTATTTAACTCGCCTACGCGTTTCGTCCTGTGATGGGCTTTATCAAGGCAAAAAGACGAAATGAGATTTATTCCAAATTACGTATCTATAAGAAAGTGTTGGCAACTATTAGAACGCTCACAAATCATTTCAAAAGATTAACAGAATATTTTAGTTTTAGAACTCCTTCATGTGTAGTGCAATGTTACGAGATGTTAAAATGAAGGGAATTTAACCGTTTACCTTGGACTTTTTGTCATGCCACACTAATAAAAAGAATAAGGAATTTGTTTCGAGAGCGCCGCCATCCAGTACTACCAAAATATCAATTTGCGCCCCGGTTTTTTCCCAATCTCATATTTTCTTATGGAAGGGATACTGAAACAGACTAACATACATAATAATATATGTATTGTATATGGAAATAATATATGTATATGTATATTGGAAATCTTCAACTATTATTCCAGTTTCAGGTGAACGTCTAAAATATCTAACTATTGGACTATGAGACTTCTACCTCTTTTGGGGAAGCTACTAGAGAGGATGTGCGTTGTGGCGCAGTGGATATCGGCTCGGAACGAGAACATCGGATAGCCGAGTTCAAATTCCAGTTGAATTCCTTGCATTCACTTACGCGCAAATACCCTTGGGAAAAGTATTAATCCGTCTATTCCTTCCAGTTATGGGTTAAATAACAGGACAGATTGTGTTCTATAGCCTTGGTCGGTAACCAGTCTATCGCAGAAAGCAATGGCAACCTACTGCGGGATAATCTTCTACCCAGTCAGTCATGTCTCGAAAGAGACATGATCGCCCAAGCGTGTATCACGTATAGCACTAAACTGACTGACTGAATATAGTTAGAAAGATGAATTAAGGCTTTTACTGGGCATAAAGTGGGGGATCGGTTTTATATTGTTATGAAGTAATAAACTGATCCTCTTTTAATTACTACCTAAATAATATAATACATATCTTCTCCCTCTAGCTATGAGTCAAATAACAGGATAGATTGGGTTCTATGGTCTTGGCTGGCAATCTACTGCTGGATAATCTTCTGCCCAGTCAGTCATGTCTCTTTCGAGACATGATCGCCCAAGCGTGTATCACGTATGGCACTTCACTGACTGACTAGAGACCTTAATCAATAGTAAATTGTTTAAGCATCTCATACCGCAGGACCTTCTTTCAAGCAAGCAACGTTGCTTTCGTTTCTCGAGTTCAACTACTGATGTACTGACGAAAAAGTGTCTTAACCTTTAGATGAGATCGGGCTTTTGTTTTGGATATCTCAAAAGCTTTCAACAGGGTTTGGCATACTGGTCTTCTCCACTAGTTGAAAACTTACTATGTTTCCGGTCAAATTTTTGAACTGATTTCATTAAGCAACTGAGAGACTCCTTTCTGCCTTCAATCAGCATGGTTGATGTTAACCTGCAGGAGTGTGACCCGTTGCACTTGCTTAGGCTAAAGTTTTCGACTGAAGTGGAAATAATATATTCAACCATTTGCTAGATCAGCTGCTAAGAAATTTGGTTCACTTTATTTTTCTATCCAGAATCTATCTGGCATATCTATAATCTACCATTCGTCCATGCTTGAAATATTACTACCGGATATGATGCGGTGCTCCTACTATATACTTAGAGATTTGGAAAATTTTTGTTTTGTTCCCCGAAGGCCTTTACCCCGTCAAATCCTTCCTAAACTTCCTTAATTACGTGCAAATGTATATGCTGAAATCAAATCGATAATTGTTTATTGAAGAAACCTACCATTATTCCTGTATTCAACCACAAAAAGTCGGGCTATATGTCACCCCTTAATACCGTTTTTCATATCTGATTCACCGCTGAATGACTTGGGGCGTAGGATATTTATTACGGCCCGTTTACTTCTTTTGAGCGATTAGTCGGCGATATTTTTGAGTTCTGAACTCAATTTCCGCGCATGAATAGCAAAAAGGAAGGCAAATTGGTCGAAAAATTGCCAAACTACGTGTGAAGTCATTCAGCAGTGAATAACATGTTTTGAACCATGATTACGGGGTGAGATAAACAGCAAAAAGTTCGATATTTTTCTGGTTGTAAAATTGAAAAAAAAATGAGGTTTCGTCAATAAACAATTATCGATTCGAGGTCAGCATTTACTTTTGCACAGAAATAAGGATGTTTTCCAAAGATTTGAAGGGGTAAAAGCCTTCGGAGAACAAAACAAAAATTTACCAGAGATTTTTTATAAAAAGCAATATTATTGGTCCTGATCTAACGTCCTAGAAGTTATGCCAAGATTCGTCATCAGAAAACAATATAAGGTATGCAGATGATACAGTGCTGATAGTAGACACAGAAAGGAAACTACAAGACCACCTACAGACGGTAGCTGAAGAGAGTGACAAGAAAAGACTACAAATAAACTGCAAGAAAACCGAATGCATGGTCATCAACAAAAAGAGCAGCCCAAAATGCCAATTACAGGTGAGGGACTCTAAAATCAAGCAGGTACAGAAATTTAAATACCTAGGAAGTGTTGTAACAGAAGATGGAAAGTGCGACACAGAGATCCGAAGGCGAATTGGTATGGCGAAAGAAGCATTCCAGAAGTTGAGTAAAGTATTAAGAAACAGGACAATTTCACTAGAAACAAAGAGGAGAGTACTGGATTGCTATGTGATGTCGGTTCTTCAATATAGCAATGAATGTTGGACAATATCTTCGAAGATGAAGGAAAAACTTGAAGCAGCTGACATGTGGTTCTACAGAAGGATGCTGCGGATATCATGGACCGAGCATGTGAGCAATGACGAGGTTTTGGAAAGGATGAAGACGAAAAGGAAATTAATACTAAGCATCAGGAAGACACAACTAAAGTTCCTGGGACATTCAATGAGGAAGGAAGGCTTGGAGAACCTGTTACTAACAGGTCAGATAGCGGGAAAAAAGACAGAGGAAAGCAGCGGATAACATTATAAAAATTAATATTAAAATGATAAAAATTATTATTAAAATTTTAATATTAAAAAATGATACAGGTGGAGAGCTCAATGTAATTAAAATTACACAGCCAATTATAAAATAAAATAAACTGCTTAATAACATATATATATACATATATATCATTAAGCAGTTTTGAACATCGAAATTTATTTTATTATATATATATATATATATATATATATATATATATATATAAATAAATAAATATATAAATAAATAAATATATATATATATATATATATATATATATATATATATATAAATATAATAAATCGATGTTCAAAACTGTTGAATGATCATTTCAGCATGAAGTCCCTAAGAGAGATTTCACGTCTTATCAGCAACTACCACATTTTTAAAATGAAATAAAAAAGAAAAAAATGAAGGTTAAGAATTAAAAATTTACGTCACAAAAACAATCGGTTAACAATCAACGTCTATTTTTAGATTTTACTTTTAGATAGAGTTGTAAGTGAAAAATTTAGAAAATTTGGCTTCGTCTAGCTTTAAAAGGGGAAGGGGTTAAAGGAGGGAATAGGAAATGGTGCTGAATTGAGAATTGGGTTAAACAAAACAGAAGGAAAGGGATGTACGGCTAAGAAGGATGAAGAAGAAAAGAAAAAAAAAGAAAAATCGGGTTATAGAAGGAGTGGTCCTATTTTAATCAAATTTGATACACTCATAGACAAAGACATAAGAAACGATAATCAGAAGTTTCAAGGTTGCAGTTCTTACAATAGTGCAGAAAAACGATTATATATATATATATATATATATATATATATATATATAAGGCAAGATGTTTGTGTGTGTGTCTGTTTATCTGCCTGTGTGTCTGTATTTTTTCAGCACTTTTATTTTAGTTTTTGCTTCGGGTTTGGCTCTAAGTAGGTATAATTGTAGTTCTTAGTCTCAGCCATGATACCATTTACTCAGAGGACTTATTTAGCCTTCAAAATTCAGTTTACGACGAAAAAAACTTATTTGATATCGATAGCAGGAAATCAAAATTTGACTTACATCCATTCATTTTTCTTTCAGTCTACGGTTTCGCTTTAACTGGAAACAACTATTGCTTTTTAGTTTTTCGTGCCAACGTCCAAAGAGTCTGAGCTCCAGGACCATGGATTAGTTTTAAAGCTTTCATTACACCCGAGCAACGCCGGGCTATACTGCTAGCTGAACATAGATGCGCATGTGTAATGTGCGTTGTGGTGCAGTGAATATTAACTCTGAATAAGAAATCGAGGAGCCTAGTTCAAATTTTAGTTGCATTCACTGACTCGCAAATATTCTTAGTAAATGTATTATTCTGTCTTTTCTCTCTCCATTATCTCGGTTACATAGCAGGAGTTTGTTTTATTTTATTTTTTGTTTCGATCTTTCTATCCCCTTAGCCTTTCTCTTTTCTTTCTCTTTTCTCTCCTTTCTCTTTTCTTTCTCTTTTCTCTCCTTTCTCCTTTCTCCTTTTCCTTTTATCTTTTTCTCTTTTTTCCGGTTTAGAATTTTTGACATGTCTGGCTTTCTGTGGCAAAACATTGAAATACTACTGTCTATAAGTCTTACACATACCTTTATGTGCCTCTTTATTCTTATATGTTTTTTTTTTACATTTTTTAAAATTTATTTTTTAAATCTCTTTAAGTATATTAACCACATTTTACTGCCTACTGAAACTTTATAGCTATTGATTTGCAGTATACTAAAATAAAAATAATAATAATAATTATTATTATTATTATTATTATTAGTAGTAGTAGTAGTAGTAGTAGTAGTAGTAGTAGTAGTAGGGATGTGCGTTGTGGTACAGTGGATATCGGCTCGGAACGAGACACCGGGGAGCCGAGTTCGAATTCCAGTTGAATCCATTGTATTCACTTACGAGCAAATACCCTTGGGAAAGGTCTCTTCCTTCCAGTTATGGGTTAAATAACAGGACAGATTGGGTTCTATAGCCTTGGTCGGCAACCAGTCTACCGCAGAAATCAATGGCAACCTACTGCGGGATAATCTCCTGCCCAGTCAGTCATGTCTCGAAAGAGACATGATCGCCCAAGCTTGTATCACGTATGGCACTTTAACTGAAAGTAGTAGTAGTAGTCGTAGTATTATGTTGTCATTTTTCATCATATTTCGATTTCTGCTATGGTCGTACTACCTACCAATCTGCGGGAAGACCTAAGACAGGTCGTGGTGTGTTGTTATGGCTCCATTTCATGTTTTTTTCTATCTTCCCTATCATCCCTAACGTTACATAGACAAAGTTCTCCTTAGTGTGTAGGCTGTACTTAACAAGACAATTTTTTGTATATCTCTTAAGCTGGAGTTTTCAGGAATTCTTCCAATGTGTTTTTTGTTCCATTTTTTATCATTCCAAGTGCACCTACTATCACTGGTACGATTTTTGTTTTCAATTTCCACATTTTTTCTATTTCAATTTCCATGTTTTTTATATTTTGATACAGTTTTTCGAATTCCTTGGTTGCTATGCTACAATCCACTGGACAAGCCATATCAATTAATACGCAAGTTTTTTCTTTTTAGTTTTTAAAAATAATGTTATTATTATTATTATTATTATTATTATTATTATTATTATTACCACATATTTGTGGTCTACTTTTGTACTGAGCACTTTTTACAACTAAATATCTAACTGTCGAATGTACATCTATTAGTAACCATTATTGATATATATATATGTGTGTGTGTGTGTGTGTGTGTGTGTGTGTGTGTTAGTCGTTCTCATCTATCTATCTATCTATCTATCTATCTATCTATCTATCTATCTATGTATCTATCTATCTATCTCTGGACAGTTGGATAAGCGAGAAGAAGTCATTTAGAAAGGTGAGAGCTATCAAAATCTGTAATGTGCCCATGTCAAGTTTATAAGGGCCCCGAGGTCAAGTGGTTGTCATGGTAACAAAGGATATACGTATCCCGGCCTGGCTGAAAGACCTTTGCCTTCTTTGAAGAGCACCTTTGTCTAACTCTCACTGCAGGCTGACCCCAAGGTTTAGGCCGTTTTAGCAGTAACGGTGCATACAAACACACACACACACGCACACACACACACACACATATATATATATATATATATATATATATATATATATATATGCACGTATGTATACATATATATATACTGTGTGTGTGTTTCTTCATATTTAGAGATGAACAAACTGAAAGAGGTGAATAAATGTCAACATAGATAGATAGATAGATAGATAGATAGATAGATAGATATGGCCAAACGTAGATAGATAGATATGAATAAACTAAGATAGATAGATAGATAGATAGATAGATAGATAGATAGATAGATAGATAGATATGAACAAACTGAAATGAAAGTGAGAAGGATATTCATCC
Organism: Ascarosepion bandense; assembly: GCA_037127315.1. Taxonomy (NCBI): domain Eukaryota; kingdom Metazoa; phylum Mollusca; class Cephalopoda; order Sepiida; family Sepiidae; genus Ascarosepion; species Ascarosepion bandense. Next base: position 37,313 of record JBBBDQ010000911.1, on the reverse strand, counting down.
TGTGATTGATAGAAAGAGAGTGAGAGAGAGAGAGTGAGAAAGAATGACAAAATGATAGAGATAATTTGAGAGGTAGAGAGATGTAAGGTGAGTATGAACGAGAGAGTGAGTGATGGGCCAACTGAGAGAGAGGGGGAGAGGGGGGGAGAGAGAGTGATAGATTGCTGGTTTGATAGTGGTTATCAACAGTAGATTCCTACTTCAATACGTCTACATATGGTAATGAAAATTAAAGACGAATATGTGCGTTGTGGTGCAGTGGATATCGGCTCGGAAAGAGAAATCGGAGAGCTGAGTTCAAATTCCAGTTGATTTAGTTGCATTCACTTACCCCCAAATACCCTTGGAAGATGTATTAATCCACCTCCAGCTATGAGTTCTATATCAGGACAGATTAGTTTGTATAGCCTTGATTGACAACCTACTGCGGGATAATCTTCTGCCCAGTCAGTCATGTCTCTTTCGAGACATGATCGCCCAAGCGTGTATCACATATGGCACTTAACTGACTGACTGATGTATTGGCTACGTTTCATACTATTATACCAATACAAACGGGAAGGTGCGAGGGGGTGTGGAAAAGTTATTGGCCCAACCTACTTCCCAAAACCTACCCTGATTAGAAAACATGAGCTTTTATTCTTAATCACTTCTTTTTCGGAGGGAAAACTTTCCAGCACTTGCTCGTATATTTTAATTCGGTAACGAGTTCTGCAACCTTCGAACCTCTTAATTGTCAGAGCAACTCATAATGCAATAAACAGATATTAATCGTTACTATTATGAAAAATTGATTGATATATTTTCGAGTCATTTATGGAATATAAATTATATTATAATAAAAAGTATATTATTAGGTTGCCACACATTAAATGACGCATTTTTTGTTTGGTTACTGATCTGGTTGTCTAACGAAGTAACCTCCTTAGTATATAAGAAAATCTTTACTTATTCCTGACTCGTTTTCTTTACAGATCATTTTTTATTCAATATATTGTTACTCATAAGCCCAATGAAAATGTGTTGATCCGGTCGTCTAAAGAATTAACCTTCTTAGTATATAAACAAATCTTGACTTATTCCCGACTCTTTTTCTTTCAAGATAATTTTTCTTTCAATATATTGTTACTCATAAGCCCAATGAAAATGTGTTGATCCGGTCGTCTAAAGAATTAACCTTCTCAGTATATAAAAAATCTTGACTTATTCCCGACTCTTTTTCTTTCAAGATAATTTTTTTTTCAATATATTGTTACTCATAAGCCCAATGAAAATGTGTTGATCCGGTCGTCTAAAGAATTAACCTTCTTAGTATATAAAAAAATCTTGACTTATTCCCGACTCTTTTTCTTTCAAGATAATTTTTCTTTCAATATATTGTTACTCATAAGCCCAATGAAAATTTGTTGATCCGGTCGTCTAAAGAATTAACCTTCTTAGTATATAAAAAATTTTGACTTATTCCTGACTCTTTTTCTTTCTAGATAATATTTCTTTCAATATATTGTTACTCATAAGCCCAATGAAAATTTGTTGATCCGGTCGTCTAAAGAATTAACCTTCTTAGTATATAAAAAATTTTGACTTATTCCTGACTCTTTTTCTTTCTAGATAATATTTCTTTCAATATATTGTTACTCATAAGCCCAATGAAAATTTGCTGATCTGGCCGTCTAAAGAATTAACCTTCTTAGTATATAAAAAATTTTGACTTATTCCTGACTCTTTTTCTTTCTAGATAATATTTCTTTCAATATATTGTTACTCATAAGTCCAATGAAAATTTGTTGATCCGGTCGTCTAAAGAATTAACCTTCTTAGTATATAAAAAATTTTGACTTATTCCTGACTCTTTTTCTTTCTAGATAATATTTCTTTCAATATATTGTTACTCATAAGTCCAATGAAAATTTGTTGATCCGGTCGTCTAAAGAATTAACCTTCTTAGTATATAAAAAATTTTGACTTATTCCTGACTCTTTTTCTTTCTAGATAATATTTCTTTCAATATATTGTTACTCATAAGTCCAATGAAAATTTGTTGATCCGGTCGTCTAAAGAATTAACCTTCTTAGTATATAAAAAATTTTGACTTATTCCTGACTCTTTTTCTTTCTAGATAATATTTCTTTCAATATATTGTTACTCATAAGCCCAATGAAAATTTGCTGATCTGGCCGTCTAAAGAATTAACCTTCTTAGTATATAAAAAATTTTGACTTATTCCTGACTCTTTTTCTTTCTAGATAATATTTCTTTCAATATATTGTTACTCATAAGTCCAATGAAAATTTGTTGATCCGGTCGTCTAAAGAATTAACCTTCTTAGTATATAAAAAAATCTTGACTTATTCCCGACTCTTTTTCTTTCAAGATAATATTTCTTTCAATATATTGTTACTCATAAGCCCAATGAAAATTTGTTGATCCGGTCGTCTAAAGAATTAACCTTCTTAGTATATAAAAAAATCTTGACTTATTCCCGCATCTTTTTCTTTCAAGATAATTTTTCTTTCAATATATTGTTACTCATAAGCCCAATGAAAATTTGTTGATCCGGTCGTCTAAAGAATTAACCTTCTTAGTATATAAAAAAATCTTGACTTATTCCCGACTCTTTTTCTTTCAAGATAATTTTTCTTTCAATATATTGTTACTCATAAGCCCAATGAAAATTTGTTGATCCTGCCGTCTAAAAAAGTAACCTCTTTAATATATATAAAACAATCTTGCTTTATTCCTGGCTTTTTTCTTTCCAAATAATTTTTTCAATATATTGTTACTCATAAGCCCCATGAAAATGATTATCAGGAAAGAATATTCTTTCTGCCTGAGTACAAATTGAAAAAAAAGAACTATTTTGACATCGAATCATTACATTTGATGAGAAATCGATATACTTTGACGACAGTAATAGAGTAATCCAGTAGTTATATATAAGTGAATCATCAAAACAATACCCGAAACCTCCGCTGCACTCTAAAAAGTTAATGGTTACTGTATGGTGGTCTTTCAAAGGGGTTATTCATCATCCATTCTTGCCTCATGGGAAAGCAATAACAGCAATCTTGTACTGAGGAGAAATTAAGTGTATGCATGAAAAATTGAAAAAGAAACATCCTAAATTGCGACTAAGGATAACCCAATTTCGTTCCAAGACAAAGTACGGTCGCACGCTTCTCAATTAAATGTCTAAAAGCTATATAGCCTGAATAATAAAATTGAAAGAAAGCTTGACACTCACAGAACATTTTCAAATAAAGATTTGATTTGTTTAATGACATATCAACTCCTTATAGAGTATTTAATGTTGGAATTTAATTTTCTTGGGAGATTTGAAATAATAAAAATGTAATATGTTATTCTGCTTTCACAATTGAATACATGGTAAATAATACTTAGCTTTTGTGCTTCCATATTCATCTGAATCTCTCCAACTTATTATCACTTATTTAAACCTGGTATACTAACCATCAATTAAAGTTACATCACTACTAACCATGGGTATATCATACCCGATTTGAAAATATCAAACAAATATCAAATATAATTCTTAATTTGAAATATTTTACAGGCAGGTACATCAAACTTTGTACTTTGAGTTAACATTAATAGAAATTGAAAAACATCTACACTTATTTATAAATGGAACTGTGTCTGTGTATGTGCGTGTGTCTGTGTGTGTATCCGTTACCTATAGACTCCGAAACGGCTGAACCGATTTTCTTGAAAATTTACACAGTTGTACTATAAGCGTCTGCGAGTGTTCTTAGCTAAGTTTTGTGTCGAGGTATCCCCGATAAATATCGAAAATCGATAATCGAAAAAATCGGGTTATAGAAGGAGTGGTCCGATTTTAATCAAATCTGATATACTCATAGACAAAGACATAAGAAACGATAATCAAAAGTTTCAAGTTTGCAGTTCTTACAATAGTGCTGGAAATTGATTACACACACACACACACACACACACACACACACACACATATATATATATATATATATATATAAAAGGCAAAATGTTTGCGTGTGTGTCTGTATGTCCTTTATACAAATCCACAATTTTTATCCGATTCTCACCAAACTCCACACAAATATTCTTTAGTCTGAGCTCCAGGACCATGGATTAGTTTTAAAGCTTTCATTACACCCGAGCAACGCCGGGCTATACTGCTAGTATTATTTAGGTAAGAAAATCAGGTACTGAAAATTGTAATTAAAATGGCGTCATTTGTGCTGGATACTACATACCCATGGTTAGTGTTCTCGGGTTAAGCATATTCAGCCCTTTTAACGCAACAAAGCATTCTTCAATAAGGAAGAAGTAATCGAAGCATTTGAACTGTTTATCACGTCAGAGAATGGAAAATTTTTAAATAATAATAACAAGAATTTAGAGGTACACTGAAGAACAGTCACTCGTCAACATGCTTCCTATTTCAACTAAATAAATTAGTTACTTAACTTTTCAGAAGCGTTTTATTCATTTCTTATAAAGTGTGTCATTTCATATGTGACACTTGCCCGGGAGCCTCACGATCTTGGGAGCCCCATGCTAATTTGTGTATGTTAAGTAACTTGTGATACAGAGGCCCCTTTTTAAGAAATATCAAAATGTTAATTACTACGACAAGCCACGCGTATTGCGATTAATAAAAATATATGTCAAAGATCCATTTCATTTGATCTGGTTCTCTTGTAAAAAAATAAAGTAGGAAAAAATAAAAAATAAAAATAAAAAATAAAAATAAAAAATAAAAATAAAAATAAAGTCTGTATTGCGAAAACATGATATGATAGCGCAAAATGGACTTGATTTTCAGATTCAGCGTGAAAAAAAATAACCCGGAGAAATTTTCCCATCATTTGAGTCGGAAAAAATGTTGACTGGTGTTATTAGTGATTGAACCTGAGATCCAATCACAGCATTGAACACTTGCATGGTGGGCATGCAGTTGGTTATGTTCGATTATGAATTTATGATGCAGTACTACTTACCAGGTATTGATAATTTGGGAATATATAAATGAATAAGCTTTTTAATTGTACAAGTTGAGAAAAGTGTTAAATGCAGTTTTGTAGACTTGTGCATAGATGAGTATAGATCAGTGCCATTAACCCTAGCTATTTTACTAAGCTTAATCTAGGTCTTAAGTACCTAGGAAGTGTTCTAACAGGAGATGGAAAGTGCGACACGGAGATCCGAAGGCGAATTGGCATGGCAAAGGACGCGTTCCAGAAGATGAGCAAAATACTAACACACAGAAAGATCTCAATAGAAACGAAGAAAAGAGTGCTAGACTGCTACGTGTTGTCAGTTCTTCAGTACGGCTGTGAATGCTGGACAATATCATCGAAAATGAGGAAAAAACTGGAAGCGGCCGAAATGTGGTTCTACAGAAGGATGCTACGGATATCGTGGACTGAGCATACAAGCAACGACGAAGTGTTAGAAAGAATGGCAACAAAAAGGAAATTGATGCTGAGCATCAGGAAGAGACAACTGAAGTTCCTGGGACATGCAATGAGGAAGGAAAGCCTGGAGAACCTGATACTGACTGGTCAGATAGAAGGAAGGAGAGACAGAGGAAGGCAGCGGATAACATATTTGCAGGGCCTGATCAGGTGGATGACGGAACGGGGGTTGCCAGGAGCAACAGGAGCAAACATACTAAGAGCCACAAGGGATAGGGAGACGTGGAGATCCATGATCGCCTACGTCCTGAAGGGACAGGGCACATAGAAGAAGAAGAATCTAGGTCTTGTCCAACTGCTTTGTGAATCAGCACAAAATGAAGAGTCTGTATTAAGAATAAATAATGTTCATACAATTAAAGGAAAGACAGGTTCATTATGAAAGCAGAATCTAAACTTATATATAAATGGGACTCTGTGTGTGTGTGTGTGTGTGTGTGTGTGTGTGTGTGTGTGTGTGTGTGTGTGTGTGTGTGTGTGTGTGTCCGTTACCTATAGACTCCGAAACGGCTGAACCGATTTTCTTGAAAATTTACACAGTTGTACTATAAGCGTCTGCGAGTGTTCTTAGCTAGGTTATGTGTCGAGGTACCCCCGATAAATATCGAAAATCGAAAAAATCGGGTTATAGAAGGAGTGGTCCGATTTTAATCAAATTTGATACACTCATAGACAAAGACATAAGAAACGATAATCAGAAGTTTCAAGGTTACAATTCTTACAATAGTGCAGAAAATCGATAATATATATATATATATATATATATATATATATATATATATATATAAGGCAAGATGTTTGTGTGTCTGTCTGTTTATCTGCCTGTGTGTCTGTATTTTTTTCAGTCCTTTTATTTTAGTTTTTGCTTCGGGTTTGGTTCTACGTAGGTATAATTGTAGTTCTTAGTCTCAGCCATGATACCATTTACTCAGAGGATTTATTTAACCTTCAAAATTCAGTTTACGACGAAGAAAACTTATTTGATATTGATACCAGGAAATCAAAATTTGACTTTTTTTTTTAATCATTTCACCCCGGGCAAAGCGTAAATGCCACTGATGTGCGGGGGGGCTACATAACTGAAAGAAAATTAATTAGAGGACAGAGAAGAGGATTACAAACCAATTAGAAAGAAGCAATAGAAAGATAAAAATGCAGGTGTGATGACAGTTGCAAGGGGGGAGAAAAAGGGAAGGATATACGGGGTGGGGGAAGGGCTAGAGTCAAGTGGTTAGTAGATAAGTATTAACATTGCATTTATGCACAAAAGCTAAGTATTATTTACCATGTATTCAATTGTGAAAGCAGAATAACATATTACATTTTTATTATTTCAAATCTCCCAAGAAAATTAAATTCCAACATTAAATACTCTATAGGGAGTTGATATGTCATTAAACAAATCAAATCTTTATTTGAAAATGTTCTGTGAGTGTCAAGCTTTCTTTCAATTTTATGTGTCTCAGAGAATAGCTAGAGTAGAAGTAACAACAATACCTATTTTTACTTCTTCTTCTTCTTCTTCTTCTTCTTCTTCTTCTATGTGCCCTGTCCCTTCAGGACGTAGGCGATCATGGATCTCCACGTCTCCCTATCCCTTGTGGCTCTTAGTATGTTTGTTCCTGTTGCTCCTGGCAACCCTCGTTCCGTCATCCACCTGATCAGACCCTGCAAATATGACATCCGCTGCCTTCCTCTGTCTCTCCTTCCTTCTATCTGTCCAGTCAGTATCAGGTTCTCCAGGCTCTCCTTCCTCATTGCATGTCCCAGGAACTTCAGTTGTCTCTTCCTGATGCTCAGCATCAATTTCCTTTTTGTTGCCATTCTTTCTAACACTTCGTCGTTGCTTGAATGCTCAGTCCACGATATCCGTAGCATCCTTCTGTAGAACCACATTTCGGCCGCTTCCAGTTTTGTCCTCATTTTCGATGATATTGTCCAGCATTCACAGCCGTATTGAAGAACTGACATCACGTAGCGGTCTAGCACTCTTTTCTTCGTTTCTATTGAGATCTTCCTGTGTGTTACTATTTTGCTCATCTTCTGGAACGCGTCCTTTGCCATGCCATTAAAATTACATTTTATATCAAACTGACTAACAATACATTTTCTCTTTGATTGCAGGAATATACCTGCATTCAAAATATTTAAAGTTCGGCATTAAATAGACAACATTGCTTGATATACCGCTAAACAATATTAACCAAAGCGGATATGCGTTGTGGTGCAGTGGATATGAACTAGCAATGACAAATCGGGGAGCCGAGTTCGAATTCCAGTTGAATTCCTTGCATTCCCTTACGCGCAAATACTTTTGGGATAGGTATTAATCCGTCTCTTCCCTCTAGTTATGGGTTAAATGATAGGACAGATTGGGTTCTATAACCTTGGCTGGTAACCAGTCTACCGCAGAAAGCAATGGCAACCTACTGCGGGATAACCTTCTGCCCAGTCAGTGATGTCTCTTTCGAGACATGATCACCCAAGCGTGTATCACGTATGGCACTTGAATGACGGAATATAATAGTTAGAAAAATGATTAAGGCTTCTACTGGTCATAAAGTGGGGGATCGGTTTTCTATTGTTGTGAAGTAATAAAATGATCCCCCTCTAATTACTAATTAATAATATAATACATATCTTCTCCCTCTAGCTATGAGTCAAATAACAGGATAGATTGAGTTCTATAGCCTTGGTCGGCAACCAGTCTACCTCAGAAAGCAATGGCATCCTACTGCGGGATAATCTTCTGCCCAATCAGTCATGATCGCCCAAAGCGTGTATTGCGTACGGCACTTAACTAACTGACTAAAGTGTAAGTAATCAGGTTTTAAAGACAATAGAGTTCACCCAACAGGTCTAAAATATCAACCATAACCCTATAAATATAAAATTATTAATATTACAGAATTTGTTTTTTTATTCAAATGAAGGCGCGGAACCTCTCCCCCCCCCCACACCGTGTTCCTCGCTTTCATTTAATTTATCGATTTGTTGTCACTGCTTTTTAATTATTTGCAGGTTATTTAAAGCCAAATCTTTTTTTTTTTAGATTGTAAGAATATTTTGGGAGGTAACAATGATTTTATTGATAAAAATCTTAATAATATAATTAATCCATAGCTAGGGGGATAAGCAGTTGATTTGTACCTTTCTCAATGGTATTTGCAACGAACCCGACTGGGATTGGAACTTGGCCCTCAAATTATCACTTCTGAATCGATATCCATAAAATGACAATGCACATCCAAATTTACAACAGGTGATATTCCCAAGCTGTTAATCATCTAAGTAGTGACCAGGCTCAACGTTGCTTAACTTCGGTGATCGTACGAAAACTAGTGTTTCAACGTGATATTGCCATAAGCTCATTATGCCATCCGCACACCCAAGCTTACAGCCCCTGGTATTCCCAAGCGGTTACTCATCTAAGTAGTGACCAGGTTTGACGTTGCTTAACTTCGGTAATCGTACAGGAACCGGTGTTTCAGCGTGATATGGCCGTAAGACCATTATGCCATCCACACATTCAAGCTTACAGCCCCTGGTATTCCCAAGCGGTTGCTCATCTAAGTAGTGAACAGGTTTGACGTTGCTTAACTTTGGTAATTGTACGGCAACCGGTGTTTCAACGTCATATGGCCGTAAGACCATTACGCCATCCACACATTCAAGCTTACAGCCCCTGGATATTCCCAAGCGGTTACTCATCTAAGTAGTGAGTAGGTTTGACGTTGCTTAACTTCGGTGATTGTGTGGGAGCTGGTGTTTCAACATGATATGGCTGTAAGCCCGTTATGCCATCTGAATATCCAAGTCACTCATCTAAGTAGTGATCAGGTTTGACGTTGCTTAACTTCTGTAATTGTACGGCAACCGGTGTTTCAACGTCATATGGCCGTAAGACCATTACGCCATCCACACATTCAAGCTTACAGCCCCTGGTATTCCCAAGCGGTTACTCATCTAAGTAGTGAGTAGGTTTGACGTTGCTTAACTTCGGTGATTGTGTGGGAGCTGGTGTTTCAACATGATATGGCTGTAAGCCCGTTATGCCATCTGAATATCCAAGTCACTCATCTAAGTAGTGATCAGGTTTGACGTTGCTTAACTTCTGTAATCGTACGGAAACCGGTGTTTCAACGTCATATGGCCGTAAGACCATTACGCCATCCACACATTCAAGCTTTCAGCCCCTGGTATTCCCAAGCGGTTACTCATCTAAGTAGTGAGTAGGTTTGACGTTGCTTAACTTCGGTGATTGTGTGGGAGCTGGTGTTTCAACATGATATGGCTGTAAGCCCGTTATGCCATCTGAATATCCAAGTCACTCATCTAAGTAGTGATCAGGTTTGACGTTGCTTAACTTCTGTAATCGTACGGAAACCGGTGTTTCAACGTCATATGGCCGTAAGACCATTACGCCATCCACACATTCAAGCTTTCAGCCCCTGGTATTCCCAAGCGGTTACTCATCTAAGTAGTGAGTAGGTTTGACGTTGCTTAACTTCGGTGATTGTGTGGGAGCTGGTGTTTCAACATGATATGGCTGTAAGCCCGTTATGCCATCTGAATATCCAAGTCACTCATCTAAGTAGTGATCAGGTTTGACGTTGCTTAACTTCTGTAATCGTACGGAAACCGGTGTTTCAACGTCATATGGCCGTAAGACCATTACGCCATCCACACATTCAAGCTTTCAGCCCCTGGTATTCCCAAGCGGTTACTCATCTAAGTAGTGAGTAGGTTTGACGTTGCTTAACTTCGGTGATTGTGTGGGAGCTGGTGTTTCAACATGATATGGCTGTAAGCCCGTTATGCCATCTGAATATCCAAGTCACTCATCTAAGTAGTGATCAGGTTTGACGTTGCTTAACTTCTGTAATCGTACGGAAACCGGTGTTTCAACGTCATATGGCCGTAAGACCATTACGCCATCCACACATTCAAGCTTTCAGCCCCTGGTATTCTCAAGCGGTTACTCATCTAAGTAGTGAGTAGGTTTGACGTTGCTTAACTTCGGTGATTGTGTGGGAGCTGGTGTTTCAACATGATATGGCTGTAAGCCCGTTATGCCATCTGAATATCCAAGTCACTCATCTAAGTAGTGATCAGGTTTGACGTTGCTTAACTTCTGTAATCGTACGGAAACCGGTGTTTCAACGTCATATGGCCGTAAGACCATTACGCCATCCACACATTCAAGCTTTCAGCCCCTGGTATTCCCAAGCGGTTACTCATCTAAGTAGTGAGTAGGTTTGACGTTGCTTAACTTCGGTGATTGTGTGGGAGCTGGTGTTTCAACATGATATGGCTGTAAGCCCGTTATGCCATCTGAATATCCAAGTCACTCATCTAAGTAGTGATCAGGTTTGACGTTGCTTAACTTCTGTAATCGTACGGAAACCGGTGTTTCAACGTCATATGGCCGTAAGACCATTACGCCATCCACACATTCAAGCTTTCAGCCCCTGGTATTCCCAAGCGGTTACTCATCTAAGTAGTGAGTAGGTTTGACGTTGCTTAACTTCGGTGATTGTGTGGGAGCTGGTGTTTCAACATGATATGGCTGTAAGCCCGTTATGCCATCTGAATATCCAAGTCACTCATCTAAGTAGTGATCAGGTTTGACGTTGCTTAACTTCTGTAATCGTACGGAAACCGGTGTTTCAACGTCATATGGCCGTAAGACCATTACGCCATCCACAGATTCAAGCTTTCAGCCCCTGGTATTCCCAAGCGGTTATTTCCATTCAAGTAGTGAGTAGGTTTGACGTTGCTTAACTTCGGTGATTGTGTGGGAGCTGGTGTTTCAACATGATATAGCTGTAAGCCCGTTATGCCATCTGAATATCCAAGTCACTCATCTAAGTAGTGATCAGGTTTGACGTTGCTTAACTTCTGTAATCGTACGGAAACCGGTGTTTCAACGTCATATGGCCGTAAGACCATTACGTCAATCCACATTCAAGCTTTCAGCCCCTGGTATTCCCAAGCGGTTACTCATCTAAGTAGTAGGTTTGACTGTTGCTTAACTTCGGTGATTGTGTGGGAGCTGGTGTTTCAATACGGAGGTAGTCAGTGCCCGTTATGCCATCTGAATATCCAACATCATCTAAGTAGTGATCAGGTTTGACGTTGCTTAACTTCTGTAATCGTACAAACTGCGTGTTTCAACGTCATATGGTCAAGACTATTATTAACCACACATTCAAGCTTTCAGCCCCTGGTATTCCCAAGCACATGCCCATCTAGTAGTATAGGTTTGACGTTGCTTAACTTCGGCATTGTGTGGGAGCTGGTGTTTCAACATGATATGGCTGTAAGCCCGTTGTTACCCTGAATATCCAAGTCACTCATCTAAGTAGTGATCAGGTTTGACGTTGCTTAACTTCTGTAATCGTACGGAAACCGGTGTTTCAACGTCATATGGCCGTAAGACCATTACGCCATCCATATTCAAGCTGCCTCATATCTGCAAGCGGTTACTCACTTCCGCAAGTAGAGTAGGTTTGGACGTTGTTTAACTGGGTATCGTGGAGCTGGTGCTTCAACATGATATGGCTGCAAGCCCGTTATGCCATCTGAATATCCAAGTCACCATCTATAGTGATCAGGTTTGACGTTGCTTAACTTCTGTAATCGCACGGAAACCTCGGTGTTTTAACGTCATATATTGTAAGACCATTACGCCATCCACACATTCAAAGCTTTCAGCCCCTGTTGCATTTCCCAAGCGTTACTCATCTGGCAGTAGATAGGTCGATGCTGCTTAATTGGCACTGTGGGAGCTGGTGTTTCAACATGATGTATTGCAAGCCCGTTATGCCATCTGAATATCCAAGTCACTCATCTAAGTAGTGATCAGGTTTCGACGTTTTAACTTCTGTAACGCACGGAAACCGGTGTTTCAACGTCATATGGCCGTAAGACCATTACACATCCACACATTCCAAGCTTTCTGGCCTGGTATTCCCAAGCGGTTACTCATCTGGCGCAGTGATAGGTTTGACGTTGCTTAACTTCGGTGATTGTGTGGGAGCTGGTGTTTCAGCATGATATATTGCAAAGCCTGTTATGCCATCTGAATATCCAAGTCACTCATCTGCGAGTGATCAGGTTTGACGTTGTTGGCCTCTGTAATCAAAAGTCAGGAAACCGGTGTTTTGTCATATGAATAAGACGACATGCCATCCACACATTCAAGCTTTCAGCCCCTGGTATTCAAGCGGTTACTCATCTACAGGAAAGAGGTAGGTTTAACGTTGCTTAACTTCGGTGATTGTGTGGGAGCCGGTGTTTCTGGGTCATTGATGCGGCTGTAAGCCCGTTATGCCATCTGAATATCCAAGTCACTCATTTCAAGTGAAAAGATCAGGCTTGGACGTTGCCTAATCCTGTAATCGTACGGAAACTTATGTTTTAACGTCATATGGCCAGCACCAGCTTACGCCATCCATACACATTCAAGCTTTCAGTTCCCTGCATTCTCGTAAGCGGTTACTCATCTAAGTAGTAGCAGGGTTTGACGTTGCTTAACTTCGGTGATTGTGTGGGAGCTGGTGTTTCCGGTATTATGATATGGCTGTAAGCCCGTTATGCCATCTGAATATCCAAGCTATCACTCATCTAAGTAGTGATCAGGTTTGACGTTGCTTAACTTCTGTAATCGTACGGAATTGTGTTTCAACGTCATGGTCAAAGACCATTACGCCATCCACATCTAAGCTTTTCGTAGCCCCCGCAGATTCCGTTACTCATCTGCTAGTGATAGGTTTGATTGTTAACTTCAGTGATTGTGTGAGTTGGTGTTTCAACATGATAGCATGAAGCCCGTTATGCCATCTGAATATCCAAGTCACTCATCTAAGTAGTGATCGAAGACGTTGCTTAACTTCGTAATCGTACGGAAACCAGTGTTTCGGCTCCGTCATATGGCCGCAAGACCATTACGCCATCCACATTCAAGCTTTCGCCCTGGGTATTCCCCAAGCGGTTACTCATCTAAGTAGTGAGTAGGTTTGACGTTGCTTAACTTCGGTGATTGTGTGGGAGCTATAAAGTTTCAACATGATATGGTTGTAAGCCTCGTTATGCCATCTGAATATCCAAGTCACTCTCATCTAAGTAGTGACCGTGGCTTGATTTTTCGTTAACTCCTGCAATCGTACGGAAACCGGTGTGTTTCAACGTCATATGCGGTTGCATGACCATTACGCCATCCACACGGTCCAAGCTTTCAGCCCCTGTGATTCCCAAGCGGTTACTCATCTAAGTAGTGAGAAGGTGCCTGACGTTGCTTAACTTCGTGATTGTGCGGGTTTTGGTGTTTCGGTCACGATATGCAATAAGTTCGTTGGTGCCATCTGAATATCCGGGAAGTCATCAATCTGCGGATCAGGTTTCTGACGTTGTTTAACTTCGTAATCGTATTTAAAAACCGGTGTTTGAACGTCATATGGTCGTAAGACCACGCTGCGCCATCCACATTCAAGCTTTCAGCTCTTATATTCGGGCGGTTACTCATCTATGGCAGTAGGTTTGACGTTGCTTAACTTCGGTGATTGTATGGGAGCTGGTGTTTCAACATGATATGGCCGTAAGCCCATTATGCCATCTGAACATTTACAGAATCTGGTATTCTCAGATGGTCAACCATCTAGGTAGTGACCAAGCTCGACGTTGCTTAACTTCGGTGATCTTACCGATGTTTCGATATGATATGGCCGTAAGACCTGCGCCTACCCACGTGAATGGGTCAATGGTTAGCGACAAAAAACGTCGCATCACAATCCCATATTTACCGGTCAGAAAATTTGGCAAGTTGAAAAGGTGTTGACGGCTGGTCGAATTGATTCGAAGAATACAACAACAAAAAAAAGTTATTTCTGGCCCGAAGGGTAGGTATTATTAAAGGGATCGTTAAGTCATTAAAAATAATTGTTTAAGAAAAAAATATAATCCGGATAAGGGGTAGAGAAAAACGTGATGGTATTATAGCGATGTCGGAAGAAACGGGTGTGAGGGGTAGGCGTTTGTTATGAATTGAGCGACGGTTTGGTGAAACGGGGCTCTAAAGTTTTCAGTCCCATCTCTACCTGGAGTTGTGCGCGTGTATGTACGAGGAAGCGACCTGACTGGTCGCCCCTCGCACGCATGCGTGAGCGTATTCATGATCACGCGCGCGGACGAGCAGATACAAGGAATGTGAACGGGGTGGAGGCAAAGAATTAATTAGCGGGTACTGGAACAAGGGACGAGATTGTGAGTTCTTTTTGTTTAGAATTGTATGCTAATCGCACAAGTGCCACCTTGGAAGTCCACCTGCAAATACATGCGCATAAATACGTAGGTGGGGGGGGGGGGGTATTATGGATGCTTGTGGCATGAAACATATAGGTCACCACGCAGTGTTGATTCCAATGTACACACGGTTTATATCTACAAAAACTCTATCCCCGATGTTGCGAACTCTTCCTCAATAAAGATAGCAAATGTTAAATTTTACACACACTTTTGTGTGTGTGCGTGTGTGTGTGTGTGTGTGTGTGTGTGTGTGTGTGTGTGTGTGTGTGTGTGTGTGTGATTTGGTTTATTTTGTTTTACGGCATATCAACGTCAATGAGTGGTTTAATGCGAACAGGATTTTTACAAGATATTTGTATGAATAAAATATATATTCTTTGCGAAAATGAAGTTTGTAGATCAGGGTTTGGTTTATTTTCTTTTACGGCTTATCAACCTCAATGGGTAACTTAAAGCCGACAAGATTTTTACAAGTTATTTGTATGAATAAAATATATATTCTTTGCGAAAATTAAATTTGTAGATCAGGGTTTGGTTTATTTTCTTTTACGGCTTATCAACCTCAATGGGTTATTTAATGCCGACAAGATATTTACAAGAATTTATATGAATAGAATATATTGTCTTTGTAAGAAATAAGTTTGTAGATCAGGGTTTGATTTATTTTCTTTTACGGCTTATCAACCTCAATGGGTAACTTAAAGCCGACAAGATTTTTACAAGTTATTTGTATGAATAAAATATATATTCTTTGCGAAAATGAAGTTTGTAGATCAGGGTTTGATTTAATTTCTTTTACGGCTTATCAACCTCAATGGGTAACTTAAAGCCGACAAGATTTTTACAAGTTATTTGTATGAATAAAATATATATTCTTTGCGAAAATTAAATTTGTAGATCAGGGTTTGGTTTATTTTCTTTTACGGCTTATCAACCTCAATGGGTTATTTAATGCCGACAAGATATTTACAAGAATTTATATGAATAGAATATATTGTCTTTGTAAGAAATAAGTTTGTAGATCAGGGTTTGATTTATTTTCTTTTACGGCTTATCAACCTGTATGGGTTATTTAATGCCGACAAGATTTTTACAAGATATTTGTATGAATAAAATATATATTCTTAGCGAAAATTTAGTTTGTAGATCAGGGTTTGATTTATTTTCTTTTACGGCTTATCAACCTCAATGGGTTATTTAATGCCGACAAGATATTTACAAGAATTTATATGAATAGAATATATTGTCTTTGCCAAAAATAAGTTTGTAGATCAGGGTTTGGTTTATTTTCTTTTACGGTTTATCAAACTCAATGGGTGATTTAATGCCGACAAGATTTTTACAAGAGATTTGCATGAATAAAACATATATTCTTTGCAAAGAATACGTTTGTAGATCAGGTTGTATTTACGTGTTTTGTGAAGTGGGTTTTGTTGAGAGTCAGATATATTGCTAATAGGTATTTTTTCCTTCAAAATTTATTCCAGGTAACATTTTTTTTCATCAAAATATATTGCTGGTAATGTTTTTTTCTTCGAAAAAAGTATTCTTAAAACCCTTACTTTTACTATTTTTATACTTTCATAGTGTTTTGACCCCAGTTTATGGGCTTAAATTTTTGCCTATAGCTGTGACCCTAACAGGTGCTACCACACCGCGTCAGGGTGGGCCTGGGAACAACATCAATTAAGAAACTATGCTCTTCACAACCTCCTAATCAGAGGCTTTACTGTCATACCTAGAACCTGTGGTGGGGTGCAATGTAATCGATCCTGGCTTGAAATCTCAGCGTCGGTCACTTTCCCATTAACGTAACATGGATTCCCTCTGTCTTTTCTACAAATATTTTCATGGCAATACCTCCAACGACCTTGTTTTTTCTCTAGTGCCCCGTTCACACAAATTTACAAGTGCTACTAGACTGGTCCCACCTTTTTACCGTTGAAATAGTTAAATAAAACCGACTCTTCACTCTACAGTTTCTTTTCTCTTTCTTCAACACACCTTGTACTATGTTTCTTTTTTCTTTTTTTCTTTTTCTTTTTTTCCCCTGTAACCCTCTGTGCACTAGTGGCGGTCCCGCCTTGCTTGGAATGAATGATTAAAAAAATAAAACCCTCACCGCGATGTTGAATAATTTTCCTCAATAAATACAGAACATTTTATATATATATATATATATATATATATATATATATATATATATATATATATATATATATATATATATATATATATATATATATATATATATATAAGTATGCATTGGAATGTGGTGCAGTGGATAACGGCTTGGAACGAAAGATTGGAGAACCGAGTTCGAATTTCAGTTGAATTCGTTGCATTCACTTGCGCACAAATACCCTTGGGAAAGGAATTAACCCGTCTCTTCTCCCCCAGCTATGGGTTAAATAGCAGAATAGATGAGGTTTAGTAGCCTTAGTTGGAAACAATTCTACCGTAGAAAGTAATGGCAAGCTACTGCAGGAAAATCTTTTGCCCAGTCAGTCATGTCACTTTCGAGACATGATCGCCCAAGTGTGCACCACTTATGGCACTTAACTGACTGATTGATACTTGTCTGTGTGTGTATTCTAAAGTAATAAATAAAAATCCGTTACGTTAGAAAATTATTTTCTTTACGTTTGGATGTAAAACTGAGAAGGAAAGGTTTCGCAAAAAGAACCTGTTCAGAATTTGCTTGATCGGCAATGCTGCTCCATAGCTAAGCCAATAATTACCTATTACCGGATCAAGTAAATGCCTACAGCAGCGGTTCTTAAACTGGGGAAATTTCCCCCTGGTGGAAAATTTGAAGCTTACCAGGAGGGATATAATTACACTACCTACTAAATAAAAAATATCATACGTTGCAAGCTTGCCAAAACTAACCCTGATTTTGATACACTTGTGCACAAGAAGCAGAATCACCCTTCTCATTAATTTAATTGTGAAGTAGAAGAGCAAACAAAAGTTCTTTTATTTGTTACTAACCGCTCTCTATGGCTATGCTTAGTTGTTACTAACTGCTCTCTATCCACTTTACTCTGTAACTATAAGTTTAACAGTATATTTGTACATTTGAAAAATAAATTAGTAAATAGTCTCAGTGCGTTTTAACTGCTATTTCTCTCATACACATGAAGGGGGAAATCTGGATGGTTGAACTGGGTGTAGGGGGAAATGACTGAAAAAGTTTTCGGAACCACTGACCTATAGACTCAAATAGGAACCACCAATATTTATCTATTAAGATTACTTAATTATTTAAATATTTATAGACTGAAATATGTATATTCGTCCGTGCATGGAATACTGCTGCTATATATGGTCAGGCGCCCCTGCTGTTCATCTCAGTGTTCTCGACAGGCTCCAAAGGAGAATCAGTAATGTAATAGGTACCGACTTGGAGGCTCGACTACAGCCACTTCTCCACCGACGGGATGTGGCCTCCCTTTGTCTGTTCTATAAATACTTTCATGGCTTCTGCTCCAACGAACTTAAGTCACTGATGCCTCTGCATCAGGTGTTTACTCGTGCAACCAGATTGGAAACTGGATCACACCCATTCACATTTAGATTAACCAAATGCAGACGAGGATTCTACTCCTGCAGCTTCTTTTCTCGCACTTCCCGCCCGTGGAACTCGCTTCCATAGTCTTGCTCTCCTGACGGCTACAACCTCCAGGAAATTAAATGCAATGTCAATACTCATCTCTTAACCACTTGACTCTAGTTCTTTCTTCACCACCCTGTATATCCTTTCCTTTCTCTCCACCTTTGCAACTGTCATCACACCTGTATTCCCATCCTTCTCTTACACCTTTCTAGCTGGTTCGTCTTTCTCTTTCCTCTCTTCTACTTAATCTTTTTACTCTTATGTACCCCCCTGTACATGAGTGGCGTTACCGCCTTGCTCGGGGTGATACGATTAAAAAAAATTACTATTGTTTACTTATCTTCTCGACACATATTAATGTTGACCATTACTCCACCACATGAGCAGAGATGCACAGTTCTTCAGCTCCTAAAGTAAAGTATTTTCTGGTCAATCAATGAGATTGTCACTGTAGCCCATCTTAACTCACCAGAACAAAACATGTACACCAGAACACTTCCTATCGATTAACATCCCAAGGCATGAGAACCATACCTGGTGTAGCATCAGGGCATTTATTATCATTTGGTTATTGTTTAGTACAATCCATTAGGTAGTACTAACTAAAATATAGAGTCCTGTGTAAAAGTATTAGGACAAGAAGTAGTTAAGCTTCTATGAGGTATCAAAATAAAGTTTAAAATCACCCCTGTCTTAACACTTTTGCACACTACCGGTAGTGTGCAAAAGTATTTGGACAGGGGTGATTTTCCTAAAACCCTCACTGAAATTCAAATACAGGGTGAAAAGCCAAACCTTTGTAAAAATTATTTAACTAAAAAGAAAGAGGAAGGAAAGCGTCCTTGATCTCACTCCTATTAAACATCTATTTGATATTTTGGATAAAAAAAATGATAAATCTATGTTACTTTGCAAGACAAACTTGGGAAACAAATACAAGCTGCTTGGCAGGAGATACCATTAGATACAATGAAGAAGCTTGTGATGTCAATGCCTGACATTTTTCTATCTCCCGTAATATCCATTATTAGCGTTACATCGACCAAATTCTCCTTAGTGTTTGGCTGTACTTAACAATTTTTTGTATATCTCTTAAGCTGGGGTTTACAGGGATTCTTTCAATGTGTTGTTTCATTTTTTATCATTCCAAGAGCACCTACTATCACTGATACTATTGTTGTTGGTTTTAATTTCCACATTTTTTCTATTTCAATTTCCAGGTCTTTAAATTTTGATAGTTTTTAAAATTCTTTGATGGCTATACTATAACCCGCTTGACAAACCATATCAATTAGTAGGCAAATTATTACTATTATTATTATTTCCTTTCTGTTTAGTACAATCATTTAAGGGGATGGTACACGAGGCTTAAAATGATAACTGTATAACAGGTACATGCATCACAGCAAAATGTACGCAACATGGAGAAAGATTCCAATTTGAAAAATTAGTATAACTTTGCGGGCGGTGTCTAGTTAGAAATATCTTCATGGCGGATAATCCAACCTACTTTTTACTAGGGAAAAATTTCTAAGATCACACATATTTTAGATAGATAAAGCTTTTGTCGGCTGTATTTGTGAGTAATTTATTTTTACTTCTTTGATGCATGGGCTGCTAGAAATCTCTCCATTGAGTCTATTGGAATTTGGCTTACGGCCATATCACGTTGAAGTTAAGCAAAGTTGAGTCTGGTCAGTACTTAGATGGGTGTCCGCTTGGGAATACTAGGTGCTGTAAGCGTTTAGTGACGGATGTGAGTGCTTACAGCCATATCACGTTGAATACACCGGTTCTCGCTCGATCACCGACGTTAAGCAACGTTGAGCCTGGTCAGTACTTAGATGGGTGACCGCTTGGGAATACCAGGTGCTGTAAACGTTTATTGGCTTACGGCCATATCACGTTGTATACACCGGTTCTCGCTCGGTCACCGAAGTTAAGCAACGTTGAGCCTGGTCAGTACTTAGATGTGTGATCGCTTGGGAATACCAGGTGCTGTAAGCGTTTATTGGCTTACGGCCATATCACGTTGTATACACCGGTTCTCTCTCGGTCACCGAAGTTAAGCAACGTTGAGCCTGGTTAGTACTTAGATGGATGACCGCTTGGGAATACTAGGTGCTGTAAGCGTTTATTGGCTTACGGCTATATTACGTTGAATACACCGGTTCTCGCTCGGTCACCGAAGTTAAGCAACGTTGAGCCTGGTCAGTACTTAGATGTGTGATCGCTTGGGAATACCAGGTGCTGTAAGCGTTTATTGGCTTACGGCCATATCACGTTGTATACACCTTTTCTCGCTCGGTCACCGAAGTTAAGCAACGTTGAGCCTGGTTAGTACTTAGATGGGTGACCGCTTGGGAATACTAGGTTCTGTAAGCGCTTATTGGCTTACGGCTATATCACGTTGAATACACCGGTTCTCGCCCGGTCACCGAAGTTAAGCAACGTTGAGCCTGGTCAGTACTTAGATGGGTGACCGCTTGGGAATACCAGGTGCTGTAAGCGTTTAGTGACGCATGTGCGTTGTGGTGCAGTGGATATCGGCTCGGAAAGAGAAATCGGTGAGCCGAGTTCGAATTCCATTTGAATAGCCTGCATTTACTTAAGCACTGGTACCCTTGGGAAAGGTATTAATCCGTCCCTTCCCTCTAGTTATGGGTTAAATAACAGGGTAGGACTTAGGGACCCTGCTCTTAAAAACAAATCTTAATGAATCTTGATACTCGAAAAAGAAAAAGTATTACTAGACACAAAACTTATAAAAACAACAATAAATTGTTGAAAGAAAAAGATATTACCAGCAATAAATAAATAAAATTTAGTTGGTAATAAATGACTCGCCGAGGTTGATAATCCATAAAAACAAAACAACCAACCAACTGTTGGAATTTCTTTCAATCAATCTAAGTGCTCCAACTACAACTGGAGTTGCTGATGCCCTCATGTGTCACATTTTTGAGATTTTGATTTCAAGGTCCATGAAAGTTTTTTAAAGATCTTCAAAGGTACATTACAATCTGCAAGAATTTCATATCAATAAGAAAGTGCATTCTGTTTTTGTGGTCTTTGGTCACGATTTCGAGGTGATTAGTTTTGATTGTTCTGTCTGTATTGTGATGTCCTATGAAATTGTTACAGGCCCTATCTCTGTAACCGCGTCTGAGTGATGTTCATACCAAATTCTTCCCGTAAAAGTTACATATTTTCGGGTGCAAATATTTGTCCACCTATCATCAGTCAATCAGTTAAGTGCCATACGTGATACACGCTTTGGCGATCATGTCTCGAAAGCGACATGACTGATTGAGCAAAAGATTATCCCTCAGTAGAATGCCATTATTTCTGCGGTAGACTGGTTACCAGCCAAAGCTATAGAACCCAATCTGTCCTGTTATTTAACCCATAACTGGAGGGATTTTTAATTTGGATTTGAGTTTTGTTTAACGGCATATCAACCTATGTGTATATTTTTCTATAAAAGTCTATTTTTATATATATTATATTTCTATAAAAGTATTTTTATACTTTCATGGTGTTTTGACCCAAGTTTGGGGTTAGCTATTTACCCATAGCTGGGACCCTAACAGGTGCTTCCACTCCGGGTCAGAGTGGACCTGGGAACAACAGCAATTAAGAGGTGGTTCCACGCTCCTCACAACCTCCCAATCAGAGGCCTTGCTACCACTCCAGGTCAGAGTGGAACTGGGAACAACAGCAATTAAGAGGTGGTTCCATGCTCCTCACAACCTCCCAATCAGAAGCCTTGCTACCACTCCGGGTCAGAGTGAACCTGGGAACAACAGCAATTAAGAGGTGGTTCCATGCTCCTCACAACCTCCCAATCAGAAGCCTTGCTACCACTCCGGGTCAGAGTGGACCTGGGAACAACAGTAATTAAGAGGTGGTTCCATGCTCCTCACAACCTCCCAATCTGAGGCCTTGCTGCCGAATGCAGTTTACCGTCATACCCAGGACCCATAACTGGAGGGAAGAGACGGATTAATACCATTCCAAAGGTATTTGTGCGTAAGTGAATGCAAGGAATTCAACTAGAATTCGAACTCGGCTCTCCGATTTTTCGTTCCAAGACGATATTCACTGCACCGCAACACACATATAACGATGTTTATATTCAGTCGGTGCTAAAACACTTGGACCTCATACAAGATGGATATCTGATACAAGAATTGTTTCTGGATATATATCACCGAATCTGAATTTTGGATTAACACAACTTGTGCTTGATAATTTCTGGGGGATTAATTTTGATTATCCTGCCTGTGTGTATTGCAAAGTCCCATAAAATTGTTACACCTCCCATCACCTTTCGAGGGTTTGGGTGATGTTCAAACCAGTTTCGTTTAGTTTCCTTTCCGTAAAAGTTTCAAATTTTCAAATGCAAATATTGACCCACTCTGTCAGGATAAAAATGGTTAATTGTTTCAAGATATTTATCACAGAATCTGCATTTTGGATAAACACAATTTGTGCTTTGTAATTTCTAGTTAGCAAGCAATGGTCTTGTGTCGCAAAAATAAACACATTCGGTTTCAGTTATTAATTCTTCACAACGCAACCACTGATGGGTGCAGGGTTTTATCTACATCAGATTGTTTGCTACTTGAAGAATATTGACCAAGAAAAGCTCTTATCTTGCCACAATCATTTTTTTTTAAATTTGATACATTGCATTTGCTTTTGCTTTCTTTTTAAGGTCTTTGTTGCTGGTGTGTTATGCTTTATTTCTCTTCCTTCGTTAATTTGAAATCCTCTTTTAAATTCGTTGGCTTTCTTTATTACAGTCATGTGCGTTGTGGTGCAGTGGATATCGACTCGGCACGACAAATCGGAGTGACGAGTTCGAATTCCAGTTAAATTCCTTGCATTCACTTACGCACAAATACCCTTGGGAAAGGTATTAATCCGTCTCTTCCCTCCAGTTATGGGTTAAATAATAGAACAAATTGGGTTCTATAGCCTTGAATGGCAACCAGTCTACCGCAGAAAGCAATGGCAACATACTGCGGGATAATCTTCTGCCCAATCAGTCCTGTCTCTTTCAAGACATGATCGCCCAAGCGTACATCACGTATGACACTTTACTGACTGACTGAATATAATAGTTAGAAACATGATTAAGGCATCTACTGAGCATAAAGAGGGGGATCGGTTTTCTATTGTTATGAAATAAGAAACTGATCCCCCTCTAATTACTACTTATTATACATATTTTCTCCCTCTAGTTATGAGTCAAATAACAAGACAGATTGTGTTCTATAGCCTTGGCTGGCAACCAATCTACCGCAGAAAGTAATGGCAACTTACCGCGAGATAATCTTCTGCCCAGTCAGTCATGTCTCTTTCGGGACATGATCGCCCAATCGTGTATCACGTATGGCACTTAACTGACTGGCTGAATATAATAGTTAGAAACATGATTAAGGTTTTTACTGGGCATAAAGTGGGGGTCGGTTTTCAATTGTTATGAAGTAATAAACTGATCCCCCTCTAATTACTACTTAATAATATAATACATATCTTCTCCCTCTGGCTATAAGTCAAATAACAGGACAGATTGGTTTTCTATAACCTTGGTCGGCAACCAGTCTACCGCAGAAAGCAATGGCAACCTACTGCGGAATAATCTTCTGCCTAGTCAGTCATGTCTCTTTCGGGACATGATCTCCCAAAGTGTATATCACGTATGGCACTTAATTGACTGACTACCTGTTGCCGTAGGTGTATTATGCTTTATTTCCATTTCTTTGTTAACTTGAAATCCCCTTTTAAATTTGTTGGCTTTCTTTATTGCTCAATAAATATTTTTACTTCTTTCAGGTTTTTTTAAAATCGATCATCATCCAGTCTTCTTTAGTTTCCATGTATCTTTGAAGGCCGATTTTTCTACTTTTGTTATGTAGTTCTACTAATCTGTCCCTTTCCTCCAGTTATGGGTTAAATAACAAGGGTAGGACTTGGGGACCCTGTCCTTAAAAAAAAAAAAAAACGAATCTTGATACTCGAAAAAAAAAAGCAATGGCAACCTACTGCGCGATGTTTCTTTCGAGACATGATCACCCAATCGTGTATCACGTATGGCACTTAACCGACTCATTGAATGTAATAAAAACATGATTTAGGCTTGTGCTGGACATAAAGTGGGGGATCAGTTTTCTATTGTTATGAAGTAATAAACTGATCCCCTCTAATTATACTTAATAATATAATACATATCTTCTCCCTCTAGCTATGAGTCAAATAATAGGACAGATTGGTTTCTATAGCCTTGGTCAGTCTACCGCAGAAAGCAATGGCAACCTACTGCCGGATAATCTTCTGCCTAGTCAGTCATGTCTCTTTCGAGACATGATCTCCCAAAGCGTGTATCACGTATGGCACTTAATTGACTGACTACCTGTTGCCATAGGTGTATTATGCTTTATTTCTATTTCTTTGTTAACTTGAAATCCCCTTTTAAATTTGTTGGCTTTCTTTATTGCTCAATAAATATTTTTACTTCTTTCATGTTTTTCTATACAGATCATCATCCAGTCTTCTATATCTTTGAAGGCCTATTTTTCTACTTTTTTGATATAGTTCTACATGATTGAGGTTTTACATAAATAAAGTTCTTCGTAAGGTGTGGGTAATTAGATGTGGGTAATTAGGTTTATAAAAAAAAACGATATCATTTTTTTTGGAAGCATTATATAAAACTATTTACAAAAAAGTAAATACATTTAAAAAATGCAAAATTTTGGTATTGTCAACTTTCATATATCCATACAAATATCGTAAAAGAATAAATATCTTAGTAGTATTTTGGCCATATCAAATTTGAATATTTCTACGATTAAGTTAAAAAGGCAATACAAGAATTCTTATTAAAATCTTTGTAAATATAAAATATTTCTTATGAACGGATATACATATATCAGAAAAGAATTCAATAATTTGGCCATGCCAACTTTTATATCTCCAGGCGTAGAGGGTAAAAGAACAATTATTTTAGCAGAGTTTTGGATATATCAAATATGAATATTTCTACCATTAGGTTAAAAAGGCAATGGAAGAATTATGATTAAAATCTTTGTAAATATAAAATATTTCTTATGAACAGATATACATATATCAGAAAAGAATTCAATAATGAAGCCATTCCAACTTTTCTATCTCCAGACATAGAGCGTAAAAGATCAATTATTTTAGCAGAGTTTTATACATATCAAATATGAATATTTCTAAGGTTATGTTAAAAAGACAATGGAAGAATTATGATTAAAATCTTTGTAAATATAAAATATTTCTTATGAACAGATATACATATATCAGAAAAGAATTCAATAATGAAGCCATTCCAACTTTTTATCTCCAGACGTAGAGGGTAAAAGAACAATTATTTTAGTAGAGTTTTGGACATATCAAATATGAATATTTCTAAGGTTAGGTTAAAAAGGCAATACAAGAATTCTTATTAAAATCTTTGTAAATATAAAATATTTCTTATGAACGGATATACATATATCAGAAAAGAATTCAATAATTTGGCCATGCTAACTTTTATATTTCCAGGCGTAGAGGGTAAAAGAACAATTATTTTAGTAGAGTTTTGGACATATCAAATATGAATATGTCTACGATTAAGATGAAAAAAACTAAAAAAGAAAGAATTTTTCTTAAACGTGTTACATAAAACTATTTACAAAAAGATAAATATCATAACAGAATGCAAGAATTTCGCTACTTATGAGTACATATTTTGTATTTTTTAAGGCATTGGCTACCAGGAATCATTTTAATGAATTAATCAGGATTTTTTCTAATCAATCTAAGGGATCAATTTACAATCGAAGTTGTTGATGTTCTCATGTGCTACATTTTTATGATTTCGTACTCAAGGTCCTTTCAGAGGAGGCCTTTTTTGAGGTTTTTGATCTGTCTATTGTCAAGTCCCATAAAATTGTTGCAGGTCCTATCCCCCTAAGTGGGTTTGAGATTTTTTTTTTTTTTATATATAATCATATTGCCCCAAGCAAAGCGGTTTACTGCCAATTGTGCACAGGGGCTTACATAGGAAGAAAGTTATGAGAAAGAGTGACAGGTTATGGGGGTGTCAGGAAGTGGGTAAGAGAAAAATGAGAATACTGATGAGAGTGGAGTGGACGGAGAAAGGAGCATGAGAGAGAGGATGCAATTTAGTGAGATAGGAGATGACTATTGACTTTACATTTAATTTTTGGAGATTGTAGCTGTCGGGAAAACAAGTAAACGGAAGGGAATTCCACAGGCGGGAAGTGCGAGAAAAAAAGCTGATGGAGTAGAATTTGCGTTTACATTTTATTGGTTTCACAGTAAAGTTTCATCATATTTCGATTTCTGTTATAGTCGCACTACTAACCAAGTCTGCGGGAAGACCTAAGGCAAGGCATGGCGTGTTGTTATGGCTCCATTACATGTTTTTCTATCTCCCCTATCATCCCTAGCGTTACATAGACAAAGTTCTCCTTAGTGTTTGGGCTGGACTTAATAAGATAGTTTCTTTGTATATCTCTTAAGCTGAGGTTTCCGGGTATTCTTTCAATGTGTTGTTTTGTTCCTTTTTTTATCATTCCAAGTGCACCTACTATCACTGGCACGACTCTTGTTTTCAATTTCCACATTTATTATTATTATTATTATTATTATTATTATTATTTGATTTCTGTTTAGTACAATCATTTAAGGGGACGGTACACGAAACTTAAAATGGTAACTGTATAACGGGCACATGCCTCACAGCAAAATATACGTAATATAGAGAAAGGTTTCAATTTAAAAAATAAAAAAGTAAAATTACATACTCTGCATTTTGGACTAACATAATTACTCAGTATGTGAACATATTAATAACTTTCTACGAGAGAAGAAGCTGATGGAGTAGAATTTGCGTTTACATTTTATTGGTTTCACAGTAAAAGGGTGGGACCTAGTAGTGTTCATACCAATTTCTTGCAGTTTTCTTTCTGTAAAAGTTGCAGATTTTCCAGTGCAGATATTGGTTCACTATATGGTGCTGGGTCTTATTGTTCGGTTGCTACCAATACGGTGCAACCTACTATCGATTTCCAGGTCTTTATAATTTGATATTTTTTCAAATCCCTTAGTTGCAATGATACAATCCGCTGGACATGCCATATCAATTAGTAGGCAAGTTATTTTTTTTTCATCGTCTTTCGATTTCTTCTATGGTCTGTGGAAAGACTTAAGGCAGATCGTGGTGTGTTGTTGTGGCTACATTTCGGGTTTTATTTTTTCTATCTCCTATAACATCCCTAGCGTTACATAGACAAAGTTCTCCTCATTGTGCGGGTTATACAACACAATATTTGTATATTTTTAAGATGTGATGTAAAAGGATTCTTTCAGTGTGTTCTTGTGTTCCATTTTTTATCATTCCAAGCGCACCAACTAACACTGGTATTGTTCTTGTTTTCAATGTCCACATTTTTTTCTATTTCAATTTCCAGATCTTTAAATTTTAATAGTTTTTAAAATTCTTTGATGATTATGCTATCACCTGCTTGACAAGCCATATCAATTAGTAGGCAAGCTATGATTGTTATTATGTCATTTTTCATCATATTTCGATTTCTGTTATAGTCGCACTACCAACCAAGTCTGCGGGAAGACCTAAGGCAAGGCGTGGCGTGTTGTTATGGCTCCATTTCATGTTTTTCTATCTCCCCTATCATCCCTAGCGTTACATAGACAAAGTTCTCCTTAGTGTTTGGGCTGGACTTAATAAGATAGTTTCTTTGTATATCTCTTAAGCTGAGGTTTCCGGGTATTCTTTCAATGTGTTGTTTTGTTCCTTTTTTTTATCATTCCAAGTGCACCTACTATCACTGGCACGACTCTTGTTTTCAATTTCCACATTTAATATTATTACTATTATTATTATTTGATTTCTGTTTAGTACAATCATTTAAGGGGACGGTACACGAAACTTAAAATGGTAACTGTATAACGGGCACATGCCTCACAGCAAAATATACGTAATATAGAGAAAGGTTTCAATTTAAAAAATAAAAAAGTAAATTCACATACTTTGCATTTTGGACTAACATAATTACTTAGTATGTGAACATATTAATATCTTTCTACGAGAGAAGAAGCTGATGGAGTAGAATTTGCGTTTACATTTTATTGGTTTCACAGTAAAAGGGTGGGACCTAATAGTGTTCATACCAATTTCTTGCAGTTATCTTTCTGTAAAAGTTGCAGATTTTCCAGTGCAGATATTGGTTCACTATATGGTGCTGGGTCTTATTGTTCGGTGGCTACCAATACGGTGCAACCTACTATCGATTTCCAGGTCTTTATAATTTGATAGTTTTTCAAATCCCTTGGTTGCTATCATACAATCCGCTTGACATGCCATATCAATTAGTAGGCAAGTTATTTTTTTTCACCGTCTTTCGATTTCTTCTATGGTCTGTGGAAAGACTTAAGGCAGGTCGTGGTGTGTTGTTGTGGCTACATTTCGGGTTTTATTTTTTCTATCCCCTATAACATCCCTAGCGTTACATAGACAAAGTTCTCCTCATTGTGAGGGCACATGCCTCACAGCAAAATATACGTAATATAGAGAAAGGTTTCAATTTAAAAAATAAAAATGTAAAATCACATACTCTGCATTTTGGACTAACATAATTACTTAGTATGTGAACATATTAATATCTTTCTACGAGAGAAGAAGCTGATGGAGTAGAATTTGCGTTTACATTTTATTGGTTTCACAGTAAAAGGGTGGGACCTAATAGTGTTCATACCAATTTCTTGCAGTTATCTTTCTGTAAAAGTTGCAGATTTTCCAGTGCAGATATTGGTTCACTATATGGTGCTGGGTCTTATTGTTCGGTGGCTACCAATACGGTGCAACCTACTATCGATTTCCAGGTCTTTATAATTTGATAGTTTTTCAAATCCCTTGGTTGCTATCATACAATCCGCTTGGACATGCCATATCAATTAGTAGGCAAGTTATTTTTTTTCACCGTCTTTCGATTTCTTCTATGGTCTGTGGAAAGACTTAAGGCAGGTCGTGGTGTGTTGTTGTGGCTACATTTCGGGTTTTATTTTTTCTATCCCCTATAACATCCCTAGCGTTACATAGACAAAGTTCTCCTCATTGTGAGGGCACATGCCTCACAGCAAAATATACGTAATATAGAGAAAGGTTTCAATTTAAAAAATAAAAAAGTAAATTCACATACTTTGCATTTTGGACTAACATAATTACTTAGTATGTGAACATATTAATATCTTTCTACGAGAGAAGAAGCTGATGGAGTAGAATTTGCGTTTACATTTTATTGGTTTCACAGTAAAAGGGTGGGACCTAATAGTGTTCATACCAATTTCTTGCAGTTATCTTTCTGTAAAAGTTGCAGATTTTCCAGTGCAGATATTGGTTCACTATATGGTGCTGGGTCTTATTGTTCGGTGGCTACCAATACGGTGCAACCTACTATCGATTTCCAGGTCTTTATAATTTGATAGTTTTTCAAATCCCTTGGTTGCTATCATACAATCCGCTTGACATGCCATATCAATTAGTAGGCAAGTTATTTTTTTTTTCACCGTCTTTCGATTTCTTCTATGGTCTGTGGAAAGACTTAAGGCAGGTCGTGGTGTGTTGTTGTGGCTACATTTCGGGTTTTATTTTTTCTATCCCCTATAACATCCCTAGCGTTACATAGACAAAGTTCTCCTCATTGTGAGGGCACATGCCTCACAGCAAAATATACGTAATATAGAGAAAGGTTTCAATTTAAAAAATAAAAAAGTAAATTCACATACTTTGCATTTTGGACTAACATAATTACTTAGTATGTGAACATATTAATATCTTTCTACGAGAGAAGAAGCTGATGGAGTAGAATTTGCGTTTACATTTTATTGGTTTCACAGTAAAAGGGTGGGACCTAATAGTGTTCATACCAATTTCTTGCAGTTATCTTTCTGTAAAAGTTGCAGATTTTCCAGTGCAGATATTGGTTCACTATATGGTGCTGGGTCTTATTGTTCGGTGGCTACCAATACGGTGCAACCTACTATCGATTTCCAGGTCTTTATAATTTGATAGTTTTTCAAATCCCTTGGTTGCTATCATACAATCCGCTTGGACATGCCATATCAATTAGTAGGCAAGTTATTTTTTTTCACCGTCTTTCGATTTCTTCTATGGTCTGTGGAAAGACTTAAGGCAGGTCGTGGTGTGTTGTTGTGGCTACATTTCGGGTTTTATTTTTTCTATCCCCTATAACATCCCTAGCGTTACATAGACAAAGTTCTCCTCATTGTGAGGGCACATGCCTCACAGCAAAATATACGTAATATAGAGAAAGGTTTCAATTTAAAAAATAAAAATGTAAAATCACATACTCTGCATTTTGGACTAACATAATTACTTAGTATGTGAACATATTAATATCTTTCTACGAGAGAAGAAGCTGATGGAGTAGAATTTGCGTTTACATTTTATTGGTTTCACAGTAAAAGGGTGGGACCTAATAGTGTTCATACCAATTTCTTGCAGTTATCTTTCTGTAAAAGTTGCAGATTTTCCAGTGCAGATATTGGTTCACTATATGGTGCTGGGTCTTATTGTTCGGTTGGCTACCAATACGGTGCAACCTACTATCGATTTCCAGGTCTTTATAATTTGATAGTTTTTCAAATCCCTTGGTTGCTATCATACAATCCGCTTGACATGCCATATCAATTAGTAGGCAAGTTATTTTTTTTCACCGTCTTTCGATTTCTTCTATGGTCTGTGGAAAGACTTAAGGCAGGTCGTGGTGTGTTGTTGTGGCTACATTTCGGGTTTTATTTTTTCTATCCCCTATAACATCCCTAGCGTTACATAGACAAAGTTCTCCTCATTGTGAGGGCACATGCCTCACAGCAAAATATACGTAATATAGAGAAAGGTTTCAATTTAAAAAATAAAAATGTAAAATCACATACTCTGCATTTTGGACTAACATAATTACTTAGTATGTGAACATATTAATATCTTTCTACGAGAGAAGAAGCTGATGGAGTAGAATTTGCGTTTACATTTTATTGGTTTCACAGTAAAAGGGTGGGACCTAATAGTGTTCATACCAATTTCTTGCAGTTATCTTTCTGTAAAAGTTGCAGATTTTCCAGTGCAGATATTGGTTCACTATATGGTGCTGGGTCTTATTGTTCGGTGGCTACCAATACGGTGCAACCTACTATCGATTTCCAGGTCTTTATAATTTGATAGTTTTTCAAATCCCTTGGTTGCTATCATACAATCCGCTTGACATGCCATATCAATTAGTAGGCAAGTTATTTTTTTTCACCGTCTTTCGATTTCTTCTATGGTCTGTGGAAAGACTTAAGGCAGGTCGTGGTGTGTTGTTGTGGCTACATTTCGGGTTTTATTTTTTCTATCCCCTATAACATCCCTAGCGTTACATAGACAAAGTTCTCCTCATTGTGAGGGCACATGCCTCACAGCAAAATATACGTAATATAGAGAAAGGTTTCAATTTAAAAAATAAAAAAGTAAATTCACATACTTTGCATTTTGGACTAACATAATTACTTAGTATGTGAACATATTAATATCTTTCTACGAGAGAAGAAGCTGATGGAGTAGAATTTGCGTTTACATTTTATTGGTTTCACAGTAAAAGGGTGGGACCTAATAGTGTTCATACCAATTTCTTGCAGTTATCTTTCTGTAAAAGTTGCAGATTTTCCAGTGCAGATATTGGTTCACTATATGGTGCTGGGTCTTATTGTTCGGTGGCTACCAATACGGTGCAACCTACTATCGATTTCCAGGTCTTTATAATTTGATAGTTTTTCAAATCCCTTGGTTGCTATCATACAATCCGCTTGGACATGCCATATCAATTAGTAGGCAAGTTATTTTTTTTTCACCGTCTTTCGATTTCTTCTATGGTCTGTGGAAAGACTTAAGGCAGGTCGTGGTGTGTTGTTGTGGCTACATTTCGGGTTTTATTTTTTCTATCCCCTATAACATCCCTAGCGTTACATAGACAAAGTTCTCCTCATTGTGAGGGCACATGCCTCACAGCAAAATATACGTAATATAGAGAAAGGTTTCAATTTAAAAAATAAAAAAGTAAATTCACATACTTTGCATTTTGGACTAACATAATTACTTAGTATGTGAACATATTAATATCTTTCTACGAGAGAAGAAGCTGATGGAGTAGAATTTGCGTTTACATTTTATTGGTTTCACAGTAAAAGGGTGGGACCTAATAGTGTTCATACCAATTTCTTGCAGTTATCTTTCTGTAAAAGTTGCAGATTTTCCAGTGCAGATATTGGTTCACTATATGGTGCTGGGTCTTATTGTTCGGTTGGCTACCAATACGGTGCAACCTACTATCGATTTCCAGGTCTTTATAATTTGATAGTTTTTCAAATCCCTTGGTTGCTATCATACAATCCGCTTGGACATGCCATATCAATTAGTAGGCAAGTTATTTTTTTTTCACCGTCTTTCGATTTCTTCTATGGTCTGTGGAAAGACTTAAGGCAGGTCGTGGTGTGTTGTTGTGGCTACATTTCGGGTTTTATTTTTTCTATCCCCTATAACATCCCTAGCGTTACATAGACAAAGTTCTTCCTCATTGTGAGGGCACATGCCTCACAGCAAAATATACGTAATATAGAGAAAGGTTTCAATTTAAAAAATAAAAAAGTAAATTCACATACTTTGCATTTTGGACTAACATAATTACTTAGTATGTGAACATATTAATATCTTTCTACGAGAGAAGAAGCTGATGGAGTAGAATTTGCGTTTACATTTTATTGGTTTCACAGTAAAAGGGTGGGACCTAATAGTGTTCATACCAATTTCTTGCAGTTATCTTTCTGTAAAAGTTGCAGATTTTCCAGTGCAGATATTGGTTCACTATATGGTGCTGGGTCTTATTGTTCGGTTGGCTACCAATACGGTGCAACCTACTATCGATTTCCAGGTCTTTATAATTTGATAGTTTTTCAAATCCCTTGGTTGCTATCATACAATCCGCTTGACATGCCATATCAATTAGTAGGCAAGTTATTTTTTTTCACCGTCTTTCGATTTCTTCTATGGTCTGTGGAAAGACTTAAGGCAGGTCGTGGTGTGTTGTTGTGGCTACATTTCGGGTTTTATTTTTTCTATCCCCTATAACATCCCTAGCGTTACATAGACAAAGTTCTCCTCATTGTGAGGGCACATGCCTCACAGCAAAATATACGTAATATAGAGAAAGGTTTCAATTTAAAAAATAAAAATGTAAAATCACATACTCTGCATTTTGGACTAACATTATTATTCAGTATGTGAACATATTAATAACTTTCTACGAGAGAAGAAGCTGATGGAGTAGAATTTGCGTTTACATTTTATTGGTTTCACAGTAAAAGGGTGGGACCTAGTAGTGTTCATACCAATTTCTTGCAGTTTTCTTTCTGTAAAAGTTGCAGATTTTCCAGTGCAGATATTGGTTCACTATATGGTGCTGGGTCTTATTGTTCGGTTGCTACCAATACGGTGCAACCTACTATCGATTTCCAGGTCTTTATAATTTGATATTTTTTCAAATCCCTTAGTTGCAATGATACAATCCGCTTGGACATGCCATATCAATTAGTAGGCAAGTTATTTTTTTTTCATCGTCTTTCGATTTCTTCTATGGTCTGTGGAAAGACTTAAGGCAGGTCGTGGTGTGTTGTTGTGGCTACATTTCGGGTTTTATTTTTTCTATCCCCTATAACATCCCTAGCGTTACATAGACAAAGTTCTCCTCATTGTGAGGGCACATGCCTCACAGCAAAATATACGTAATATAGAGAAAGGTTTCAATTTAAAAAATAAAAATGTAAAATCACATACTCTGCATTTTGGACTAACATAATTACTTAGTATGTGAACATATTAATATCTTTCTACGAGAGAAGAAGCTGATGGAGTAGAATTTGCGTTTACATTTTATTGGTTTCACAGTAAAAGGGTGGGACCTAATAGTGTTCATACCAATTTCTTGCAGTTATCTTTCTGTAAAAGTTGCAGATTTTCCAGTGCAGATATTGGTTCACTATATGGTGCTGGGTCTTATTGTTCGGTGGCTACCAATACGGTGCAACCTACTATCGATTTCCAGGTCTTTATAATTTGATAGTTTTTCAAATCCCTTGGTTGCTATCATACAATCCGCTTGACATGCCATATCAATTAGTAGGCAAGTTATTTTTTTTTTCACCGTCTTTCGATTTCTTCTATGGTCTGTGGAAAGACTTAAGGCAGGTCGTGGTGTGTTGTTGTGGCTACATTTCGGGTTTTATTTTTTCTATCCCCTATAACATCCCTAGCGTTACATAGACAAAGTTCTCCTCATTGTGAGGGCACATGCCTCACAGCAAAATATACGTAATATAGAGAAAGGTTTCAATTTAAAAAATAAAAATGTAAAATCACATACTCTGCATTTTGGACTAACATTATTATTCAGTATGTGAACATATTAATAACTTTCTACGAGAGAAGAAGCTGATGGAGTAGAATTTGCGTTTACATTTTATTGGTTTCACAGTAAAAGGGTGGGACCTAGTAGTGTTCATACCAATTTCTTGCAGTTTTCTTTCTGTAAAAGTTGCAGATTTTCCAGTGCAGATATTGGTTCACTATATGGTGCTGGGTCTTATTGTTCGGTTGCTACCAATACGGTGCAACCTACTATCGATTTCCAGGTCTTTATAATTTGATAGTTTTTCAAATCCCTTGGTTGCTATCATACAATCCGCTGGACATGCCATATCAATTAGTAGGCAAGTTATTTTTTTTTTCACCGTCTTTCGATTTCTTCTATGGTCTGTGGAAAGACTTAAGGCAGGTCGTGGTGTGTTGTTGTGGCTACATTTCGGGTTTTATTTTTTCTATCCCCTATAACATCCCTAGCGTTACATAGACAAAGTTCTCCTCATTGTGAGGGCACATGCCTCACAGCAAAATATACGTAATATAGAGAAAGGTTTCAATTTAAAAAATAAAAATGTAAAATCACATACTCTGCATTTTGGACTAACATTATTATTCAGTATGTGAACATATTAATAACTTTCTACGAGAGAAGAAGCTGATGGAGTAGAATTTGCGTTTACATTTTATTGGTTTCACAGTAAAAGGGTGGGACCTAGTAGTGTTCATACCAATTTCTTGCAGTTTTCTTTCTGTAAAAGTTGCAGATTTTCCAGTGCAGATATTGGTTCACTATATGGTGCTGGGTCTTATTGTTCGGTTGCTACCAATACGGTGCAACCTACTATCGATTTCCAGGTCTTTATAATTTGATAGTTTTTCAAATCCCTTGGTTGCTATCATACAATCCGCTGGACATGCCATATCAATTAGTAGGCAAGTTATTTTTTTTCACCGTCTTTCGATTTCTTCTATGGTCTGTGGAAAGACTTAAGGCAGGTCGTGGTGTGTTGTTGTGGCTACATTTCGGGTTTTATTTTTTCTATCCCCTATAACATCCCTAGCGTTACATAGACAAAGTTCTCCTCATTGTGAGGGCACATGCCTCACAGCAAAATATACGTAATATAGAGAAAGGTTTCAATTTAAAAAATAAAAATGTAAAATCACATACTCTGCATTTTGGACTAACATTATTATTCAGTATGTGAACATATTAATAACTTTCTACGAGAGAAGAAGCTGATGGAGTAGAATTTGCGTTTACATTTTATTGGTTTCACAGTAAAAGGGTGGGACCTAGTAGTGTTCATACCAATTTCTTGCAGTTTTCTTTCTGTAAAAGTTGCAGATTTTCCAGTGCAGATATTGGTTCACTATATGGTGCTGGGTCTTATTGTTCGGTTGCTACCAATACGGTGCAACCTACTATCGATTTCCAGGTCTTTATAATTTGATAGTTTTTCAAATCCCTTGGTTGCTATCATACAATCCGCTGGACATGCCATATCAATTAGTAGGCAAGTTATTTTTTTTTTCACCGTCTTTCGATTTCTTCTATGGTCTGTGGAAAGACTTAAGGCAGGTCGTGGTGTGTTGTTGTGGCTACATTTCGGGTTTTATTTTTTCTATCCCCTATAACATCCCTAGCGTTACATAGACAAAGTTCTCCTCATTGTGAGGGCACATGCCTCACAGCAAAATATACGTAATATAGAGAAAGGTTTCAATTTAAAAAATAAAAATGTAAAATCACATACTCTGCATTTTGGACTAACATAATTACTTAGTATGTGAACATATTAATATCTTTCTACGAGAGAAGAAGCTGATGGAGTAGAATTTGCGTTTACATTTTATTGGTTTCACAGTAAAAGGGTGGGACCTAATAGTGTTCATACCAATTTCTTGCAGTTATCTTTCTGTAAAAGTTGCAGATTTTCCAGTGCAGATATTGGTTCACTATATGGTGCTGGGTCTTATTGTTCGGTGGCTACCAATACGGTGCAACCTACTATCGATTTCCAGGTCTTTATAATTTGATAGTTTTTCAAATCCCTTGGTTGCTATCATACAATCCGCTTGACATGCCATATCAATTAGTAGGCAAGTTATTTTTTTTCACCGTCTTTCGATTTCTTCTATGGTCTGTGGAAAGACTTAAGGCAGGTCGTGGTGTGTTGTTGTGGCTACATTTCGGGTTTTATTTTTTCTATCCCCTATAACATCCCTAGCGTTACATAGACAAAGTTCTCCTCATTGTGAGGGCACATGCCTCACAGCAAAATATACGTAATATAGAGAAAGGTTTCAATTTAAAAAATAAAAATGTAAAATCACATACTCTGCATTTTGGACTAACATTATTATTCAGTATGTGAAC
>JBBBDQ010000910.1:5430000-5650584 GCA_037127315.1 Ascarosepion bandense | reverse complement strand
GCAAGAAAATAAAAAATGGCAATTGACGTTCCATTTAAACTTTTGGAGATTGTATCTATTGGGATGTTGAAGAAAAGGTAAGAGATGGATGGGAAGCAAGTAAATAAAAGATGGCAATTGACGTATCATTTAAAATTTTCGAGATTGTATCTATTGGGATGTTGAAGAAAAGGTAAGAGATGGATGGGAAGCAAGTAAATAAAAGATGGCAATTGACGTTCCATTTAAACTTTTGGAGATTGTATCTATTGGGATGTTGAAGAAAAGGTAAGAGATGGATGGGAAGCAAGTAAATAAAAGATGACAATTGACGTTTCATTTAAACTTTTGGAGATTGTATCTATTGGGATGTTGAAGAAAAGGTAAGAGATGGATGGGAAGCAAGTAAATAAAAGATGGCAATTGGCGTTCCATTTAAACTTTTGGAGATTGTATCTATTGGGATGTTGAAGAAAAGGTAAGAGATGGATGGGAAGCAAGTAAATAAAAGATGACAATTGGCGTTCCATTTAAACTTTTGGAGATTGTATCTATTGGGATGTTGAAGAAAAGGTAAGAGATGGATGGGAAGCAAGTAAATAAAAGATGGCAATTGACGTTCCATTTAAACTTTTGGAGATTGTATCTATTGGGATGTTGAAGAAAAGGTAAGAGATGGATGGGAAGCAAGTAAATAAAAGATGACAATTGACGTTCCATTTAAACTTTTGGAGATTGTATCTATTGGGATGTTGAAGAAAAGGTAAGAGATGGATGGGAAGCAAGTAAATAAAAGATGGCAATTGACGTTCCATTTAAACTTTTGGAGATTGTATCTATTGGGATGTTGAAGAAAAGGTAAGAGATGGATGGGAAGCAAGTAAATAAAAGATGGCAATTGACGTTTCATTTAAACTTTTGGAGATTGTATCTATTGGGATGTTGAAGACAAGGTAAGAGATGGATGGGAAGCAAGTAAATAAAAGATGGCAATTGACGTTTCATTTAAACTTTTGGAGATTGTATCTATTGGGATGTTGAAGAAAAGGTAAGAGATGGATGGGAATCAAGAAGATAAAAGATGGCAATTGACGTTGCATTTAACGTTTTGAATATTTCAGTTATCAGGAGAACAAGCGATTGAAAATGAGTTCCACAAACGGGAAATGGAAGAAACTGTTAGAGTAGAAGAGGCGTTATATTTAACTATTTCAGCCTTAAAATTGTGGCACTTTGATGCCAGTCTAGTAGCGCGAATAAATACATGTTATCGGGAACCAGGGTAAAAAGCTCATCAGAGCTGTTGCTATGAAAATATTTTCAGAAAAGACAGAGGGAAGCCACGTCATGTCGATTAGAAAGTGACCGATTTCGAGATACCAAATCAAGACCGGTTACACTGCAGATCCTTCTTTGGATTTTCTCGGGTACCCCAAGATGAATAGCATGATCACCTGACCAGATGTGGCAGCAGTATTCAATGCACGGACCAATGGTAGATTTATATATGTGCAAGATCGATCCCGACGCAAAAATAAACTTTCAGGCTTGGCAAAGTGATCCAACTTTTCTGGCAATAAACGCTGCTATTGATTCGATGTCGTCGTTCCCCTTCAGGTTGGTCGAAAAAGTGAGACAAAAGAGTCGCAGTGCATTACTCTCCATTAGACTAGCATCTTCAAAATTTATACGATATAGTTGGGCACTTCGACGTGGTTAGTGAGCTTATCTCGCTAGATCATTTACGACTACAATCCTCACTGTATTCCTTATAATTTTGACCTTGTGCCACATCTAAGATAAGCTTTAAAAACTGTCATAGGCGACTAGTGTAAGTCATCGACGTGGAAAATTTAAGTTACGGCCTAGTCATACAGATTAACTGTTCTATGTTCGGTTTGAAATTCAAATAAATATCATCTGAAAAAGGTCGGAGCTTACAACGGTCGAAACGTTGTAAATGTGACAGTAATAATTGGGACATTAGTTCAAACAAAGAGTACAAAAAGTAGAACAATATTGAAATAATGCTTTCCCAATTCAATTTACTGAAAATAAAATTGTAATTATCTTTTCATGTTCCATTAGTTCGCAATGGACAACGCCTTTAACATTCCAACAAATACAAAGACGGGGCTTCTGTGAATGCAGGTTTGATTTTGGTGTTGGCACTGGTTCCTCATTATTTATAACTATTGCATTTTTTGTCTTCTGTGCGTGCGTGCGTGTGTGCGTGCGTGCGTGCGTGTGGGGAGTGCGCGTGTGTGGGAGGGTGCGCGTATGTATGGGTGCGCAAATAAATACACAACGGTCTTTATTATAATAGAGAGAATACTTCTGTCACGGTAATACCCTTTCGGATTTACAACCAGTCTGGCAACTGGGTCCCACCCATTCACAGTCAGGTTAGCCAAATGCAGATGACAATTCTACTCCTGCAGCTTTTTCTCTCGCACTTCCCTCCTGTGGATCTCGCTCCCATATTCTTGCTTTCCTGATGCCTACAACCTCCAGAAATTTAAATGCAATGTCAATACTCATCTATTAACCACTGGACTCTAGCTCTCTCTCCAACCCGTTATATCCTTCCTTTTCTCTCCACCTATGTATCTGTCATCGCACCTGCATTCTCAGCTTTCTATTGCTCCTTTCTAACTAGTTTGTATTCCTCACTCTTTTCTAATTAATCTTTTTACAGTTATGTAGCCCCCCCCCCGCTCATCAGTGGCATTTCTGCCTTGCTCGGGGTGAAATGATTAAAAAAAATACAGTAAGCAATCAATGAAGTATCTGTTGCCTTTGCTTCTAAGTTATATTCCATGGGATTAAATACTGAAATGCAGGATAAGTACCTCACTCCTGGATAGAAGAAATAATTAATTAATTTGAGACGCAGATTCATAACATTCAAACTTTTCTCCTGCTTTGGTTGATTTGTTTACTCATGATTCGTAACTACGGGCCTGTCTCTCACCTCGGTTAGATGACGCTTACTGTAAGTGGGGTGTGGTGCGTAGCTGAAAAGAAAGACATTTTAAATGGGGAAGAGGTAATCAATATCTTTATCAGTTGCCACTGCCAAAAGATAGTTGATTTTAGAAGTGATGTCATTAACGTCGACTGGATTTCAAATTTAGCCCAGTTCCTGGAGGAACAATAGGTATGTCTGTTCTCTAGTGGCTGACCAGAGATGACACTTAAAAGAAGAACTGTATCAGTTGTTTGACGAATATGGGAGCGGTAAGCGAAATTGGTAGTCTGTTTTAAAATTTCCAGCTAATATACTGCATTCGCTTTCACACCTATACCCTTTAAAAGAACATAACAATGTTTCTTTTTTTCTTACTTTAAATAGCAGGATAGATTGAACTTTCTAGTTCTGGGTTGTAACCAGTCTAAGGAAACAAAATTTTTTATATTATAAACCGTCGACAAGGCAAAAGAATAGCTATTTTACGATCTTTCTCAATAATTTATAACCATTTACAGATAACAAAAAATATGACAAGCCATGATCGTCAACGGTCTGAAGAGATAAGACACTGGACAGAAAGCTATAAAGCGTCATTATTTTCTATATCTCGAAGGAAGATGACCTCAAAAAGGTAAGGAAGCTGTGAAGAGTCATGCTCGTCAACGGTCTGAAGAGAGATGACACTGGACAGGAAGCAGTAAGGAGTTATTATTGTCTATTTTTCGAAGGAAGATGACCTCAAAAAGGTAAGGAAGCTGTGAAGAGTCATGCTCGTCAACGGTCTGAAGAG
The DNA here is from genome assembly GCA_037127315.1 of Ascarosepion bandense. Lineage (NCBI taxonomy): Eukaryota > Metazoa > Mollusca > Cephalopoda > Sepiida > Sepiidae > Ascarosepion > Ascarosepion bandense. The sequence continues at coordinate 5,646,841 of JBBBDQ010000910.1, read as the reverse complement.
AGATGACACTGGACAGGAAGCTTTAAGGAGTCATTATTGTCTATTTCTCGAAGGAAGATGACCTCAAAAAGGTAAGGAAGCTGTGAAGAGTCATGCTCGTCAACGGTCTGAAGAGAGATGACACTGGACAGGAAGCAGTAAGGAGTCATTATTGTCTATTTCTCGAAGGAAGATGACCTCAAAAAGGTAAGGAAGCTGTGAAGAGTCATGCTCGTCAACGGTCTGAAGAGAGATGACACTGGACAGGAAGCTGTAAAGAGTCATTATTGTCTATTTCTCGAAGGAATATAACCTCAAAAAGGTAAGGAAGCTGTGAAGAGTCATGCTCGTCAACGGTCTGAAGAGAGATGACACTGGACAGGAAGCTTTAAGGAGTCATTATTGTCTATTTCTCGAAGGAAGATGACCTCAAAAAGGTAAGGAAGCTGTGAAGAGTCATGCTCGTCAACGGTCTGAAGAGAGATGACACTGGACAGGAAGCAGTAAGGAGTCATTATTGTCTATTTCTCGAAGGAAGATGACCTCAAAAAGGTAAGGAAGCTGTGAAGAGTCATGCTCGTCAACGGTCTGAAGAGAGATGACACTGGACAGGAAGCTGTAAGGAGTCATTATTGTCTATTTCTCGAAGGAATATAACCTCAAAAAGGTAAGGAAGCTGTGAAGAGTCATGCTCGTCAACGGTCTGAAGAGAGATGACACTGGACAGGAAGCTTTAAGGAGTCATTATTGTTTATTTCTCGAAGAAAGATGACAAAAATGAAAAGGAAGCTGTGAAGTGTCATGATTTTTATGTCCTAAAAAGATATGACATTAAAAAGGAATAGAAAACTGCGGAGAGGCAGAAATTTGTATGTCTTGAAGGGATTTGGATTTTAAAACAGGGAGCTGTGGAGGAACACGATCTTACTTTGAAGAGAGATGGAATTAAAAGAAAAAGATGCTGTGGGGGAACATGATTTTTATGTCCTGAAAAGAAATAATATTAAAATAAGAAAAGTAAGCAGTGGGGAGCCACCAGTTTTTTCGTTCTGAAGAGAGGTGACGTTAAAAAAGGGAAAAGGAAGCTGTGGAGAGAGGTGACGTTAAAAAAGGGAAAAGGAAGCTGTGGAAAGTTAGATTTCCTACTTCTTGGGATGAGATGACATTAAAAACAGGAAGCTATGGGGAGTTACAATTTCTTCCGTTCTTTAGAGAGGTGACATTAAAAAGAAATACTAAGCTGTAGTGTAGAGTCCCGATTTTCTACTTGCTGAATAGTCAGTCAGTTAAGTGCCATACGTGATACACGCTTGGGCTATCATGTCTCGAAAAAGACATGACTGACTGGGCAGAAGATTATCCCGAAGTAGGTTGCCATTGCTTTCTGCGGTAGACTGGTTGCCGACCAAGGCTATAGAACCCAATCTGTCCTATTATTTGAGTCATAGCTAGAAAGGGAAGATATGTATTATATTATTATATAGTAATAAGTGGGGGATCAGTTTATTACTTCATAACTATATAAAACTGATCCCCCACTTTATGCCCAGTAGAAGCGGTAATCATGTTTTCAACTATTATATTCAATCAGTCAGTTCAGTGCCATACGTGATACTCGCTTGGGCGATCATGTCTCGAAAGAGACATGACTGACTGGGCAGAAGATTATCCTGCAGTATGTTGCCATTGCTTTCTGCGGTAGACTGGTTGCCGACCAAGGCTATAGAACCCAATCTGTCCTGTTATTTAACCCATAACTGGAAGGAAGAGACGGATTAATACCTTTCCCGAGGGTATTTGCGCGTAAGTGAATACAATCTGAATAGAGATAACATTAAAAAGGAAAAAAACTGTGAAGAATCATGATTCCTTATGGGATGAAGAGAGAAACTTTCCTTTCTACTCTATACAATTAGGCAATATAGCAAGTTCTAATAGCCATTCTTTTGGGCTTATAAAACAATTCTAATTATTATCAACAAAATGTTAATTTGTAACAATATTTTGTAGCGGATCGGAAATAATTAATTTTATTAATTAATTAATAACCATAAACGGAAAATCTTCAAATTGCTATTATAAATCATAAGAGAACATACTAAGAGAAATTTTCCTTATCCTCCGAATATGAGCAAAGGAAAACGGAGGTGATTAATTTTATTAACTAATTATTAACTGTAGCTGGAAAATCTTTATCTTTAAAAAGAAAGCTGGGACGAAAAATAACACCTGGTATTTCTCTATTATTGTAAACCCGGAAAGAAGAAGAAAGAAAAGAGAAATGGATTTGTTTAATGTCATAGAGTCGATTTCGGCCTCCCAAGAGAAGGCTAGCGACGGTCATTCTAAACATAAAGGAAAGATAAATTTAATTGTTGTTCTTTTTCTGGGTAAAGAAAAAAGAGATTTCATTTTGTGTCCGATTGTCTCGCTAGCATGAATTGTGAAAAGAATTAAGATAACACTGGTCCCGAATTGTGAAAAGAATTGAGATAAATGTTTTGATTCCGAGTCGAAGTAATTTAGAGAAAATTTAGAGAAATAGGTATTTTCACTGACATCAGGGTAAAACAGATAACAAGACATTTTTGTCGCTTGAAAATATAGGTGACTCAGAGAATGGATATTAAAAATAGGTGTGGAAAAATTATTATTTGGGTAACAATGTCAATGGACCCTTGTCAACTTGTTTTGAGCGAAGTCAGTTCAAAAAGGTTAATACCTATTGTTTTAAGAAAAAAAATCCCCGAAATTGTTTCGAGAGAAAGAAAAATTTTGAGAGAGAAAATTCGGTTAAGTCCAGCCCAGAAAAGGGGTATAGGAAGATGGCGTCCATTGATCCTGTAAACAAGCCCCGAAAGTGGGAGACGACTAACAATTGACGTCATGGAAAGACTAATCCCATTGGGCAAACCACAGGCAACAACGCGTAGCACCTAACCCCGGCATCCGATTGGTCACCGAAATGAAGGGTTAGACACCCAGCGACCGTCGGCCCCACACCGTGGCATGGGCATAAATACAGGGTCCGAGGGACCAAAATCAGTAGTTGCAGCTCGAGTGGCAGAGAGTTCGATTTCCCGGTTAGGAGACGTAATGACCAAAGACAGATCCCAGAGTTGAAGAAGTAAAGAGACAGATAGATGATTGCCATGCCGTTGGATGCTTACCGTAGAGAGGTCAGTTACCAATCAACCAACCAGAGTTAAGAGACAGACAAGAAGAGAATTTTCAGACAAGTCTGAAATTGCTAACTGAAAGAGAATAATCCAGTACTTTGGCAATTTCTGTATCATTCCGGAAAACAAGCAACAAGTTGTCTAGACTAACGAACTTAGACTTCTGTTCAGAGCAGCGAGCTGCGGCCATCCAAATTTCTCGTTATTGCTTAGGAGAATAATTCGATTTACCTAAGAAACGTCTGTTCAGCTACCAGTTGATAGAAACAGGGAAGGGAAATTATTCAAGAGACTATTGTGTATAATCTGTATATAAAGACATTGTTTTACAACACCACAGACGTCGGTCCACTTATTTTTCTTGGTGTTATATTTCTTTCTTTTATTACTTAATTGTGAGCACGCTTCCCGGTTTGGTTTAGCTCGGCAGAGAGATAACTAGTGGAAAACTCACCTGACTACCTTGTGATTAATCAACACAACGTGGGACAAGGGAGAACACCGTGACAGAGTCAATCTACGACCAGCTGGCTGGATCAAAACCAACAGCGACCAGCCGGGGCAGTGGCATAAATTTTCTTCGATTTATTTAACTATTGAAAGCCGACGTCTTCTTTTAAATGCTGAAACCCTTCTGTATGTCTGACAAGCCAGACTACATAAATAACCACATATCGTCTCCGATTTGAATCAAAGATCTGATACGTTGCAGTCATGAATTACTTTCCCCATTCGTTAAAAATCATAAAATGCATCTCTTTAAACTACGTCTGTTTGCAGATTTTATCTAGACCGTTTTTGAGACAATAAAACTTGAGCTACACTTTCAGAAATATTGCATTCCAAATTATTTACATGTCTTACATAGCTGCATATACTGGTAAGAAGGTTTGGTCGCTGTGTCGGGACAAGAAGTTTTTATCATTGGAATCTATTTTACACATTTATAAATCTAACATTCGTCCGTATATTGAATACTGTTGCCATATCGGGTCGTTTGCTCCTGTTATTTATCTTGAGGTTCTCGACAAAATCCAAAGGAGGATCTACAATATAATTGATCCTGACTTGGCAACACGCTTTCAGCCACAATCTGATTGACTTGATATGGCTTCCCTCTGTCTTTTCTACAAGTATTTTCATGGCAACTGCTCTCCTAAGCTTTTTTGTCTGGTTCCCCGACCACATCTATTTACACGTGCTACTCAATTGGCATCAAGATTTCACGCTTTTAGCGTTGAAATGTTTAAATGTAACGTTTCTTCTACTCAAATAGTTTCTTTTTTCGCACTTTCCGTTTGTGAAACTCACTGCCATTTTTGCTTGCTTCCCTGATAGCTACAATTTCTAAAGGTTTAAATGAAACGTCAATTACCATCTTCTATCTACTTGATTCCCATCAGTCTTTTATCCTTTCTTCGACATACCTTGTACCTATTTTTTTATTCTCTCATTGTAACCCCCCTGTGCACCAGTGGCTTTCTTGCCTTGCGTGGGGTGAAAAGATTATAAAAATATAATCTTTTCTTTTTATAAACCGTCAGATAAGCGGTATTTTTACAACGTGATTTAAAAGCCTCACATAACTTTTGCATGTCAAATTACATTTAAGCTATTTTTTATTAAACGTCTGGATTCATTAGCAGTTTTATTCTTATTTTATTGTATTGCATTTTTATTGGCCTTAACCTGGTATTTTGGCTTCAGTCAGTTTCCCACCGCCAAAATCTAGCTTCCCTCTGCCTTTTCTATTTTTCATTGTAATTGTTTTGATGACCCTTACACTATGAAACCTAAACTTAAGCGCAGTACTAGATAGTCAACAAGGTCTTATCATTTTACAGTTAATTTAGCAAGATGCAACCGTAAGTTCTATGCTAACAATTTCTTTATTCTCTTCTGCCTCCATACTTTCCAGCCAACTTTGTTCTTCGAAAATTTAAACGCAATGTCAATCGTTATCTTTTGTCTTCTTAATTCCTCTTCTTTTAATATTCTCGCTCCTTGATATTTTTTCGCTCCCTAATATTTTACTGGCAGCAAACCGCAAACTGCAAACTGCCTACATACGGACAGGTAACGAATTCAGCAGATATAGAAAGATAGAAATGGGTCTAAGACAAGGGTGTGTCTTTTCACCGGACCTGTTCGACTTGTACAGCGAGACTATTCTGGGGACCCTAGATGTTTTCCAGGATTTGTCATCGGAGGCCACAATTTAAACAACCTAAGGTACGCAGATAATACAGTGCTGATAGCAGACACGGAAAGGAAACTACAAGACCTCCTATAAAAACTAGCTGAAGAGAATGATAGAAAGGACTACAAAAAAAAAACGAATGTATGGTCATCAGCAAAAAGAGAGGCCCAAGATGCCAAATACAGGTGGAGGAAACTAAAATCAAGCAGGTACAAAATCTAAATACCTGGGAAGTGTTCTAACAGAAGACTGGAAGTGTAACAGAGATAATAAAACATTACTCAATAAATCCCGGCGAATTGGCATGACAAACAAAGCGTTCCAGAAGCTGAGTAAAGTATTAAGACACAGGAAAATTTCGCTAGAAACAAAGAAGAGAGTACTGAATTGCTTTGTGATGTCAGTTCTTCAATACTGCAGTGAATGCTGAACAATATTATCAAACATGAAGGAAAGATTTGAAGCGATTGAAATGGGGTTCTACAGAAGGATAGTGCGGATATCATGGATCGAGCATGTGAGCAATAATGAGGTTTTGGAAAGAATGGAAAAGAAAAGGAAATTAATACTGAGCATCAGGATGAGATAGCTAAAGTTTCTGGGACATGCAATGAGGAATGAGGGCTTGGAGAACATGATACTAACAGGTCAGATAAAATGAAAAAGAGGCGAGGGAATCAGTGGATAACATATTTGAAGGGCCTGAGCAGGTGAATGACAGAACGGGCGTTGTGTGGTATAACAGGAGAAAGCGTGCTAAGTGCCACCATGGATAGGTAGACGTGGAAAGCCATGATCGCCCACGTCCTGAAAGGACAAGGCACATAAAAGAAGAAGGAGAAAAATAATATTGTTCTTATTCTCTCACACCCAATAACCGCTTGTGTCTTAGTGACTTTATTGCCTTGCTTGAGGTGATTTTTTGAATTCGTATTAGTAACTTTTCGTTTTTTTAAGGAATGAAACTCTTTAATTATTTATTACTAATATATAAGTTTACATTTCTTTTTTATTATATAAATCTTTATAATAATTCATAGCATGCCAGCGAATTTTCTTTGATTAACCAGAAAAAGAAGAAAGATTGAAAATTGTGATATGGTAGACAGCACAGTTCCGCCTTCCTTCCTAGTACGATCGCTTTGCTTACACAAAACCATATTTTTTTTTCTTTCTTTTTTAAAAGCTTCCCACCACCACCACCACCTCAAAAAATATAGAAATAAAAGAGAAAATATATTTGACTTTTTTTTTCAAAACCACACAAATGTCTTTCTTCGGCTACCATTTGAAGCAAATGATTTTATCATCCTAGCCTCGTAGTCTTTGCAGTTTTGGAACCAGCTTCGTACAAAGACTCTGCTCATTATTTGATTGCAGTATGATTATCAAGACTCGAATTTCTCATTTTCTTTATTAAAATACGGAATTCTGTCATACGATAAAGATTGTCTCTAATTGAAAAGGCAGGAGGAAAGAAAACGACACAATGACTAAATCTACTTTTAGGTTTTTCGATCCTTTGAATGAGATGAACAGATTAAACTCCTCCAATCCCAAAAAGGATAGCTTCCTGGCATTTATACGTAAGTATAAATGGTTGTCAATATGCGCGAAATGCATATATTCGTAACTAGCAGGATAGCCCGGCGTTGCTCGGGTGTAATGAAAGCTTTAAAACTAATCCATGGTCCTGAAGCTCAGACTCTTTGGACATTGGCACGAAAGACTAAAAAGCAATAGTTGTTTCCAGTTAAAGCGAAACCGTAGACTGAAAGAAAAAAGAATGGATGTAAGTCAAATTTTGATTTCCTGGTATCGATATGAAATTTTCTGCACTATTGTAAGAACTGCAACCTTGAAACTTCTGAATATCGTTTCTTATGTCTTTGTCTATGAGTGTACTTTTTTGAAAGGAAATTTGTTTCCTCAGTCCTGAGTTTTTAAAAGGACAGTTTCACATGCTATTTCACATGCTATGTTTGTGGAATAGAGTTTAGTCTCATGTGACAAAAATAGTATTGCGAGTCTGAGTCTGAGCTCCAGGACCATCGATTAGTTTTAAAGCTTTCATTACACCCAAGCAACGCCGGGCTATACTGCTAGTATATAGTATTTTTATGGTATTTGCTCTGATTAGCTTTTTTCCTCGAAACATTTACTTGTGCTACCAGATTCGCATTAAAGTCCCACTCTTAACAGTTAAAAAACACATCGCTCAATAAACCCCGAGCCTAACTGATAAAACAACAAGTTTTAGTCAAAATTCGACTTCATTCATCAAGATAGTTTTCTTCTAGCGGGATACACTGATTCTAATGCTTCTCTAACAATTCGATGCCTTTTTTGTAGGACAATTTGTCTTTGGCCTCAGTTTCCGATAGCACTTCTTCATTGGAGCAAAATCTCTTTCCCTGGAGAATTCTTTTGAAGTCTACAAACAGCCAGGAGTCACTGGGTGCCAGACCTGGCGAATAGGGTGGATGCAGAAGCAATTCAAAGTGCAAATCATGTACTTTTGCCATCGTTGCGATCAGCATGTGACACGGTGCGTTTTCATGGTGAAAGACCACTTCTTTCTTCTACATTTGTGGCCGTTTTTGACGATTTCTTCCTTCAAACGCACCAGTATATAATATTCGCTATTGATGGCTCTTCCTTTCTCAACATAATCGATAAACAAAATACTTTGCGTATCCCAAAATATGGAGACCAAAATCTTGCCTGCTGATGTTTGCGTCTTTAGCCATTTTGGACGACTTTCAGTTGCTGCTGTCCATTCAGATGACTGCCGATTTAATCCCGGAGTGAAATGGTTGATCCATGTTTCATCCATTGTCACACAGTTACGCAATACCTCCTTCTTGTTGCGTTTAAACAGTAGCAAACAACGCTCTAAATCGTCGACGCATTGTTGTTTTTGATCGACTGTGAGCAAACGCGGCACCCACTTTGAACGCACCTTTCTCATTGCCAAATGTTCATGCAAAATGGTGAATGCACTGCCTTCTGATATATCTAACTTCTCTGCTATCTCACGCAACTTCAATTTACAATCGGCAAAATCGAGTTTGCGGATTTTTTGGTGTTTTCTGGAACAACTGCCGAATTTGAGCGACCTGGGCGTTCAGCATCATTTGTGTCTTAACCGTTGTTTACGGAGCAGAGTTCGAATAACACTTATCAAGCCATTGCTTTGCTTGAACAGTATTTTTCCCATCAGAAAGCAACGCTTTATTAACACACGAAATTCAGATTTTTCCATTGTTTTGAAAATTTGCAGCAGTAGCTTCACTTAAATAACAGTAATTTGTAAAGTAATAATCCGATTGGGCCCAAATTTTGCCACGTGCCATTTGAAGGTTAGGACTTCATAAATAGCATGTGGGTTTTTTATTAGGGGCGCGATCTATATGTCAAGCTCGGGACTTATTGAGTAATTGTTATAACAATCTCTTCTATTCTAATAGTTTCTTTTCTCACACATCCATTTGCTTGCTTCACTAATAGCTACAATCTCCAAATGCAACGTCAATTGCCTTCTTTTATCTACTTGATTCCTATCCATCTCTTATTTTTATTTAACATTCCCTGCCCTTTTTTTATTCTTTCACTGTAACCCCCCTACACATCAGTAGCACTTCTGCCTTGCTTGGGGTGAAATGATTATGAAAAAATACAATAAAAATTTGTGGAGCTGATTAAACAGCGAAACATAGTTAAATTTGTAAATAAATTTTATACTTGTTACTTACTTTGTCACTTTGCCGGGTTGAATCTATATTTTCAAGGTGTGTTTATATATATATATATATATATATATATATATATATATATGTGTGTGTGTGTGTGTGTGTGTGTGTGTATATATATATATATATATAATAGTTTTAAAGTGCTCTAGAGCTAACAATATTAATATACTTAATTTCAATAAGGCAGCACTAATAATTACAGACTAAACATCCGAAAAAACAATGCTAACTTAACAGTAACTTAAATCGTCAAATAACCCAAAGAGGACTAACTCGTAGGTTAAATAATGGGGAAGAAGAAAAAAGAAACAAACCGTGCACAAGAACAATGCGTCTAGTGCTCGTTTGAAAGAAAAAAAACTCCAAGACGAAACCTTAACAGTAATGTGCTCTATACGAAAGTACGAAAGTAGAGCAAAAAATACTCTTCTATTCTAACAGTTTCTTTTCTCACACTTCCATTTGCTTGCTTCCCTGATAGCTACAATCTCCAAATGCAACGTCAATTGCCTTCTTTCATCTACTTGATTCCTATCAATCTCTTATTTATATGTATTTTTTGCTCGTGCTAGTATATATATATATTTATATATATACATATATATATGTGTGTGTGTGTGTGTGTGTGTGTGAGCGTGTGTGTGTGTGTGTAATATTACAAGAAAATGGAAGAACACGTAGATTAAAACCGACTGTTCAAGCATTTACTTTTATAAAGAGTGCTCGATACAGAGTAGAGCTTAATGTTGTAATTTTGTTATTACAATGTATTGCGCTTTTATGAACCATTGTAATAACAAAATTACAATATAGATAGATAGATAGATAGATAGATAGATAGATAGATAGATAGATATTCACACACACACAGACAGGTTAATTTTATCATTTTGTCGGATTTCATTTTATCTTTCTAATTTATGTTTATGCATGTGTGCCAATTAAAATTTATACATATATATATATTGTCATCCGCAGGCAGATCTGTTTCGCTGTATCACAGCTCATCAGTACGGTTACACTCCGATTGCTTCTTAACCCAGAATTGAAACCCGGCCGAATTGGCGTCAGTCGGCGATTCTACCTCTGGGCTATGGGCGTTCGGTAGAAGAAGGCAGACTTTTTAGCGCGTATATTATCATTATACGCGCCCAATAGCCAGAGTGTTCTAATTCATTTTACTGAATGAGCGATGCGTACATGCCAGAGTAGCTACTGTTCTTCAAAGTCTACCATTCTTCCAGAGTGCTCAATCAGGGTGTGAGAGCGTAAATATATATATATATATATATATATATATATATATATATATATATAGAGAGAGAGAGAGAGAGAGAGAGAGAGAGAGAGAGAGAGAGAATGACATATTGAATAGTAATGTACATTAAATCCGTCGAAATGATTAAATAGAAAAACTGTATAAATTCAACCATGTTTCGTTATAAATTTAACTTCATCAGAAAATCTGAATTTATAAATGTCCACTTTTCTATTTACATCCGTTCTATGCCTGATATTGAGTACTTTAAGCCATAAATGCAACATACCTTAAAATTATATTTTATCACGCATTAAATATTTTTTATTTATGCAAGTGCTTTCTCTCCCTTGTGGAACTCTCTTCCAGCCTCTTGCTTTCCAGTCAACTTTGATCTTCAAAGATTTAAATGCAATGTCAATCGTTATTTACTGTCTTCTTGATTCCTCTTCTTTTATTGTTCTCTCTCCTTAATTATGTTTTCTTCTTCTCATATTATTTTAAGTCATATGTTAACAGTTTCTTCTCTCGCTTGTAGAACTCTCTTCCGGCTTCTTGCTTTCCACTGAACTTTGATATTCAGTAATTTAAATGCAATGTCAATGGTTATTTACTGTCTTCTTGATTCCTTTTCTTTTATTGTTCTCTCTCCTTAATAATGTTTTCTTCTTCTCATATTATTTTAAGTCCTATGATAACAGTTTCTTCTCTCCCTTGAAGAAGTCTCTTCCGGCTTCTTGTTTTCCACTCAACTTTGATCTTAGAAAATGTAAATGCAATGTCTTCTTTTATTGTTCTTTCTCCTTGATGATTTTTTCTCGTATTCACTCAGAAGCACTCTTGATTCTTACTGGTTTTATTGCCTTTATTGATGAGGCAAAATATTTTTTTTAATTATGTCAAATATGTTCTCTTTTTATACTAATGTTCACGCAATACAATGCCCATGTGCCACCCAAGGTAGAGCGTAAGAAGAGGCAAGAATTGAAGTCCATGTGGTTATGCAGAAAAGAGAACTTTTAACGTTAACCTTGAAGAGATCAAAATTGTAGTGATTGGGAAAACATACTGTCAGCAGTCTGTTCTTGAAAGATTCCAACGTTCTTGAAAGATTCCAAAATTGCTATCATCGTAACCAAGTTATTGAATAACTTTGAAGTTTAACAAATATTAGAACTGGCTATTTGGGACTCAGACTTGCTTTTTTCGTTTTCTTGATAATTACAAAACAGTTCGGAATATTCGACTTCCGCCGTTGAAGTTATTCGCCTTAAAGTATTTAACGGTTTTCTTAAGTTCCAAGTTTCAGAGTGACACTTATTAATAAACACATCGATGTTTCCTAGCTGCCTGTTCTGTGTTTCAAGGAAAAGCCAATCATTTAGTCCATAGGAAGTCGTTTGAGATCTTACCATCAATTGGCTGGGGTATTTGGAATTTTACTGGAGGCAAAAGAAATTAAGTAACCAGCTTAGAAGAGATGCATAAGCAGTAACGAATGGACAATCATACATATTTAGGCGTTTTGAATATAAACTCAAAGAACGTTGAGTTTTGAGTATGACGACAAATTACATCCGGCAGCAAGGCTTTTGATCGGAAGATTGGAGGTTTTGACGAGCGTGGAACTACTTCTTAATTGCTATTGCTTTCATGTCTAACCTGACAGGGGGTTGTCGCACGAGTTACTGCCCCAGCTATGAGAAAATAGAGAAACCCCAAGCAAAACACTATGAAACTATAAAAGCTTTTTTATAGTAAAAATACCAAAACTGACCAACAATCCATTTTATATTTTACATTTTTATACAAACGCTAACAAAAAAAAAATTCTGCCCGTTTTTTAAAGAAAAAACGAAAAGGCTTCACAGTATGTGTAACTCAGTCTTCGAAGTAATCACCATCGGCATCCAGCAACGTGTCTCCAGCTGTTTAATGCTCTTGTGGTAGAACTCGGAGAATTTTTACGTAAAGAGGTCCGTGAGGGCTTTGCGCAAATCTGCTTCATTGATTTCCCACAAAGATGATTATCCAGGGAGTGGAAGAGGCGCAAGGTCAGTTGAATAATGTGGATGGAACAAAGTCTCTCACCAAAGTTGCTGTATGGTGTCCCTGACCACTCGCGTGACATGCGGCCTGGCGTTGTCATGGAGGAAAAGCACATCTTTGCGATTCACCAGTGCTGGTTCCATCTGGCGCAATGCCTGTTGAACACGTTTCAATTGCTGCGAGTATAGGTCTCCAGTGACCCGTGGGTAGCAGTTAATAATGAACCACTTGACAACCTGTCTACCAGACACAACGCATAATCTTACGTGAGTGCATAGGCGGTCTTGCGGTGTGAGGGACAGCATCCTGAGGAGACAACCAATGTCTGGAACGCTTGGGAGTTTTATACAGAAACCACTATTCATCACTGGTAAGCACTCGATTGAATAAAGATGAGGTACGGTCGCGGGAAAATAGCAATACGCAGGCAGCCACTCGTTGTCCCTTGTGGACCTCCAACAGCGTTTGCAGAACCCACTCAGTTTGTACGTCTTACCTAGGCGGTGCAGGTGAAGTCTAACTGCATCATCGAAAACGTTGAACTGCCATGCAAGTTCACCACACGTTAGACTACTATCCTCTTCAATGGCCGCCTTCAGGACTCCGTCATTCAAGACCTATGGTCGTCCACTGTGAGGTTCATCATGGGGAGACAAATCTCGAGACTTGAATTTTCGAAACCAATGCCTTACAGTAGGTTCATCCACAGCACTATCCCCAAACGCTTAACATATGCGGCGACTTGATGCAGCTGCTGATAAACCCACTTTGAAGTCGTAAAGCAAACAGCCCCGAACGAGATCTCTAGACACTTCCATCGTTCTCACAGCTGTCCGGCTTATAACTGATGGCCGGGCACGGTGCGAGTGTTTTTTATAACGTCTGATGTTACTACTTCCGACTGTCCGAATTTGAAAACAATTGCTACACGAATTTCGTAATATATTTCAACTTCATTCAATGACTAATCTAAAAACGGGCAGAACTTTTTTGGTTACCTTGTATTTATATAATTCGAATGACAAAAATTAATAAAGAATTGCTAATAATAATAATGTATTTCTAAGAAACAAAACCAAGAGATAGAACAACAACAGTGCGGTTTAATCAAAGACACTGGAACAAGGAATGCCATATTTATGATTAGGATGCTCTCTGAAAGGGCAATACAAATGAAGGACTTATACCTGTGCTGTATTGATTATGCGAAGGCATTTGACAAAATACGCCACAAAGAATTGATGGAGATGCTCGGCAGCCTTGACATATTTGGGAAAGACTTAAGAGTAATCAAGAATTTTTACTAGCAGCAAACCACTTGCATACGGACAGGTAATGAATTCAGCAGATATACAAAGATAGAAAAAGGCCTAAGACAAGGATGTGTCTTTTCACCGAATCTGTTCAACTTGTACAGCGAGAATATTTTGAGGACCCTAGAAGTTATACCTGGATTCGTAATCGGAGGGCAAAATTTAAACAACCTAAGATGATACAGTGCTGATAGCAGACACAGAAATGAAGAATACAAGACCTCTTACAGAAGGTAGCAGAAGAAAGCAACAAGAAAGGACTAGAAATAAACTGCAAGAAAACCAAATGCATGGTCATCAGTAAAAAGGGCAGCCCAATGTGCCAAATACAGGTCGGGGATACTAGAATACTATTTCACTGATTTGATTTATTTCTTTATTCTTTATTTTTATTTTTATTTTCCACTTACCTATATATAAACAAGAACTTGGCCCTCAGAAACAAAAGGAACTCGATATGTCAAGACACAAATTTATTCACCTGAAGAGAGTCAATCTTAGAATCGAAACACGTGTAGCGTCACAAATACCATGATGGGCACTTAAAATATCATAATATGTATAATATCTTTACACAACAATAAATATACACTTTAAACTAAACGTTCACGGCCTCTCATACTTTTTATTGTAAACATGTTACGAAAATTAACGAATTTTAACGAAACTTATATAAACAATTTGAAATGAATTTATTTCAAATTGTCGGTTGTTTATAACCAAGTTTCGTTAAAACACTTTTTATTCTATATATATATATATATATATATATATATATATATATATATAGAATAACCCTTATATATATATAGAATTAAATTTTATCACACTTTTTATTATATACAGGTGAATAAAGACCGAAGAAAATATTAACAACGTTCAAAACATTAATTTAAAACAGTGCTCAGTATAGAAATAGAGCAATGAATATTCATTATAAATTATAGTTTAGAACATATGCAAATTTGTACATGCTTTAAACATGTTGACATCACGTGGTGTGACGTCGCTGATGGTGGATGTTATTGTGTTACCGTCTTAATAACCTCTCACAGGAGCCATCTTCATGAGCAAATTAATAAAAAATTATACAAATGTTGGAGAATTTTTGTCTTTATCTTCATTATTCTTTATTAAAACCAAAATACGACGTTTAGAACGGGTCATGATTAAACATAATAGACATCCGTTGTCTCTTATATTTAACAGTATATGTTTATATATATATATATATATATATATATATATATATATATATATATATATAATGAAGAACAAAAATTGGTTATTTTTATAAATCCATAGGCAATATTATATTTCGCGACTCTCTTATCACTGCTCGTCAGACGAAATTCATACAACAATGAATGGTTCAAATTTATCCAGAAAAAGTCTAGTGAAATAGAAAAAGGAAAAAAAGGAAAAAAAAAAGAAAAAGAAAAGGAGAAGAAAAGAATAAAGGAAAGGGAGTTTAACGTGATAAATCTTAGCGTCACGCGGCGTCCTTGGCCTAGATTTACGAAAAACCCGTCGTTAATGAAAACAATGAATATTGAATTGGGTTGCTAGTTGCCTATTTTCAGATACATGACATTCAATGTTAAAAATTTTAAATTAGGGGTTAAATTTTCGCTCCAAAAATTAATTATTAGTTATTCTTATTAATTCTAATCGTAGTAATAATAGTAGTATTATATATTATTGGAGTAGATAGACTAAACAATTGGAGTAGATAGACTAAACTATCGCCCGGTTCACACTCCACCCACGTCTATTGAACAGATGAAGAGGCTCATCCCTTGTTTCCTGTTTAGGATGTGGTTTCCGACTTTCTCTTTTCCAATCTTTTCACTCTTTTTTTTTTTTTTTTTTGCTCAATTGGAGTAGATAGACTAAACTATCGCCCGGTTCACACTCCACCCACGTCTATTGAACAGACGAAGAGGCTCATCCCTTGTTCCTTGTTTAGGATGTGGTTTCCGGCTTTCTCTTTTCCAATCTTTTCACTCTTTTTTTTTTTCAATTGGAGTAGATAGACTAAACTATCGCCCGGTTCACACTCCACCCACGTCTATTGAACAGGTGAAGAGGCTAAGCCCTTGTTGCCTGCTTATGATGTAGTTTCCGGCTTTCTCTGCTCTATTCTTTTCACTCGTTTATATTTGTTTTTCTTCAATTGGAGTAGATAGACTAAACTATCGCCCAGTTCACACTCCACTCACGTCTATTGAACAGGTGATGTGGCTCATCCCTTGAGCTTTGTTTAGGATGTGGTCACCGGCTTTCTCTTTTCCAATCTGTTCACTCCTACGTAGGCCCCTGCGCTTCAGTGGCGTTACCGCCTTGCTCGGGGTGATATGTTTTTTAAAAAATTATTATAGAAAACATATTCGTAGTAATAACAACGTGGTAATAAATATATAATATTTATAATATAATAAATAAATATATCCAATTTTTGTTCTTGATTATAATATTCTGTTAAATTTAACAATAAATTTTAACATTGAGTTCTCTTTGGATTTAATCTTCTATGGAATTTACTTTACCAAGTACCAAGGATTCTATTTATATATATCGCTAAAAACGACGGACAAGTTTTTTATTGCACTATTATTAGATAAGTGGCATGTAAGGCGTCCTGTCAAAAAAGTGGTAGTATGGCTAATATAAGAAATTAATTCCTAACAAGAAACATCTACAGGTAAACGAAGAATGTTAGTATGGGAAACCTATTAGGTCCTACTTTCTTTAATTTTTGCATGTCTTACATCGAAAACAAAGTTTTTAACTCTCACAACAGACCTCAAGTGGAATGACTATATAGAACCCATAGCAAAATCTGCTGCTAAGAAAGTCGGTTCTCTGTGTAGGGCCATGAATTTGTTTCCGCCTGAAACAATCTTGCACATATATAAATCTACCATCCGTCCGTGCATTGAATATTGCTGTAAAATCTGGTCGTGTGCTCCTGCTATCCACCTAGGGGTCATTGACATAATCCAATGGAGAATCTGTAATGTGATCGATCCCGACTTGGTATCCGCCGTGCATTGAATACTGCTGCCATATCTGGTCGAGTGCTCCTGCTATCCACCTAGAGGTCCTGACAAAATCCAACGGACAATCTATAATGTGATCGATCCCAACTTGGCTGCTAGGATACAGTTACTTTATCACCGGCGCAATGTGGCTTCCCTGTGTCTCTTCTACAAATATTTTCATGGCTTCTGCTCCGATGAACTTAGCTCATTGGTGCTCTTTATATATAAATTTACTCGAGCCACAAGATTAGCAACAAGGTCCCACCCTTTTACTGTGAAACCAATAAATTTTAAACGCAAATTCTACTCCATCAGCTTCTTTTCTCGCGTTTTCCGCTTGTGGAATTCCTTTCCATTTACTTACTTTCCCGACAGCTATAATTTCCAAGAATTTAAATGTAAAGTCAATAGCCATCTCCTATCTCACGAACCTGCATCCTCTCTCTCTCATTCTCCTTTCTCCATCCACTCAACTCTCAACTCTCATCAGTATCCACGCCCTTCTCTTACCCACTTCCTGACTACCCCTATAATCTGTCATTCTTTCTCATAACTTACCTCCCATGTAACCTCCTGCAAAACAGTGGCAGTAAAATGCCTTGCTTGGGGCGATATGATTATAAAAACGCCGTCTCCTATCTTGCTAACTCGCATCCTCTCTCCTTTCTCCGTCCACTCCACTCTTATCAGTATTCACACCCTTATGTTATCCACTTCTTAAAAACCCCTACAACCTGTCACTTTTTCTCGTAACTTTCCTCCTATGTAACCCCCTGCAAAACAGTGGCAGTAAAATGCCTTGCTTGGGGCGATATGATTATTAAAAAAACTGACAAACCAGATATTTATACAAAATATGTTAATGGCTCGGAACGAGAAGCCGGGGGAGCCAAGTTGGAATTCCAGTTGAATCTATTGTATTCACTTACGCACAAATACCATTTGGAAAGGTATTAATCCGTCTATTCCTTCCAGTTATGGGTTAAATAGCAGGACAGATTGGGTTCTATAGCCTTGGTCGGCAATCAGTCTACCGCAGAAAGCAATGGCAACCTACTGCGGGATAATCTTCTGCCCAGTCAGTCATGTATCTTTCGAGATGTGATCGCCTAAAACCTGTATCACGTATGGCCCTTAACTGACTGACTGAAGATAATAGTTGGAAACATAAGTAAAGCTTCTACTGGGCATAAAGTGGGGGATCGATTTTCTATTGTTATAAAGTAATAAACTGATCCCCCACTTATTACTAATAAATCTGTCTCTTCTCCCTTCAGCTATAGTTTAAAGAACAGGATAGAAAATCTTCTGCCCAGTCAGTCATGTCTCTTTCGAGACATGATCGCCCAAGCGTGTATCACGTATGGCACTTAACTGACTGATGTTAATGGCATTTTTATTTTGCTTAAAATAGGGAAGAAATTGTAAATTTGAAATCAAATTTTGAAAATAGCGCATCGTTAAAATTTAACTACGAACTCAAGAATAATAACAAAATTCCATGCGCTGGGAAAGTCAAAAATTATTAAACATTTTTGCATTCCTTATCTTCAACGGAAAGGAAACACATAAGAATACTGAAATAATTAAATCAAAAATTAATATCGGTTATTTTTAACAAAACATGTTTAAAAGAAAGATTTCTGCTTCGGCTTTAGACCCACAGGCACTCCTTCACCAACCCTAGTTTAAGATACCAAACTGCCCTTTCTAGAAAATACTGGGAATTAAAAGAAAGTAACTTAGATCCCCAAATAAAATGCGAGTTCATAGGCAAGACAAGGACCCTAATAGCTTAAGAGATAAATGTAAATTATGTTTGAGAGAAAAAATTAAAATTTTAAAATTTCAAGACCATAATATACTCCTTAATAAACGGAGGGAGATCATGAGTATGTCTCGAAATCAGTTACCTATATTAGCCATACTGCCACTTCCTTGAGAAACGCCTTACATGCCACCTATCTAATAATAGCTCAGTAAAATAAACTATTAACCCATTGTAGGGTTTGATACATTCACACCCACACACACATGGTCATTCAGTGTTCATGTGATAACTTATTTTTCCCGTGCAAACGCATGCCCATAAAAGCGGGGAACGTCACGTGGTACGCTAGTTAGGATTTTGTCCCGGGCAAGAGCAGACATGTTTCCCTAACTCACACAAACACACGCGCACTAATTGCTACCCGCAATTAGTGGCGCAAATTTTTATATCTCACCAGCATGCACACACAACACTAAAAAACTCCAATTGTAAACAGACATTAACATTATGCACATTAACTTTCATTCAAACTGAACTTTACATAAAATAACTGTCTACCAAACATTTTACATTTCTGTCTAGACAAAGGGAAAGAACTTTTCTTTCCTTACTTTTATGCATGCTCTCAACTCTATGTAACCTTTGTTAATATATTGTTTTTCTGGTTACTTTCGCATTTTCGCCTTTCTTATTTCCTGCATTATTTCATGCCTCAAGTTACGCCGAGTCGACTCGTAAATATAAATTAGTAATGGACTCATCGTCCTCTACACCATAATTTACAAGAACACTTAAGGAAAATTTTAGGTGAAAATACAAAAAAATCAATTTTAATCACAATATCAAAGCTATTTCCCTATAAGAGAGGCACTATGAAACAAATCATGTTCTCTTACGCTCAAACTTACATTTCACAGTGGAAATAGAGTTTTTAAAGTTTTTTTTTAAAAAAATGACAGACACTCACGCGATGTCCAGTCGCGCGTCACGTGATAGCTTTTAAAGAACGCTCCTATTCAGACACACAAAAATTCTGTTACAGCCAAAACATGAAGATAAAATAACAACATCAGAAAAATAACTTGAAAATGGCCAGTGAACTGGCTGAAAACGCTTGGAAAGTAAAAAATTATGAAACATTTTTACGCTCCATATTTCCAGCAATAAAGAAACATAAGAACACTGGAAAAAATTAAATCCTTATCGGTCAATTTTAACGAAAGATGCTTACTAGAAAGATTCTTGCCCACACACATATATATATATATATATATATATATATGTGTGTGTGTGTGTGTGTGTGTGTGCGCGCGCGCGCGTGTGTGTGTGTGTGGCCTGTAGACATTGTTCCAAAATGACTAAAACATATCGCAAATAGGGTATCTTACTCAACGTGTATCCGCTAAAATAACTTTTAGACGAATAAGACACTGTCGCACGCGCGTATGTAGGTGTAGGTGTGTGTGCAAAGATGTGTGTGTGTGTGTGTGTGTGTTAGTAAGGCGAACATGTGAAAAATTAGCAGCGACAAAAAAAGAATGACAAAGAAAATATAACAGTCTAAATGACTTTGTTTCATTCTTATTGAGTTACTCCCCTTGAATAGTATAGCATGTCAAAAAGTTCCGAAATTGAGGTTATGTATATGTGTATATGGGTATATATATGTAGTTATGTATGTAGTTATGTAGTTATGTGTGGGTGTTTGTATATGTGAGGATGTATTTGTAATTGTATGTCTGTCTGTATGTATATACATATGTATATGTCTGTATGAATATGGGTGTGTGAGTGTTTTTTTTTTTAATCATATCACCACGAGCAAGGCGGTAACGCCACTGATGTGCAGGGGGCTACATATAAGAGTGAGAAAATTAGAAAAGAGAAAAACCGTAAACCGCATCCTAAACAGGAAACAAGGGATGAGCCTCTTCACCTGTTCAATAGACGTGGGTGGAGTATGAACCGGGCGATAGTTTAGTCTATCTACTCCAATTGAAAGAAAAACAAAAAAGAACAACAACAAAAAAACAAAAAAAAACAAAGTGAGAAGAGTAGAAAAGAGAAAAACCGGAAACTGCATCCTAAACAGGAAACAAAGGATGAGCCTCTTCACCTGTTCAATAGACGTGGGTGGAGTGTGAACCGGGCGATAGTTTAGTCTATCTACTCCAATTGAATAGTGTGTAGGTATTAGTGTGTGTGTGTGTGTGTGTGTGTGTGTGTGTGTGTGTGTGTACTTATATCTATATTTATATATCAATTGCCCACTTTTAGGTCTATAATTTTTTTTTATTTAAATAGTTCCACCGTATGATTTTTTATTATTAATTTAAACAAAATCTTTTTTGGTAAATTTGTAACAAAGTCTAATTTTTTTTTTTTTTATAAGCGTTTCACCCCGAGCAAGGCATGTCACTGCCACTACTGTGCAGGGGGCTACGTAGAGTGGAGAAAGGCTGATTAAATATAGGAAATAACAGAGGGTGGGTGATAGGCGGGTGAGGATACCGAGAATGAGGGTTGGGTAGATGAGAGTGTTGTGAGAATAGTTGAGAGTTAGTGTGATAGGAGGTGTCTATTGACCCTACATTTAAACACCTGGAGATTGTAACTGTCGGGAAAGCAGACTTGTGGAAGGGAGTTCCACAGGCGGGAAGCGCGAGAAAAGAAGCTGTTGGAGTAGAATTTACGGTTACATCTTATTTGTTTAACTGTAAAAGGGTGGGACCTAGTTGCTAATCTAGTATCTCGTGTAAATTCGTGCTTAGGCGGCACCAGTGATCTAAGCTCATCGGAGAAGAAGCCATGAAAGTACTTGTAGAAGAGGCACAGGGAAGCTACATCACGCCGGTGTGAGAGCGGCTGCAGCCGGTCTGCCAGGTCAGTATCAACCACGTTACAGATCCTCCTTTGTATTTTGTCAAGAAGCCCAAGGAGAGCAGCAGGGGCACCCGACCAGATATGGCAGCAATATTCAATTCACGGACGGATGGTAGATTTGTATATGTGCAGAATAGTTTCAGGTGGGAAAAATTTCCGGGCCCTGCACAGGGAGCCGACTTTCATAGCAGCAGATTTGGCAATGGATTCAATATAGTCATTCCATTTGAGGTCCGCCGAGAGTGTAAGGCCAAGGAGGCGTAGTATTTTACTCTCTGGGAGGCTAGCCTGTCCCATGCTAATGGGAGGTAGATGCGATTGTCTATGGTGGTTAGTTGATAACAGCTTTGTTTTGGAGGCATTGAAATTTACCAACCATTTCCTACCCCAGGTCACTACGGATTGGAGGTCCCTTTCAAGTGCGGCAGCGAGGTTCACTTTGTCGTCCAGACCTGGTTTCTGATCGATGCGGGAGTAGATTGTTGTGTCGTCGGCATACATGCCAACTTGGGATCTAATGGTGTCGGGGAGATCATTAATGTAGATCAGAAATAGCGTGGGACCTAGGATAGAACCTTGAGGGACGCCCGCGTTCGTATGGTAGTTTTGGGAGGCCTGCCCATTTCATACCACCTTTAATGTGCGGTTAGAGAGGAAGGACTGGATGAGGTCAAACAGATCCCATGGCTCCGCAGTTTGCACAAGAGGCCAGCATGCCAGATCCTGTCGAATGCTTTGGAGATATCCAAGGCAACGGTTCGGGCTTCACCATTCTTGTCGAGTGCCTGGTATATGTACTCGGTAATGGTCGTTAGCATATCAGCAGTAGACCTGGTGAAGCGAAACCCATACTGTTTGTCAGAGAGAAGCCCGTTGGTCATAAGGTGCTGAATCACCTCGGCGTTGATAATGGCTTCGAAAACTCTGCCAAAGATTGGAAGGAGACTAATAGGACGGTAATTGGCGGGGTCTGAGGGTTCGCCAAAATTCTTAAATATAGGTACTACGCAGGAGGACTTCCAACAGGCAGGAAAGCAGGAAGCAGATAGGCAGAGGTTATAGAGTTTAGAGAGGACAGAGGAGAGTTCTGGGGCACATTTCTTCAGTACTATGACTGGGATTCCGTCACCGCCGCTCGCTTTGTGTGGGTCAAGTTGCGCAATTATCTTGGCGACCAGCGAGGGTGAAATGTGGACGTTATTTAGTTGAGCCTTAGTTCTGGGTGGGAAGTCTGGTGTAGGTATTCCTAATGAGTCCAGTGTCGAATTAGTTGAGAATTTACGGGCAATGCATTCAGCCTTGTCGGCTGGGGAGGTGAGAACTTCAAATTCATTGATTAGTGGGGGTATTGAAGTCTTGTTCCTGCTGAGCACGCTTTTGCAGAGACGCCAGTAATCTTTGGAGCCAAACTTAGAGGATGCTATGCGTTGCCTAATTCTGGTAGCAAACGCCCTCTTGGCTTCGTTCAGTACTTTTTTACACTTGTTCCGTGCTGAGGTGAAAAGGCGCCTGTTTTGGTTCGACGAGCAGCTTCGATAGAGCCGGAAGAAATGGTTCCGGTGGGCAATAGCGGCCGAGCAAGCGGGTGAGAACCAGGGGGACGAATTAGGTTTTAGTTGGAATTTTCTGGCAGGGATAAAAGCATCGATGCCAGCCTTAACCCAAGAGGAGTCTTCGGAGGCACAGTCTTCGACAGGAAGATCAAAGACGTTGTTCCAGTGGACGTCGCAGAGGAAGTCCCTGAACGAGTCCCAGTCGGCTCTTTGGTAGCAGTATGATATTCTGCTGGTCTGGTTTTCTTGGGTAGAGTTAGTGCGGATTGATATGTTTACGGAGACTACGGCGTGGTCAGAGTTTCCAAGGGGGCAGAGTTGCCTGGTAGTGCAGGAGTCTGGGATGGAGGTAAAACAAAGGTCGAGTAAAGAGTCCCTTCCGTTAGGGTTTTTAGAGAAACGCGTGGGGAAGTCCACCACTTGCGTTAGAGCTTGGGCTATTGAAAAGTGCATGGTGCGGATCCCAGCAAGGTCGGTGGCTGAGTTTTCAAGCCACTTGGTGTGGTGGGCGTTAAAATCGCCAAACACAAATATATGGGCAGATGGGTGAGAAGAAATGGCCCTGTCGATGTTAGTCGAGATGCAATCAAGTAACGTACAGTCAGAGGAGGAGGGGGAGCGGTAGAGGAAGAAGAGATAGCTAACCGAGCTTAGAAGTGAGAGACGGAAGCACATGAAGGAATGATCAAGGGATTCAAGAGATGTGACCCTGGCTAGGGGGAGTTGTTCGCTGACATATTCACCAAGCCCATGCATATGGACATTGGAGTCCTTCCTGAAGAGAGGAAGGTAACCAGGAACGAACAGCTCTGAAGAGGGGATAGAAGGGTCAAGGTTAGTCTCACATATAGCTAAGATATCGGGTGAGTTAGTTAGAAGGAAAGACTCTACACTATTAAAGTTAGTGCGAATACCTCGTATATTTGTGAAGGTAACGCAGATAGGTTTGGGCGATTTACGACTAGCTGGTTTAGGCTTGCTATTTTGTTTGTTAAATTTCATGCTGGTTATAGTTGTGGATAGAGAGAGGTCTAGAGTAGGGTCAGATGGTCGTTAATTGCAGCAGGTGAAGGATGGCGAATGGAGCCGCCTGCAGCATAATGTGGCCTCGGGGTTGCCCATCGGAAATTCATGCAGGGACGCCCGTCCATGCGCGAAATGGCACTACAGGAACCCCTGTTGATCAGAGCAGCCTCTCGAGTCGCTACGCAAGAGTTCGGGCTCCTAACTACCAGGCGGAAGCAACAACCAGGAAACTGCCAACCCGGTACCCTCAGAATGAAGAGACTTTGCCACCATACTCACCAACTGCAAAAAGCTTCCAGCCGAACCGACATAAAGACCGAAAAAGAGAGAGATGAACCGGGAACCCCTTCCTAAACAAGAAACAAGGCGATCACCTCTACTCCTGTCCAAAAGAAGGGGGTGGAGTGTGAGACCGGGCGATATTATTTTGTCTCCCTTCTCTTCCTTCTTCCCCTCTTTTTTTTATGTTTCCCATCCTTTCACCATCGAAAGTTGTCATCAGCCGTTTCCTTGGTTACAATGACCATTTTTATTTCTTATTCTTCGTTAACTTTCCCCTTGTCTACCCCTTTTTGTCTTTTCCTTTCCTTTCCCCCTACCACTTCTATCCCTGTGACACGATTTAATTTTAAAATTTTTAACTTTTGATTCTTTCATACAGACGAAATTTAAAGTTTTCTAATATCAAGTCATGAATCTCTGTTTCTGCTTTGCCGTTTTCTTATATGTGGCCGACAAATTTACATTTTTAAATATTTTCTTTCCTAATGCCCCACCATTTTTTATTTTTTTTTACTTCCTGTGTATGGATATATTTTTGGGCTTCTTCCGGTATAGAAATTTTTACCATACTTAACTTAATAAATTTTTGTTTTCGATCGTTGCTGATGAAGCGAGAATTTTCTCGCTGAAATGGCCATTCAACGATTGTAAATTTCGGAACTTTTTGACATAATATTTCATATTTCATATTTATGAAGTCCGTGAGCACTTTTAGAAAATGTATAACTTTATTTGCATTTGTGACAGAAATAATCTATAAAAAATGTTATAAAGTTTAATGTACCTAGTTTTAAGTATAGTTATTGAATAATTCTTTGCCACAAAATTTGCAACAATTTTTAGATAAGTAAACAGATGGATCGGAAGAGATGAACCATTTTATTGAGCTCCACGTTCGCCAGATTTGACACCATTAGATTTTTTTATAGGGACATGTGAAAACAATTTTGTATGCAATCAAACCTAGTTCATTAGAAGATTTGAAAGCTAAAATAACTAATGTGATTTCAGGCATTACTGTAAATCATTTGTCAAATATTTTCCCGTGAACTGCAAAATCGTAATTCCCTTTGTATTGCTAATGATGGAAGACATGTGAAAACTTAAATATAATTTCAATAAAACCTTAAATAAAATTTCAATAAAACCTTAAAAATATATATTTATTTCTTTCTAATCCTTTTTACAAATTATTTCTATCGTAAATTCAAATAGAGTTATAAAATTTTTAAAGTGCACACAAAGCCGATATATATATATATATATATATATATATATATATATATATATATAAAGATTCTTGATAAACTCCAAAGAACTGAATCTTTCCTGCACATATATAAATCTACCATCCGCCCTTGCATTGAATACTGCTGCCACATCTGGTCGCGTGCCCCTGCTATTCTCCTCGGAGTTTTTGACAAAATACAACGGACAATCTGTAATGTCATCGATACCTACTTGTCAGCCCGGCTGCAGTCGCTCTCTCACCGGCGTGACGTGGCTTCCCTGTGCCTCTTCTACAAATACTTTCACGGCTTCTGCTCAATGAACTTAGCTCACTAGTGCCCCCTATGTATGAATTTACACGAGCTACTAGATTAGCAACTAGGTCCAGCCCTTTTACAGTGAAACCGATAAAATGTAACCGCAATTTCTACTCTAACATCTACTTTTCCCGCCAGGCCCGCCTGTGGAATTCCCTTCCGTATTCTTGCTTCACCGACAGCTACAATCTCCAAGAATTTAAATGTAAGGTCAACAGATATCTCCTATCTCACTAACTCGCATCCTTTCTCTTAAGCTCTTTTTCTCCATCCACTCCATCCCCCCCCCATGACACCGGTATTTTTATCCGTCTATTACCCTCCTCCTGAGATTTCCTATAATTAACCCCTCTTTCTCATCACTTTCACCTGTGTAACCCCCTGCGCAACAGTGGCAGTAAAACTGCCTTGCTTGGGAAGAAATGATTATAAAAAAAAAAGAAGAATTTGCAATGTTATTGGTCCTGATCTGGTACATAGGCTTTAGTCATTTTCCCACTTCCGTCACGTAGCTTCCTTAGGCTATTTCTGCAAATATTTTCATTGTAATTGTTCCGATATTTTTTTTTCCTCTTTGGTACATTGATTTCATTAATTCAAACGCAGTACTAGATTAAGTCTTACTCTTACCATTTTACTGCTGCAATTGCTGCATGCAACCGTATGTTCTATTCCAATAGTTTCTTCTTTCACACTTCTCGCTTTGTGGAATTCTCAAGCTTCCTGCCAACATTGATTTTCAAAAATTTAAATTCAATGACAATCATCATCCTCGGTTTCATTAATTCCGGTTCTTGTATTTTCATTTCTGCTCAATAAAAATTTCGCCGTTTCTTTCACTGTCAGTAATTCCTTGCGTCTTAATGGCTTCATCGACTTGCCTGGGGTGAAATTATTCAAATATAATAACTTTTTAGTCTAGCTAGCTATGGCAGTTCATATCTATCTATCTATCTATCTATGGCAGTTCATATCTATCTATCTATCTATCTATCTATCTATCTATCTATCTATCTATCTATCTATGGCAGTTCATATCTATCTATCTATCTATCTATCTATGGCAGTTCATGTCTATCTATCTATCTATCTATCTATCTATCTATCTATCTATCTATGGCAGTTCATATCTATCTATCTATCTATCTATCTATCTATCTATCTATCTATCTATCTATGGCAGTTCATATCTATCTATCTATCTATCTATCTATCTATCTATCTATCTATCTATCTATGTATATTATAGATAGATAGATAGATAGATAGATAGATAGATAGATATGAACTGCCATAGATAGATAGATAGATAGATAGATAGATAGATAGATAGATAGATAGATAGATAGATAGAAGCAATCAATAGTAAATAGAAATCGTGGATCTGGAATAAAGGTTAAACAGTCGGTGAAAATCTAACTGACTCGCCTCTTGCCTCAGAAAAATTTGGAAATCACTTAGATTTTATAAACAGACAATCAATAATAAAAAAATAATGTTCATTCAAGGGAAATAACTTCTTAATCCTTTATGAAAAGTTATTTCCCTTGCGTTAAAAAATTAAGAAAAGCTATTGAGAATTTTGTGGGGATAGATGTATTAAGTAGTAATTAGTGGGTGATCAGTTTATTACTTCATAACAATTGAAAATTAAACCCCCACTTTATGTTCAGTAGAAGCCTTATTCATGTTTTCAACTATTATATTCAGTCAGTCAGTTAAGTGTCATATGTGATACACGCTTTGGGCGATCATGTCTCGAAAGAGACATGACTGACTGGGCAGAAGATTTTCTCGCAGTAGATTGCCATTACTTTCTGCGGTAGACTAGTTACTAACCAAGGCTATAGAACCAAATCAGTTCTGCTATTCACCCCACAGCCAGAGGTTGAAGTAATAGATTAATATTTTTCCCAAGTGAAAAGTGAATGCAATGAATTCAACTGAAATTCGATCTCGGCTCTCCGATTTCTCGCTTCGAGTCGATACCGATTTCTCGCTTCGAGTCGATATCCACTGCACATCCTACCTCCGTTACAAATTAAACTAATCACAATTGACTATAAAAGAATTAAATAATTTCGCTGTTTTTTATGTTATGAATAAGATATTATGAACTTCATAATGAACCCTGTTGTCTTAAGATGTTTTCGATGAATAATGTTTTTTTCAAAAATTGAGCCGAGTTTGAAATCCAGTTGAGGTTATTAAATTCACTTATGTGCTAATACCCTCTTCTCCCCTCAACTATGGGTAAATAACAGGACAAACTTTTTGTTTTTATTCTTTTTATTTTAGAAAACTGAAAATGTTTTCTAGTTTTGTATTCAAAGATGTTTTGCTGAGGATAATTTTTTCCTTCAAAAATGTTTTGCTGAGGATAATTTTTTCCTTCAAAAATGTTTTGCTGAGGATAATTTTTTCCTTCAAAAATGTTTTGCTGAGGATAATTTTTTCCTTCAAAAATGTGTCATGTTGATAATTTTTCTTCAAAAATGTATTTTTGGTAAGATTTTTCCTTCAAAATAATATATTTTGTCTATTTTTACTTATATATTTCTATAAAAGTGCATTTTTATACTTTCATTGTGTTTTGACCCCAGTTCGAGGGTTAACTATTTGCTCATAGCTGGGACCTTAACAGGTTCTCCCACTCCGGGTCTGAGTGGGCTTAGTCAGTCAGTTAAGTGCCATACGTGATACTCGCTTTGGTGATCATGTCTCGCAAAAGACATGACTGACTGGGCAGAAGATTATCCCGCAGTAGGTTGCCATTGCTTTCTGCGGTAGACTGGTTGCCGACCAAGTCTATAGAACCCAATCTGTCCTGCTATTTAACCCATAACTGGAAGGAAGAGACGGATTAATACCTTTCCCAAGGGTATTTGCGCGTAAGTGAATACAATGGATTCAACTAGAATTCGAACTCGGCTCCCCGGTTTCTCGTTCCAAACCACAACGCATATCCCAGTGGACTTAGGAACAACAGTAATTAAGTCGTGGTTCTATGCTCCTCACAACCTCCCAATCAGAGGCCTTGCTGGTGGATGCAGTTTACTGTCATGTTCAGGACCTTATAGAAAAGACAAACATGCCAGGTCAGTACTGATAACATTGCAAATTCTTCAGTGTTCTTTCCGATCCCGTTTTCTTTAAAACTGTCTGCTTCTTCAACCATTAATTTTATTTCGTTGCGAATTACCTTTGAGAACAAATATCTACTTAGATTTAATTAGGTGCCTGGCGTGTAGCCATGTCTTTTCTAAGATGACCACAAGATTATGATGCTCGACAAAAGACGTTAGCTGGAAAGACAATGACCTGATATGCAGCGTGAAAGAACTGGTTTTTAACTAACAGCGTTAATAGAATCACTCAGAGTCGATTTTTTGAAGAGAACTATCGTATGTTAGAGCGAATTCTGCCGCGGGCGGAGGTAGACAAGGGGTTATTGAACGTGAAAGAATTTTTTTTTTTTTTTTTTTTATAAGCGTTTCACCCCGAGCAAGGCATGTCACTGCCACTACTGTGCAGGGGGCTACGTAGAGTGGAGAAAGGATGATTAAATATAGGAAATAACAGAGGGTGGGTGATAGACGGGTGAGGATACCGAGAATGAGGGTTGGGTAGATGAGAGTGTTGTGAGAATAGTTGGGAGTTAGTGTGATAGGAGGTGTCTATTGACCCTACATTTAAACACCTGGAGATTGTAACTGTCGGGAAAGCAGACTTGTGGAAGGGAGTTCCACAGGCGGGAAGCGCGAGAAAAGAAGCTGTTGGAGTAGAATTTACGGTTACATCTTATTTGTTTAACTGTAAAAGGGTGGGACCTAGTTGCTAATCTAGTATCTCGTGTAAATTCGTGCTTAGGCGGCACCAGTGATCTAAGCTCATCGGAGCAGAAGCCATGAAAGTACTTGTAGAAGAGGCACAGGGAAGCTACATCACGCCGGTGTGAGAGCGGCTGCAGCCGGTCTGCCAGGTCAGTATCAACCACGTTACAGATCCTCCTTTGTATTTTGTCAAGAAGCCCAAGGAGAGCAGCAGGGGCACCCGACCAGATATGGCAGCAATATTCAATTCACGGACGGATGGTAGATTTGTATATGTGCAGAATAGTTTCAGGTGGGAAAAATTTCCGGGCCCTGCACAGGGAGCCGACTTTCATAGCGGCAGATTTGGCAATGGATTCAATATAGTCATTCCATTTGAGGTCCGCCGAGAGTGTATGAGAAAAATTATTATTAAAAAGAGAGGTCAATGAAAGAAAATTAATTAAGGGAACGGAAGATGACTGAAGTTGCATTTAAATTTTTGATGATCTGAGTTGACTGGAAAGCAAGAAAATGGAAGTTTCACAAACTAAGAAGTGCAAGAAAGTAAACTGTTAGCATAAAAATTATGGTTACATCTAGCAGTTTCAACTATAAAATGATTATACCTATCAGCCAAACTAGTACAGCACTTAAATTTGTAAAGTAAAGGTAATCAGTACCCACTTGGAGTAGAAGGAAGCAGTAAAAAGATTCGATAAAGTCAAGGTTGAAATTTAAAAACGATGATAGACTGCTAAAATAGGCAACACACGTGCATCAGAGAGAAAATAATAATAATAATCAAGATGATGACATCCACAGCACTTCAAACAAAAGGTTAGGAAGGAAACGCCAATTAATACTGAAAAGAGTAATAACAGCTACTAGAGTTCAGAAACCTATTTTCCTGAAAAATTATTTTAAGAGAAATATTTCAAAAATTTAAACCGGCATAAGTACTGGTTGCTTGTTCAATGAATTCCTGCTTCCTTATGAGGAAACGAATAATATTATCATTCAAATTTATAAATTTGATATATTTCTCTATTTTTTTAGGAATTAAAAAAATGAGGAGAATTCTAAAATCAATGGTTAAAATGGCTTTAAATGAGTGGATCCTGGGGTTCTTGGCAAAGGCCATCTTTCTTGAACATTGTTGACTGGTGCTACAGATTCACAAAGATCTGAACCAAATAACAGAAACGATATAACTGAAGACTACCAACAGCAGTAAAAACTAAAATGGATAGAATATGTATTCCAAATAGCAAATAATGTCATAAACAGGATGTTGACATTCCATACTACTTCAAACAAAAGGTTAGGAAGAAAACCCCATGAATGCTGGAAAAGCGATGAGAAAATTATTTTCCCGAAAATGCAGAATGTTTTCTTATAAGGAAACAGTTTATGTTACCATTACTATATCGTCTTGGTTCCAGTTTAAGCTGACAACCATATGTGATCATATTGCTTAAATTTCTTGATTTCTTTCTTCTCTTTTTCCTCTTTCGTCTCTCTTTTTCCTCTTTCGTCTCTCTTTCTTGTCGCTCTTTGTTTTTCCCTCATTTTCTCTTCTTTTTGTCTCTCTTTTTCTTTTCCACTTTCTTGTCTCTCTATTTTTCTTCTTTATTGTCTCTCTCGCTTTCCTTCTTTTATCTCTTTCGTTTCTCTTTCCCTCTTTCGTCTCTCCCCCCTGTCTCTCTTGTCTCTCTGTTGTTTCCTCCTCTTATCTCTCTCGCTTTCTCTCTTTTTTGTCACTTCCACTTTCTTCTTTTCTTGCTCTTCTTTCTAGGCCCTCTTTCTTTGCTCTTTCTTTCTCTCTCTCTCTATCTCTCTCTTTTTCTTTCTTGTCTCTCTTTGTTTTTTCCTCATTTTCCCTTCTTTTTGTCTCTCTTTTTCTTTTCTTCTTTCTTGTCGCTCTTGCTTTCCTTCTTCTTCTCTCTTTGTCTATTTCTTGTCTCTCTCTTTTTTTTCCTTTTTTCCTGTCCTTCTTTTTCCCTCTTTCATGTCTGTCGGTCTCTCCCTCTTTCTCTCCCTTGTTTCTTTTATCTCTTTTTCCTCTTTCGTCTCTCTTTCTCTCTTTCGTCTTTCTCCCTCTCTCTCTTGTCTCTCTGTTGTTTCTTCCTCTTATCTCTGTCGCTTTCTCTCTTTCTTGTCCCTATCTCTCTCTTTCTCACTTCCTCTTTCTTCTCTTTCTCTCTCTTCTTTCTTGTCCCTCTTGCTTCCCTCTTTCTCTTCTCTTTCTCTCTCTCTCTTTTTTGTATCACTCTGTTTCTCCCTCATTTTTCCCTTCTTTTGTCTCTCTTTTTCTTTCCCACTTTCTTGTCTCTCTATTTTTCTTCTTTCTTGTCTCTCTTGCTTTCCTTCTTCTTCTCTCTCTTTGTCTATTTCTTGTCTCTCTCTTTTTTTCCCCTTTTTTCCTGTCCTTCTTTTTCCCTCTTTCATGTCTGTCGGTCTCTCCCTCTTTCTCTCACTTGTTTTCGTTCTTTTTTCATTTTCCCTCTTCCCCTCTTTTCTTCTCTCTCATCTGAATTTAACGTCTTTTAAGAAAAAGGATAAATGAAAATAAAAGACTCTGACATTATTCTATATCCTCATGCCATCAGTTTAAACTGACACCTTCCTTTTCTCTCTCTCTCTCTCTCTCTCTCTCTCTCTCTCTCTCTCTCTCTCTTCCCTCCTTAATGTTCTGACTATTTTGATTAAGGTTTATATTTCTTGAGTTCAGATGGAAATTTGGAAATTTTTCAAAATATTTGAAGGTTATTTTTTCTTTCCAAAACTATACTTTAGAAATATGGGAAAAAATGTAGACATCAGTTTACATTGACGCCAGGTTGATATGGCGTCATAACACCAACGAATTTTTCCTCTCTCTCTCTCTCTCTCTCTCTCTCTCTCTCTCTCTCTCTCTCTCTCTTCTTCTTCTTCTTCTTCTTCTTCTTCTTCTTACTCTCTTTCTTGATTTTCATTTTCCTTGTCTGTCACTCTTTCCTTGTCGCTCTCTTAATTTTCCTCTCTGTTGTCTCTCTCTTTCCTCCTTTCTTGTCTTTCTCTCTCTTTCATATATATATATATATATATATATATATATAAGAAAATCAACGAATTTTAACGGAACTTGGTTATAAGCAAACGACAATTTGAAATGAATTGTTTGAACATTATTTTTTATCGATACTCGTATTTAAGTAGATATTCTGTTTTTAATTAAACAGTATTATATATTTATTTCTACCGGCCTGATTATTTACGATAAATTTTTATTACGAAAATGTGTGCCATTCGGCAGGATTCGAACCTGCGACTCCTATATATATATATATATATATATATATATATATTAAATCCAAAAAGGATGGGCAAAAGGTAAAATCCTAAAACCAGATCCTATAAATATAAATTATATTAATATTAAAATTGATCAATGTGGGGGGATCGATGTCAGTAGTATTATCTATTTACAGAGCCAAATATATATATATATAGTATGTCAAAAAATTCCGAAATTTACATTCGTTGAAAAGATTTTTGCTTCATCAGCAACGATCGAAAACAAAACTTTATTAATTTAAATATGGTACAAAATTTCTATCCCGGAAGAAGCCCAGAAACATATCCATACACAGGAAGTTTTAAAAAAGGTGGTTGTACTATAACAAATAAAAAAATAATTACTTCAATTTGTCGGACAGACATAAGAAAAAGGAAAATCAGAAACAGAGATTCATAACTCGATATCATACAACAAAACAGTCTTGTACGTGGATGACTAATATACAGTACTAAGTATTAGGACAAGAACTATTTTATCTTTTATGAGGCATATTGACAAAAAATAAACAATTTAATAAGAGTAATTTTATTTGATTTACTCAACAAATGCTTTAACAAGAAATAAATACTTGTTACAAAATAAATTTAATATTTAGTATAATAGCCTTCTGCTTTGAAATCATAAAATAATTGTGACAATTTACCAATCGCACCTAATATATATATATATATATATATATATATATATATATATATATATATATATATATACAGTAATGTGCAAAAGTATTAGGACAAGAACAATTTTATCTTTTGAGGTATATTGACAGAAAATAAACAATTTAATTAAAGTATTTTATTTGATTTACTCAACAAATGCTTTAACAAGAAAAAAATACTTGTTACAAAATAAATTTAATAATTAGTATAATAGCCTTTTGCTTTGATCACAGCCTTCAATGTGTCAGGCATTGACATCACAAGCTTCTTCAATGTATCTAATGGTATCTCCTTCCAAGCAGCTTGTATTTGTTCCCGAAATGTATCTTACGATGTAACATTAAATTTATCAATTCGAGTGGTGGGGATAAGAAAAAGTCAGTCATATCCAAGGATAATAAAATAATGAGTAGTTTCAAAATAACTTGTTTGAAAGAAAATAGGAAAAATTGAATATAACTTCTTTTTAATACATTTCTTTTACACCTAGTTTTAAAACATCAATATTTATTAGCAATTTACTTGGCTTTTTACCCTGTATTTGAATTTCAGTGAGGTTTTCAGGAAAATCACCTCTGTCCTAATTCTTTTGCACACTATAGGTAGTGTACAAAAGTGTTAGGACAGGGGTGATTTGAAATTTTATTTTGATGCCTCATAAAAGATAAAATAGTTTTTGTCCTAGTACTTTTGCACAGTTCTGTATATATATAATTTATTTCTATACTGTTCTTTTCGTTTAATTCATTTTCCAACGATTTTTCTCCTGATGAGATGTTGGACAAAAGAGCCTTCGAGACTAATATTAAATTCCTTGTTTTTACAACTGTATACTAATTTTGTACCCCTAAATATTTGTTCTCATATATATATATATATATATATATATATTTTCTAAACATATGCTATTAAATATAAGAGACAATGAATGTCTATTATGTTTAATCATGAGCCGTTCTAAACGTCGTATTTTGCTTTAATTTCAGTTAAAGACAAAAATTCTCCAACATTTGGATAATTATTTATTGGTTTTCTTCTAAGCTTTCGGCTCACATGAACCATCTTCAGAGAGGTAGTTTAAACTGAAATATTATAAAACCCACCATCACCGACGATTTTATTTTGTGTTGACATAAAACTCCGCTTGGCAACGGCAATAGTTACCAAAAATAATAAACGCAGTTCTTAAATTTGCGATTCGGTTTTATGATGTCACACTGCGTGATAGCGCGAAATGACAACAAAACCATGTAGTCAAATGCAATGTAATATGTTATTTCCTGTTTTAAAGTTGATTTTATTGAGTGTTGCTTGTTTTGATTTGATGTACATGGCCTCCAATATCTGCAGGTTCCTCTTACTGTGTGTATGAGTAAGGATCACCGTATTGTTGACCAAAATCTGTCTGATATTACCTACATGTTTATGTTTTTCAGGGAAATGTTGTTTAATAGTACTCTGATCAGAAAGATGACATGTAAGTCTACGGAAGAGCGTGGTTGTAGTAAAACCAATATATGTACTAGGTTTTTAATTAGTATCAGAGATGCAATCTCTGAATGGGCATGTAAATTGGTACACTACATTGGTTTTTTGTAAAGAATTTAGTTTAGTGCTTGTTGGGTTATTATAGACTATGAGGTCAATTGTTTTAAACTTTTTATAATATATAATGAGTTTAATTTGATTATTACTATCGACTGGTTTAACATTTCTACGTATTATGTTTTTGAGAGTTTTTTCATCTTGTTTATAATTATTATGTATTTGGTTGCAATAGTATAAGTTAATAGTGTTATGTTTATTTTGATGTAAACCATTATTATTAATATTATCATTATTGTTAGAGCTATTGTTAATTTTGTTGAGATACATTTTAATTTGTTGATCAATAACGGAGTTAGGAAATCCATTATTGACTAGTGTTTGCTTAATGTTGTGTAATTCTTTATAAAATATAGATTTGGAAGAAGATATCATTTGTGTGCGTTGAAGTAAGTTTTTTATAACAGCTAACTTATATCGTTGGGGGCATTCACTATTATAATTAAGAAGACACGAATTTATGCTAGTTGGTTTCCTATATAGAGAAGTAGTAAATTTATGTGTGCTAGAATCAATGAATACATCAAGGAATGGGAGTTTGTTATTAATATTAAGTTCTAATGTAAATTTGAGGAAGGAGTGGCTTTCAAATTTGTTTTTAAGATATTTAATTTGATCGATATTCTTAGCTAAAACAAATATGTCATCTATGTATCTTACATATATAGAGGGTTTATTGTTGTCATTAATTATTTTATTTTCTAGATTTGCCATATAATAATTAGAAAAGAGGGGACCTAAAGGAGATCCCATCGCAATACCATCTATTTGTGTATAAATATTGCCTAAGGGATCGTGAAAGGGTACTTGTGTGGTGCATGCTAATAATACTTTTTTTAATATAGTGGGTTTAATATTGATTGATGGGAGAGTAGCATGGTTGTATACATCACGGATAATGGTGTCAATTGTTTCCTGGACGGGAACATTTGTGAATAAGTGTTGGACATATATATATATATATATATATATATATATATATATATATATATATATATATATATAATTTACTTCTATAAAAGAGGATCGATAGTGGTTCATAATATGATTGTTTTTCCACCCTATGAACCCGTCTTCCCACAGACTAAAATCAAGAGCTTTCCGATTTTCCGTGGCACGTGTTCTGGCGATATACATTCTTCAGTGCCATCAGGCCTGACTTTTACAGTTGGTACCCACCTGACCACCTACACAAGGCTAAATCAGCCTCATTCTCTTCGCATTCTATTAGTAAAAAGTATGCTTCCCAAGAACTGCTGCTTTTTAGAACAGACCCCCGTCTGGAACCAAATTTTTCCTAATCAATTCACTCTTGACCTCTTTATGTCTAGGTTTAACTATCTTTCCTGCATTTCATTTTGAATTTCACCTATTTTCTAGTCATCCACTACCTTGAGTGGCTCACGGGCCTTGTGTAAGTGTTATGGCGGACCTACCCATTAATATAGTAATAAACTAACTAAACCTGCATAAATGCCATGTGACTAGTAGTCACCTGAAGAGCACCAGTCAGACATCCATAAAGTGACTTACCGAACAGAGACTTTGATATCCAACACCACTTGCTCGTCAGTTAGACGAACAAGCTGGCATATTGTACCTTTACCTGTTATTTTGTTAATACAATTGTTTATACTAATCCCGTGTTCCTGTTTTTATTTGTGACTCCTTAAGCAGGGTTACAACAGTAAACATTAGAATATTATATATTTAACAAATCGTCATTGTTCATTTTCTTTATAAAGAATTCATACATATATATTTTTTTTTTAATTGTTTCACAAAGTCAATCCTCTCACCAACCGGTTTCATAAATGTTTCTAGACAGTCCGTTGTTTTTGTTGTGACAAAAACACTGCTACCTTGCACCGCCTGTGCAAGAGGTATAAATTATCTCTACTACACTGGTAGCGTAACTAGATATTAAAAGGAAATTAATGTGCATACACTTGGCGCATAGTGGCCTGGTTTCTTTCCGATCCATGGCTTCAAGGAAATTTGAAAAAGTGGCCACTTCATATTTCTTTCGACCTAAAACTGAATTTGATATTTCGTTCAAAGTTTAAGTGGGTAAATTCCATTGTAACATGACTTTTCTTTCAGTGATACAAGCCCATATTTCCCTTAAGGAAAGACTAACGGAGTAAATACATATTTTCATGTGTTATTTCATAATAAGGAATTACAAACACAAAAAGGGGTAAGAAATTCAACGTTGCTTAAAGAAGGTAATGGAAGTTGTGGAGAGCCAAAATTCGAGTAGGCCAATGATACTTTGCGAACTTTCACGTAAACGATTGTTCGTATATCAGAGTGAAACTGAGGAAAGTATTCTGACATTTTTTTTTAATCATATCACCCCAAGCAAGGCGGTAACGCCACTGATGCGCAGGGGGCTACTTAAAAATAAAAAGATTGGAAAAGAGACAGCCGGAAACCACATCCTAAACAGGGAACAAGGGGTGAGCCTCTTCACCTGTTCAAAAGACGAGGGTGGAGTGTGAACCGGGCGATAGTTTAGTCTATCTACTCCAATTGAGAAAAAAAGAAAGAAAAGAGTAAGAAGATTGGAAAAAAGAAAGCCAGAAACCACATCCTAAACAGGGAACAAGGGATGAGCCTCTTCACCTGTTCAAAAGATGAGGGTGGAGTGTGAACCGGGCGATAATTTAGTCTATCTACTCTAATTGAGAAAAAAAAGAAAAGAGTAAGAAGATTGGAAAAAAGAAAGCCGGAAACCACATCCTAAACAGGGAACAAGGGGTGAGCCTCTTCACCTGTTCAAAAGACGAGGGTGGAGTGTGAACCGGGCGATAGTTTAGTCTATCTACTCCAATTGAGAAAAAAAGAAAGAAAAGAGTAAGAAGATTGGAAAAAAGAAAGCCAGAAACCACATCCTAAACAGGGAACAAGGGATGAGTCTCTTCACCTGTTCAAAAGATTGTTAGAAACAAAGAAAAGAGTGCCTGTCATGTCATATCATAACGTTAAATTTAATTTAAAATGTTACTTGAGATGATTTCAAAAGAACAGTTTCGTCTTGGAAGCGTTCAGATGAACAAGCCATTTATTGCTCCAGTTTGTTACCCATAAAAGAATTGGCATGCAAATTTTAGAGGCAGTTTCGTCTTAGGAGGAAGGAGTAAAAAAAAAACATTTATTGCCCAATACAAGAACTGACGTATTAATTTTAAGAGAACAGTTTCGTCTTGGAGTGTATCAATTTGTTAACGGGTACATTAACTGGAATTTTAACTTTTCATCTTGGAACTGTTCAAATTAAAAAAAAATATTGTCCTAATTTGTTAAATTGCACAAGAAATGTCCTGCTAAGTTTAAGAGGGCAGTTTCGTCTTGGAATTGTTCAAATAAAAAAAATATTGCCCTAGTTTTTTATTCTGTACAAGAAGTGTCCTGCTAACTTTAAGAGAGCAGTTTCGTCTTGGGGCGTTTCAGTGAACAAGGCAAACTGGGGCAATAAGTGGATTGTTAAATTGCACGCCTGCAAATCAAATGTGTTCTTTTAAAATTAACAAGTCAGTTCTTGTATCGGGTGTAAATTCTAAAGTCTTTAAGAATCTTCTTCCCCTTTCCTCGGCTTGGCTGATACTAACCTTCTTGATATTGACTTATTACTCCTTCTCGAGCTAAAGTTTTTCGCTGACATGAATGGAAAAGTATAAATCGAATCAATTGCTCGGACTGCTGCTAAAAAAGTTGGTTCACTGTGACGTACTAGAGAAATATAACGTAGCTTTTCTTTTGCCTTTTCTATAAATATTTTCATGGTTTGTGGTACAGTAGATATCGGCTCGGAACGAGAAACCGGGGACCCGAGTTCGAATTCCAGTTGAATCCATTGTATTCACTTACGCACAAATACCCTTGGGAAAGGTATTAATCCGTCTCTTCCTTCCAGTTATGGGTTAAATAGCAGGATAGATTGGGTTCTATAGCCTTAGTCGGCAACCAGTCTACCGCAGAAAGCAATGGCAACCTACTGCGGGATAATCTTCTGCCCAGTCAGTCATGTCTCGAAAGAGACATGATCGACCAAGCGTATGGCACTTAACTGACTGAATTGTTCTGATGTGATTTATTACTTTTTGACACCTTTCAGTTAAGGGACATACGTGATACAGGCTTTGGGCGATTACATCTCGAAAGATACATGACTGACTGGGCAGAAGATTATCCCGCAGTAGGTTGCCATTGCTT
The DNA here is from genome assembly GCA_037127315.1 of Ascarosepion bandense. Taxonomy (NCBI): domain Eukaryota; kingdom Metazoa; phylum Mollusca; class Cephalopoda; order Sepiida; family Sepiidae; genus Ascarosepion; species Ascarosepion bandense. The sequence continues at coordinate 5,607,365 of JBBBDQ010000910.1, read as the reverse complement.
TCTGCGGTAGACTGGTTGCCGAACAAGGCTATAGAACCCAATATGTCCTGTTATTTGACTCACAGCTAAAGAGGGAAGAGATGTATTATATTATTAAGTAGTAATTAGTGGGGGATCAGTTTATTACTTCTTAACAATATAAAACTGATCCCCCACTTTATGTCCAGTAGAAGCCTTAATCATGTTTGCAACTATTATATTCAGTCAGTCAGTTAAGTGCCATACGTGATACAGGCTTTAGGCGATCATGTCTCGAAAGAGACATGACTGACTGGGCAAAAGATTATCCTGCAGTAGGTTACCATTGCGGTAGACTGGTTGTCAGCCAAGGCTATAGAACCCAATCTGTCTTGTTATTTAACCCAAAACTGGAGGGAAGAGACCGATTAATACCTTCCCCAAGGGTATTTGCGCGGAAGTGAATGCAAGGAATTAAACTTGAATTCAAACTCGTCACCCCGATTTCTCGTTCTGAGTCGATTTCCACTGCGCCACAACTTTACGAATTTAATTGTAGTACTAGATTGGCAGGATGCGCGTTGTGGTGCAGTGGATATCGACAAATCGGGGGCCGAGTTCGAATTCCAGTTAAATTCATGGCATTCACTTACGCACAAATACCCTTAGGAAAGGTATTAATCTGTCTCTTTCCTCCAATTATGGGTTAAATAACAAAATAGATTGGGTTCTATAGCCTTGGCTGGTAACCAGTCTACTGCAGAAAGCAATGGCAACCTACTGCGGGATAATCTTCTGCCTAATCAGTAATTTCGAGATATGATCGCCTAGAGCGTGTTTCACGTATGACCCTTAACTGACAGACTGACTGACTAAATTGGCAACTACGTTACATCATTATGTAGTTAAAATGGCTAAATGAAACCGCTAGCTCTATGCAGACAATTTCTTCTATCGCCCTTCTTACCCGTAGCTGTCTCTCTTCCGGCGTCTTGCTTCCCAGTCAATTTGATCGTCAAAATTTAAATGCAATGTCAATAATTGTTTGCTGTCTTTTTAAATCGTATTCATACACTAAATAATGTTTTCTTATATTCTTTCACTGTCAGTATCTCCTGTGCTATAAACGCCTCATCGCCTTGTTTACAGTGAAAAGATTAAAAACAAGATCGGTCTATGCTAAGCTGTTAATATATATTAATCTTTCATTGTATATTCATATCTATCTATCTAACTATAGAAGCGTTGTCATTATCAATTTATCTAAGCCTTGTCATAATCGATCTCAGTTTGTTCATTATCTATCTATCTATCTATCTATCTATCTCAGTCTGTTCATATCTATCTATCTATCTATCTATCTATCTATCTATCTCAGTCTGTTCATATCTATCTATCTATCTATCTATCTATCTATCTATCTATCTATCTATCTATCTATCTCAGTCTGTTCATATCTATCTATCTCAGTCTGTTCATATCTATCTATCTAACTATAGAAGCGTTGTCATTATCAATTTATCTAAGTCTTGTCATAATCGATCTCAGTTTGTTCATTATCTATCTATCTATCTATCTATCTATCTATCTATCTATCTCAGTCTATTCATATCTATCTATCTATCTATCTATCTATCTATCTATCTATCTATCTCAGTCTGTTCATATCTATCTATCTCAGTCTGTTCATATCTATCTATCTATCTATCTATCTATCTATCTATCTATCTATCTCAGTCTGTTCATATCTATCTATCTATCTATCTATCTATCTATCTATCTCAGTCTGTTCATATCTATCTATCTCAGTCTGTTCATATCTATCTATCTATCTATCTATCTATCTATCTCATCTCAGTCTGTTCATATCTATCTATCTATCTATCTATCTATCTATCTATCTATCTCAGTCTGTTCATATCTATCTATCTATCTATCTATCTATCTCAGTCTGTTCATATCTATCTATCTCAGTCTGTTCTATATCTATCTATCTATCTATCTATCTATCTACCTATCTATCTATCTATCTATCTATCTCAGTCTGTTCATATCTATCTATCTATCTATCTATCTATCTATCTATCTATCTCAGTCTGTTCATATCTATCTATCTATCTATCTATCTATCTCAGTCTGTTCATAGCTATCTATCTATCTCAGTCTGTTCATATCATCATCTATCTATCTATCTATCTATCTATCTATCTATCTATCTGTCTGTCTATCTATCTAAGCCTTTTGTCATATTATAAACGCTAGAATTCATATTCTTCACGAATTTAAGTGTTGTACTAGATTGCCAGATAGGTCTCATTATTTTACTATTAAGTGTTACTATAATATTTGTTTTAATTTCTCCTTCTTTTGCACTACTCGCTTGTGTAACTTCTAGCTTCTTGCTTTCTTGTCAACTATGACCTTCAAACATCTGAATTGCAACGTCAGTCGCCATCTTGTCTTTCAGATATTCGGATTTATTCATTGTCTTCTCCCCACCTCAGCCACAGTTTCTAGGTTTATTTTACCGCTAGCGTCTTAATGACTTTATTGGAGTCAGTCAGTTACGTTTCCGTACGTGATACACGCTTTGGGCGATCATGTCTCGAAAGATACATGACTGACTGGGAAGAAGATTATCCCGCAGTAGGTTGCCATTGCTTTCTGCGGTAGACTGGTTGCCAGCCAAGGCTATAGAACCCAATCTGTCCTGTTATTTGACTCACAGCTAAAGAGGAAAGAGATGTATTATATTATTAAGTAGTAATTAGTGGGTGATCAGTTTATTACTTCTTAACAATATAAAACTGATCACCCACTTTATGTCCAGTAGAAGCCTTACTCATGTTTGCAACTATTATATTCAGTCAGTCAGTTATGCGCCATACGTGATACACGCTTTGGGCGATCATGTCTCGAAAGAGACACGACTGACTGGGCAGAAGATTATCCCGCAATATGTTGCCATTGCTTTCTGCGGTAGACTGGTTGCCAACCAAGGCTATAAAACCCAATCTTGTTATTTAACTCATAACTGGAGGGAAGAGACGGATCAATACCTTTCTCAAGGGTATTTGTGCGTAAGTGAATGCAAGAAATTCAGCTGGAATTCGAACTCGGCACAGCGATTTGTCGTTCCGAGTTGATATTCACTGCACCACAACGCACATCCAATTTATTTGGGCGATCATGTCTCGAAAGATACATGACTGACTGGGCAGAAGATTATCCCGCAGTAGGTTGCCATTGCTTTTTGCGGTAGACTGGTTGCCGACCAAGGCTACAGAGCTCAATCTGTCCTATTATTTAAACCATAACTGGGGGGAAGTGACGGGGTAATACCTTTCCCAAGGGTATTTGCGCGCAAGTGAATGCAAGGAATTCGACTGGAATTCGAACTCGGCTTCCCGATTTCTCGTTCCGAGCCTATATCCACTGCACCACGAACAGACTTTAAAAAAAAATTTAAGTCATTGCTTTTGGATTCACTTCTGATTGTCTCACTATTGTAATCATCCCACGACTGACTGCACCCCTCTATCACTTCACTCGCTACTTGTCACTTTTTTACGAGAACGATTATGAATATGAAAGGGACATTGTATAGCAAAACAATACGCTTTATATTGATGAAACAAAACCCTGGTTAGCTTCATCACTTCGTTTCTATTTATTTTTTTTTTATTTTATTTTTTTATGAGGAGCCCAATATTTCGTTTGAGATAAGATTTTTATCTTGAGAACTTTTGAATTAACTACTAAGCTTACTGGCCTGGACGTAAGTGGACTTGGACTATACTTTACAGTACTGTCATCACTTATACAATATTTTAAGTAGACGTGTCAGGGAGAAAAATGGAAACCAAAAAAAGTCAATCCTCCCAGGCTCGGAGAAAAACAGCTGACAGGATGGTCATTCGAAACAGGACGAGGGCGAGTGTCATTAACAAAGAGACACACTTTTTAGACATATTTCAATATTCTTTCTTTGTGGAAGATCGTATTTTCTAACTGTGGATACTTTTCTTTTTTTTTTAATCATGTAAAAATTCAATTTGACAGTTGTAAATGATGCCACGTTTCAAATTCCGTGAGAATGCCGGAAACAGAAAAACAAAAAAAAATTTGAAAACGAATGTAATCACATTCGACAATACTCTGGGATGTCAGTCAGTCAATTAAGTGTCATACGTGATACACGCTTTGGGCGATCATATCTAGAAAGAGACATGACTGACTGGGGAAAAGATTATCCCGCAGTAGGTTGCCATTGCTTTCTACGATAGACTGGTTGCCGACCAAGGCTATAGAACTCAATCTGTCCTCTTATCTGACTCATAGCTAGAGGGGGAAGAAATGTATTATGTTATTAAGTAGTAATTAGTCGGGGATCAGTTTATTACTTTATAGCAATATAAAACTGATACCCCACTTTTTGCCCAGTAGAAGCCTTAATCATATTTTCAACTATTATATTCAGTCAGTCAGTTAAGTGCCATACGTGATAGACGTTTTGGACGATCATGTCTCTTTCGAGACATGAATGACTGGGCAGAAGGTTATCCCGCAGTAGGTTGCCATTGCTTTCTGCGGTAGACTGGTTGCCAGCCAAGGCTATAGAACCCAATCTGTTCTATTATTTAACCCATAACTGGAGGGAAGTGACGGATTAATACCTTTCCCAAAGGTATTTGTTTGTAAGTGAATGCGAGGAATCCAACTGAAACCCAGAGTAAGGGGACAAAAAGTAAAGTTGTATAGACAGATTTTACCGATATATATATATATATATATAAGTGTGTGTGTGTGTGTGTGTGTGTGTGTGTGTACTCTTGCGCAAATTAATTGAAACAATATGAATAATCTTTCTAGGATCTTTTACACTTTCCCTGATTACGTATACGTCGTCTCTTGGCATTGTTTTTCTCTTTTTAACAATATATATGGAGAGAAAGAGAGAGAGAGAGAGAGAGAGAGTTAATAGAAATATAAAGATCATCACTTAGCTGGTTGGTGTTACCTTCAGCATCCTGACTCTAGAGATTCGTTGACGGAACGTCTAGCAGTCACTCTGTCCACTCAAGTGACATAGCAACTGATTCAAAATACTTTTACAAACTTTCGAGGATGCTTCCTCACATCAAAACAAAGTAAAATATCCGTATAAACATATGTCCAAGATTTCATAGTTGTGCAACACACCAACTCATCACAAATGTTCAAAATATCCTCCGCTTGCTTCTACATACGCATACACCCGTCGGATCATTGACTGGCTAACCATTTTAAATACTTTTACACGGTGTCGAATAGTTTCACATGCTCTCATGACATGTTGATGAAGTGTCTCTGCTTTATTAATGTCTGCTGCATAAACCAATTGTTTTAGATAAAAATTCAAAAGATTGAGGTCAGGGGAATGTTTAGGCCATGGAAGAAGTCATCATCTACTTCCATGGTTCCCAACTCCGGGGTAAATTACCCCAGTGGGGCAATGAGCACATATTTTATGGGTAACGGATGTTTAGTTTGGAAAGAGGTAGTCAGCATATAATTTCACAATGTCTCCTTGGAATGAAGACCAAGAAACGTAGCAGACTCAACGTGGCAAACGACGCCCGAAAAGCCCTTTAAATCACAAAACTAAGAATAAATAAAATTGACACTGGCACAGGCAGTACAAGCTCAACATTCACATTAAGAATCACGGTTATGGCTACTATACCTCTGGTTATTATAGACTAGCAGTATAGGCCGGCGTTGCTCGGATGTAATGAAAGCTTTAAAACTAATCCATGGTCCTGGAGCTCAAATTCTTTGGATGTTGGCACGAAAGACTAAAAAGCTATAGTTGTTTCCAGTTAAAGCGAAACCGTAGACTGAAAGAAAAATGAATGGATGTAAGTCAAATTTTGTTTTCCTGCTATCGATATCAAATAAGTTTTTTTCGTCGTAAACTGAATTTTGAAGGCTAAATAAGTCCTCTGAGTAAATGGTATCATGGCTGAGACTAAGAACTACAATTATACCTACTTAGAGCCAAACACGAAGCAAAAACTAAAATAAAAGGGCAGAAAAAATACAGACATACAGGCAGATAAACAGACACACACATACACAAACATCTTGCCTTATATATATATATATTTGTTATCAATTTTCTGCACTATTGTAAGAACTGCAACCTTGAAACTTCTGAATATCGTTTCTTATGTCTTTGTCTATGAGTGTATCAAATTTGATTAAAATCAGACCACTACTTCTATAACCCGATTTTTTCAATTATCGATTTTTTATCCCAGCAGGATTCGAAATTGTTGACATTACGATACATTTCAGAGCAGATATGTTTGTTTACGGTAAAATCGAAAATTGTGTTATATAAGCATGATAAAAACCTCCTCTGATGAGGAGGCTGTCCATGGTAGAGTGGTCAAGACGGTACCAGATCAAATGGTATGCTTCCCCTATGTAATAGGGGTCGCAGGTTCGAATCCTGCTGGGTAGCACACATTTTCGTAATAAAAATTTATCGTAAATAATCAGGCCGGTAGATATAAATATAAAAATACTGTTCAATTAAAAACAGAATATCTACTTTAATACGAGTATCGGTAAAAATAATGTTCAAAATAATTCATACAAATTGTCGGTTGCTTTTTCGTTAATTTCAGTAACATGTTTACATACATACATACATACATACTTACATACATATATATATATATATATATATATGTATGTATGCATGTATTTCCACTATATATATATATATATGTATATGTATGTATGCATGTATTTCCACTATATATATATATATATATATATGTATGCATGTATTTCCACTATATATATATATATGTATATGTATGTATGCATGTATTTCCACTATATATATATACATATATATATATATATATATATATGTGTGTGTGTGTGTGTATATGTATATGCATGTATTTCCACTATATATATATGTATTATATATATATATATATGTATATGTATATGTATGTATGCATGTATTTCCACTATATATATATACATATATATATATATATATATGTATATGTATGTATGCATGTATTTCCACTATATATATATATATATATATGTATGTATGCATGTATTTCCACTATATATATATATATATGTATATGTATGTATGCATGTATTTCCACTATACATATATATATATATATATATATATATATATATATATATGTATGTATGCATGTATTTCCACTATATATATATATATATATATATATATGTATGTATGCATGTATTTCCACTATATATATATATATATATGTATGTATGTATGTATGCATGTATTTCCACTATATATATATATATATGTATGTATGCATGTATTTCCACTATATATATATATATATATATGTATATGTATGTATGCATGTATTTCCACTATATATATATATATGTATATGTATGTATGCATGTATTTCCACTATTTATATATATATATATATATATATATATATATATATATATATATATATATATGGTGGCAATAAAACCAGGATACAGTTAATTATATGGGAAATTATAAAAGATCCGGATTTTGCAAAGAAACCGAGTAATATCGAATACCTCAAGCAATTTATTCGATATACATTTCCAAACTTAAGGCGTCATAACCATTTGTGTCGTGATGTTTGTCGAAGCGTTCTCTCACGTTGTAGGAAACGTGTGGAAGCAGGTGGCTTGCAATTTGAACGGTACTGGTAACTAATTTACTGCTGTTTACCATTGTTAATAAACAATTTTCGCCCTGTTGTAATTAACCGCATAGTGACTATACTGTCAAAGTATATATATATATATATATATATATATATATATATATATATATATATATATATATATATATGCGCCTATGGCTTAGGGAGTAGTGACCCTGACTGACACCAAATTGAATCAAGTGGATGTGTCTAGCCCCACTGATGAGCTATGATACAGCGAAACAGTCTTGTATGTGGATGACTAATATACAGTACTAGGTATTAGGACAAGAACTATATATATATATATGTAATTTGTTATATATATTCTATTATTTATATATTATATATACGCAGTACTTATTTGAAAGCGCCCAATATCAGTGATAGAGCGAACATATTCAGTTAGATAGGTGTGAGTTTGTAATCCTGGGTTTCACACTCTTGCGATCATCAGACAAAGTGATTAATTTTTTTTAAATAAATCCAATACTTTTAAAAAATTAATCACTTTGTCCGACGATCGCAAGGGCGTGAAGTGAAACCCCAGGGTCACACACTCACATCGTATGACGTTCCTGGGGCACGTAATGAGGAACGAGTGCCTGGAGAATTTAATACTTACAGATCGGATAAAGGGAAGGAGAGACAGAAGAAAGCAGCATGAGACGTACTTGTTAGGTCTGAGCAAATGGTTGGCGCAGTGGGGCTTAGAAGTTATACCGAGAGAAAAATATTCAGAGTGACAAGAGACAGAGCCAAGTGGAAGTCCATGAACGCCTATGGACACGACACATGAAGAAGAAGAATTACAAAGAGGAATCATAAGACCACATATGACAGCAGCATTCAGTACATGAATGAATGGTAAACTTATAAATGTGTTAGATAGATTCTGACAAGAAAATTGTTTGACACAGCACTATGAAGCAACTTTTATAGCAGCCAATCTAAACCGTGCTAATAAAATTCTTAATTTACAGTAAGTAAATAATACTTATTACCTAGAAGTAAAAAAAAAAAAAACTCCAGTAAATTGGGGTGAGTTGTAAACAATAGATATTTCATGAAATTCGCAGCTGACATGAGATTGCTCACGGACAGTGAATAGAGAAGCTTGTGACCTCACTCCTGTATTCGGTTTACAGGCATCAGAATGATTTTGTAATACACGTAGTTTTGTAATAATCCATGACTGGCAGTCTTTCACACATGGCAGATACAAAATGTAAGGTCCACACATCAGTTCACATTTAGTCAAGAGTAACTGTTTGTGTCTAGAAATAACTAATCTATTCCTTATTTAACACAGCGCAGTTATTGCTCTCCCCTGTTTCTACTGGAAGTCAGTCTAAACTACCTGGCCTAGGAATTAAATTTGTGATTATTATGCCACCAAATTTATTCGGCAACACCTTAAACCACTTGGGTATGTCCTGTAGAACAATAAATATCTACCCTTGCAGATTACATAAATCGTTCACTTGAAATTTTCGTAACAGTTAAACATAGCGACAATTTCCAGAATGCAAGGTTCGCACATCAGACCGGGCCCTGGGGTGTGCACTTCACATTCACACTGGGCAAGGGTACAGTCTTATGCCGTGTTTAGGACTGGGTTTCCGGTTATTTTTAAAACCTTCTCTTTATCTTTCACTATCAGTAACATAATTTCGTCTTGCTTGGAGGTGAAATTATTTTTAAAAAATGGCCAATTCAACAAAATTTATTCGTTACTGGGTAAGTACTCAAAGATTCATTTCATTTGAATGATACCCTGAATTTTGGTAAATTTTAAAATCTGTCAGTAGAGTTTTATTTTTAATTGAAGTGCATACGGCTTATTTTGGCGATAGGTACGAAATACAGTCCTGGGTATGACGATAAACTACAACCGGTAGCAAGGCCTCTGATCGGGAGATTGATGGTTTTCAGGAGTTTGAAAACACCACTTAATTGCTGTTGTCCCCAGGTCCATCCTGACCTTGGGTGGTAGCAGCTGTTTGAGTCCCAGCAATGGGAACCTTCAAAACAAAAGCAAAGCACTATGAAAGTACAAGAATATATTTCTATAATAAAATTAGTTTACTGGTGCCCCCTATATATTATGGACTCTCCCATCGATTTCGATGTATGAGGGTCTAACCTTAGTAAGACATCCACACAGAGATTTGTTTATAGTGGTGAAGGCATTGTGTAGTACCATCCACACTTTTTGGAACTGCTGATAACAAACAATCGGTGCAGAAATCTGCCACAGATCGCATGAACAGCCGACCTCAATTATTTAACCCATAATTGGAGGGAACAGACGGATTAGTACCTTTTCCCAAGGGTACTAGTGCGCAAGTGAATGCAGTGTGCACGACTGAAATTGTAACTCGGCTCACCGATTTCCCCCTCCAAGCCGACATCCACCGCACTACAACGCACATCCGTGAACGCTAACAGCACTTGGTATTCCCAAGTGGTCACCCACCTAAGCACTGACCAGGCTCAACGTTGCTTAGCTTCGGTGATCGAGCGGGAACCGGTGTATTCAACGTGACATGCCCGTTATATATATATATATATATATATATATATATATATATATATATATATATATATATATATATATATATATATATATAAAATTCTTTCGATATCAAGGTGAATATATATATATATATATTCACCTTGATATCGAAAGAATTTTTTATCAAAGTGAAACATTTTAGATTTAAATATCTTTTTTACTTTATTCTATCATCTTGTCGCATTACGATCCCTATATTCAACTCTATCTATCTATCTATCTATCTATCTATCTATCTATGTCTGTTCATTATCTATCTATCTATCTATCTATCTATCTCGAGCCTTTTTCTTTCTAAGCCTCTAACTAAGCCTCTTTCTATCTATTCCGATCCTCTCTATAAACATTTCTCTTCGCCACTTCCAATCTATTCCGAACTTCATTCTTTCTAAGCATCTTTCTAATCCTCTAATTATCCCTAGTCTCTCTTTTTTTTTATCTCACTAAGCCGCTTTCTATCTAAATAATTACAATACCTCATCTCAGAAATATAGTCAGACCTTTATGAATGTTGTTAATGTGACAGTAAAAATTAGCACAACGGAATTATAGTAAATAGTTACAATACCTCATATCAGAAATATACACTACCGGACATAATTATTAGGCCACCCCAGTGTTTAAAAACAATGATGTATTTCATACTATTTTTTAGTATGTATTCCTAAGTGAATAATTGTAAATGAAAATAGAATGTTTTTTTTTAATACTGCCCAGTAACATGTTCATCAAATGAATTTATAAATATTTAATAATTACCTACATTGCAGTTTCATCAATGAAAAAAAATGAAGAAAATTTAGGGTGATTCGGACGAGCTCATCTTTACTTCCTTGCCTTGTAAAATTTTGCAAAGTAATAATAGCAAAAGAACCATTCTATTTTCATTTAGCAATAAATACTAAAAATAGTATGGAATACATCATTTCTTTAAAAACAAAATGGTGTGGCCTAATAATTATGGCCGGTAGTGTATGTCCAGTCAAACATATATATAGATGTGCAAAAGCTGAGTATCATCTACCATGTATTCAGTTGTGAAAGCAGAATAACATATAATATTTTTATTACTTCAAAGCTCGCAAGAAAACTACATTTCGGCATTAAATGACCTATTAGAAATTGATGTGTTGTCAAACAATCAAATCAGTCTTCGAAATATGATTATGGATTATTATATGAATATAAATGCATTTGTTAATTAATTTATCACAGAAAACTATAAAAATATTGGTAATTCATTTTTCTTTTTTGCACTGAAAATGGTTATTTTGTGTTTGAATTGTTTTGTCCGAATGACGTCACGAAACAAACAATAGAAAGGCTTACGAGCCCCCTGTACTTTACTCAGACGAGTTTAATTGTAGACGGTACCCTCTTTAGGGAAATCCTGTTTAGGCTATTCTTTGACGAACATTACATTTTTCTCTAGTCTCTTCATTTACGTCACTTCCGCTACTGACCAAATTCCATGCATGTTGAATTCAATAGATAATTACCAAACATTCCTCACGAGCACAATTAAATCTGTTTCGTTCGTTTGATGACGTAAAAGCTTTCAAATTTAAATTTTTCCATTTTTAGATGTTTACTGTCAATTTCAATGATTCACTGGCATACAGGCAGATACGACATAGCAATTTTATAACCTTTTCTTTCATTCTTTCTTTCTTTCTCTTTCTTTCTTTCTTTCTTTCTTTCTTTCTTTCTTTCTGTCCTTTTTTCTTTGCTTAGTTTCAGAAAGGCCACTTACGCTCATCCAATGCGGTTTCGGAGCCCAGTGACGCATTTTTCGTCATCTATCATTACAAATTATATATATATATATATATATAATTGGAGTAGATAGACTAAACAATCGCCCGGCTCACACTCCACTCATGTCTATTGAACAGGTAAAGCGACTCATCCCTTGTTCCCTGCTTAGGGTGTGGTTTCCGGTTTTCTTTTTTCCAATCTTGTCACTCTTACGTAGCCCCCTACACATCAGTGGCGTTACCACCTTGCTCGGGGTGATATGATTAAAATATATATATATATATATATATATATATATATATATATATATATATATATATATAAATATTAAATATTAAATATTTAATATTAAAATAAAATTTTTAATATCAATTAGGATCGGGTTTTTGGAATTTACCTTCCTGCTTTTTTCACTTGGATTAAAGTATCTGATTTAAAATATATATATATATATATATATATATATATATATATTACTGGCCATAATTATTAGGCTACCGCAGTTTTTTTAAAGAAATGATGTATTTCATACTATTTTTAATTGGATAATTCTAAATTAAAATAGAATGGTTCTTTTGTTATTATTATTTTGCAAAATTTTACAAGGCAAGGAAACAAAGATTATCTTGTTCGAATCACACTAAATTTTTTTCATTCTTTCATTGATGAAACTGCGATATAGGTAATTTGTTAAATATTTATAAATTCATTTCATGCACATTTTATTGTGCAGTATTAACAAAAGAACCATTCTATTTTCATTTACAATTATTCACTTGGCAATAAATACTAAAAATAGTATAAAATACATCATTTTTTTAAACACTGGGGTGGCCTAATAATTATTGCCGGTAGTGTATATATATTATAAATTATACTTTAGAATATGTACAAACTACAATCTACTAAAAAGTAGTATATTTTGCTTCGATATTGGAAGAACAATGTCTCATCAGGTAGTTAGTAATGATGGTAATAAACGTTATTTTTTAAAAGAAAATTTATGAAAATTCACTTTCTTTTATTGGCAAAATTTTTCGTACGATGTAAAGAGGATAGGAAAGATAAGAAAACAAAAAGAGAAAATCGAAATAAGTGGAAAGAGAAGGACACAGAGTAAATAAAAAAACAAAGAGGAAAACAAGAGAGAAAAAGAGAAAATGTCATTGTGGCATCACCCATGACAACGGATTCAACTCTTCCTACAACTACATATACTTTCCCTCACAAGAGGTGACCGAGAGCTCGGTGTGAGTGATCCGCTGGAGATCAGCATAAACAGACCAGCGCAGAGCGATAGGCATAGATAGCCAAGACTGCTACAGTATGACCATTACGAGTCCCAATTATAGTATTACTTCCTAACCTGTATTTATTCATTCTATTAACAGAGTTCCACGTATTTGTATTTTGCTGTGTTTAATATATATATCGTTATTTCCTATTTTGGTGTTGTATTATTTTCTTGCTGGATTTCTTAACCGGGTCCAAGACAAAAACAAAAGGAAAGAGCCAATGAAAAACTGCTTAAGGAGAAACAGACCCCAAATTTAGGCAGGGAGTAAAACATAAGCATATACAGACATCGGTCCCGCAACCTCTGGGCTTAACAAAGAGAAAGAAAGTGAGAAAATGCACAGAAGGGGAAAGAAAGTTGTCGGGGAGATAACAAGAGTTGCAAAGAAATAGAACTTTCAAACTTTGGCCGGAAATGAATTGTAGATAGATACATTTGTTCGTAGTATTGTATAAATTTAAATCCTTTTCCAATATTCGATCCTAATTTATATAAAAATTAGCATCGAATATTGGAACATAGATCAAATATGGATTATAACCCGATAGAATGATAGGATAAGGGACACACAGGAAGCGTTTATAAATGTAATATTTTTTTTTAATCATCTCACCCCAAGCAAGACATTCCACTGCCACTATTGCGCATAGGGCTACATAGGGGAAGGTAAACAGAAGGAGTGGTTAGACATAGGGAATGTCAGGAGGAAGGTGACAGATGAGTAAGGATAGCGAGAATGAGGGTTGGACAGATGGGAAGAGTGTTTGATAGAATGGGAGCAGGTTAGTGTGTTAGGAGGTGTCTATTGACCTTACATTTAAACTCCTGGAGATTGTAGCCGTCGGGGAAGCAATCGTGTGGAAGAGAATTCCACAGTCGGGAAGTGCGAGGAAAGAAACTGTTGGAGTAGAAGTTACGGCTGCATTTTATAGGTTTTACTGTAAAAGGGTGGGATCTAGTTGCTAATCTAGTATCTCGTTCAAATTCGTATGTAGGGGGCACCAGTGATCTAAGTTCATCGGAGCAGAAGCCGTGAATGTATTTATAGAAGAGACACAGGGAAGCCACATCGCGCCGGTGGGAGAGAGACTGCAGGCGGTCTGGCAAGTCGGTATCTATCACATTACAGACCCTCCTCTGAACCTTATCGAGAAGCCCGAGGAGAACATCAGGGGCACCCGACCAGATATGGCAGCAGTATTCAATGCACGGGCGGATGGTAGATTTATAAATGTGTAGGATAGCTTTAGACGGAAAAAACTTCCGGGCCCTACACAGAGAACCGACTTTCATAGCAGCGGATTTAGCAATGGATTCGATATAGTCATTCCATTTGAGGTCCGCTGAAAGTGTGAGACCAAGGAGGCGTAGTGTTTTACTCTCTGGGAGGCAAGCCTGGTCCATGCTAATGGGAGGTAGGTGAGATTGTCGATGATGGTTAATTGAGAGTAGCTTCGTTTTAGAAGCATTAAAATTTACTAGCCATTTCTTACCCCAGTCCAATATGTTTGCTTTTATTTAAGCTTCATCAGAAATAAAAAATAAATTGTTAAAAAATACCAGAATTTAATTTCTGTTGAATTTTAAGTGTAAATGAAACATTAAATTTCTAATCATTTCCTATTTGCACCTTGTTCTATGATATATATATATATATATATATATATATATATATATATATATATATATATATATGTGTGTGTGTGTGTTAATAAATATACGTATTATCTTAGGTTTTACGAGCGAAACATGTAGGTAATATCAGACAGATTTTGGTTAACAATACGGTGATCCTTACTCATGCACACAGTAAGAGGAACCTGCAGATATTGGAGGCTATGTACATCAAATCTAAACAATCAACACTCAATAAGATCAACTTTAAAACCGGAAATAACATATTACATTGCATTTGACTACATGGTTTTGTTGTCATTTCGCGCTATCACGCAGTGTGACATCATAAAACCGAATTGCAAATTTAAGAACTGCGTTTATTATTTTTGGTAACTATTGCCGTTGCCAAGCGGAGTTTTATGTCAACACAAAATAAAATCGTCGGTGATGGTGGATGTTATAATATTTCAGACAAATATAAGAGACAATGAATGTCTAATATGTTTAATCATGAGCCGTTCTAAACATCGTATTTTGGCTTTAATTTCAGGGGAAAATAAAGACAAAAATTCTCCAACATTTGGATAATATTTTATTAATTTGCTTCTAAGCTTTCGGCACACATGAGCCATCTTCAGAGAGGTTATTTAGACGGTAATACAATAACATCCACCATCACCGATGATTTTATTTTGTGTTGACATAAAACTCCGCTAATCAACGGCAACAGTTGCCAAAAATAGCAAACGCAGTTCGCAAATTTGTAACGCGGTTCTATGACGTCACACCGCGTGATAGCGCGAAATGACAACAGATCCATATATTCAAATGCAATGTAATGTGTTATGACCAGATTTAAACTTGATTTTATTAAGTGTGGGTTGTTTGGATTTAATGTAGATGGCCTCCAATATCTGAAGGTTCTTTTTACTGTGTGTATGAGTGAGGATTATTGTATTGTTGACTAAAATCTGTCTGAAATTACCTATATGGTTATGTTTTTTCTGAGAAATAATGTTTAATTGTACTCTCATCAGAGAGGTGACAGGTAAGTCTACGGAAGAGCGTGGTTGTAGTAAAACCCATATATGTAGTGGGTTTATTATTAGTACCAGGGATACAATCTCTGAACGGGCATGTAAATATATAAAGTAGAATCCTTGGTACTTGGTAAGGTAAATTCCACAGGGGATTAAATCCAATGAGAATCCAATGTTAAAATTTACCAGAGTATTATAATAATGAACATAAGTTGGCTGTTTTTATAAACCCATTGGTAATATTATATTTCGCGACTCTCTCATAGAGACCACTCCTCAGACCAGATTCATACAACAATGAATGGATTAAAATTATCCAATAAAGAGTCAAGTAAAAAAGAAGAAGAAAGAAACAGAAAAAAGGGGAAAAGAAAAAGAAGACAAAACAGAGGAAAGGAGATTAGCTTAACAGTGTTAGATATTAGCGTCTATATTATATCTAGACGACAAAACGGCCCTGGCCTAGATTGACAGACAATAATTATGGAAGTCAGTATATTTGACTTGGATTTTTAGTTGTTTATTTTAAAATGCATGACATTAAAAATAGTAGTTGAATATATATATATATATATATATATATATATATATATATATATATATATTCCGCAGACAGATCTGTTTCGCTGTATCACAGCTCATCAGTACGGTTAGACTCCGATTGCTTTTAACCTAGAATTGAAACCCGACCGAATTGGCGTCAGTCGGCGATTCTACCGCTGGGCTATGGGCGCTCGGTAGAAGAAGGTAGACTTTTTAGCGTATACATTATCGTTATCCACGCCCAATGATCTAATTCATTACGGAATGACAGGTATTATGTATATATACATATATATATATATATATATATAGTGAGGGGTCAGTTTGTTACTTCATAGTAATAGAAAACCGATCCCCCGCTTTATGCCCTGTAGAAGCTTTAATTGTGTTTCCAACTATTATATTCAGTCTGTCAGTTAAGTGTCATACGTGAACACACGTTTTGGTGATCATGTCTCGAAAGAGACATGATTGACTGGACAGAAAATTTTCCCGCACTAGGTTGCCATTACTTTATGCGGTAGGCTGGTTGCCAAACAAGGCTATAGAACCCAATTTGTCCTACCTTAACTCATAGCTGGGGGAAGAAGAGATATATTATATTACATTATTATATTAAGTTTAATTAGTGGGGGGTCATTTTATTACTTCATAACAATAAAAAACCGATCCCCCGCTTTATGCCCTATAGAAGTTTTAATTATGTTTCCAACTATTATATTCAGTCAGTCAAGTGTCATACGTGATACACGCTTTGGTGATCATGTCTCGAAAGGGACATGACTGAGTGAGCAAAATATTTTCCTGCAGTAGATTGTCATTACTTTCTGTGGTAGATTGGTTGACAACCTAGGCGACAGAACACAATCTGTCCTGCTATTTAACCCATACCTGGAGGTAGAAGCGACGTGTTCATGCCTTTCCCAAGAGTATTTGTGCGTCAGTAAATGCAACTGGAATTCGAACTCGGTTCTCCGATTTCTTGTTCCGAAATTCGAAGCCAATAACCACAACGCACATCCCAAACTACAGGCACGACAATAACTTCCTAATTTGTTACTTAAAAATCGAAAACTAAAAACGAACTAAAAAAATAAAAAATAAAGTAAATAAAAGAATAAAATAAAAATTTAAGAATTTATTTATATTTTGATTAATTTCTTAATTAATCCAAATCAATAAATACGTATATAACGGTCATGTCACGTTGAATACACCGGTTCCCGCTCGATCACCGAAGTTAAGCAACGTTGAGCCTGGTCAGTACTTACGTGGGTGACCACTTGGGAATACCAGGTGCTGTTAGCGTTCACGGATGTGCGTTGTGGTGCGGTGGATGTCGGCTTGGAGGGGGAAATCGGTGAGCCGAGTTCCAATTTCAGTCGAGCACACTGCACTCACTTGCGCACTAGTACCCTTGGGAAAGGTATTAATCCGTCCGTTCCCTCCAGTTATGGGTTAAATAACAGGGTAGGACTTGGGACCCTGCTCTTAAACAAATCCCAATGAGACTTGCTCCGTCAGGGAGGAAGCCCGCTCAACCCGACTAGGGTGAATGCGGCATACATACATAATAAATACGTATGCAAATTAAGTGAATCATAAACAAATTAACAAACTTCAAATGAACATATAAACCCAAGTCAACGTAATAATGAAAATCCACAACCAATTATGAAGTAATCCATAATAATGACTAAGAAATACCAACAAACAACACTTCAAAATGGCTACAAATAACCGCATTCAGATCCATAATCAATTCTAGTCTACAGACCCTAGAACAGTGGTTCCCAACCTTTTGTTACTCGCGACCACTTACCAAAAATCCATGCGACCCCCTACTTAGGGCTAACTATCAGCAGCTTAATTTTATTTTTTATTTTCAGTAAAGGACAGGAAAAACATCTCAAAAATATTTTAAAATTCTTTAATTATTTATTACCAAATTAAAGCACATTGGTCCAACCTGAATTCACAAAAAGAACATATATTTTTTAAAATAATATTATCATGAAAATGAAACACTTTTTTTCTTTTTTTTTTTCTTTTTTTGACCATTTTCATTTTTTAGGTCGAAAGAAAATTTCGTAACTATTCTTTATACAAAATTTATTTGGTTTCTTTTAATTCAATTAAATAATTACAAAAATGAACACCATAAAATTTAAAGATATAACTATTTGGAACGCATTCATTTGTGATTTCTATAAGATTGGAGAAATTTTAGGACGTCTTTTAAAGAGATTTGGCAAGGGAACGGTTCAGTTGTCGCTTGCCGAAGTTGGATAGTGCTGAAAAGAAGAGGTATATAGAAGAGTAAGACACACAAGACAGATATAAGGATATTATATGCATTAATTTTTTTTAAGGCTTAGAAATAACAACCTTCAAAACGTTTATCATAACAGCTTTGCACCTAAACAAAAAAAAATATAAGAGCTTGAAAAATGTAATTGAAGAACAAGGCTACACGCTTCCCTGGCAAGGCGTCGGGACCCTCTGCCAAGGCTTCGTGACCCCTCCCCCCCCCAGGGGGTCGCGACCTACTGGTTGGGAACATCTGCCCTCGAATAAATTTGAACCATAACCATTACCGCCCATTCAGTAATCGTTATAATAATATAGTAGAACTACACATAATGTATCATTGACCAGCATATATAAATAGTCGATCCTAAACGCAATTTATATGGCCTAAAATCCCATTTAAGTATGAAACAAACTGATACCTTTGGTTGTTGACTTTAATGTCCTCTTTTGTATTTACATAAGCTCTGTCACTGATACTGAGCACTTTGATTCCTAATTTAAAATCATATTTTTATGATATACATACTAGCAGTATAGACCGGCGTGCTTAGGTGTAATGAAAGCTTTAAAACTAATCCATGGTCCTGGAGCTCAGACT
Source organism: Ascarosepion bandense (assembly GCA_037127315.1). Taxonomy (NCBI): domain Eukaryota; kingdom Metazoa; phylum Mollusca; class Cephalopoda; order Sepiida; family Sepiidae; genus Ascarosepion; species Ascarosepion bandense. The sequence goes on along the minus strand of JBBBDQ010000910.1, from coordinate 5,587,915 downwards.
CTTTGGACGTTGACACGAAAGACTAAAAAGCAATAGTTGTTTCCAGTTAAAGCGAAACCGTAGACTGAAAGATAAATGAATGGATGGAAGTCAAATTTTGATTTCCTGCTATCGATATCAAATAAGTTTTTTCGTCGTAAACTGAATTTAGAAAGGCTAAATAAGTCCTCTGTGTAAATGGTACCATGGCTGAGACTAAGAACTACAATTATACCTACTTAGAGCCAAACCCGAAGCAAAAACTAAAATAAAAAGGCTGAAAAAAATACAGGCATACAGGCAGATAAACAGACACACACACAAACATCTAGCCTTTTATATATATATATATTATAGATTTTCTGCACTATTGTAAGAACTGCAACCTTCAAACTTCTGAATATTGTTTCTTATGTCTTTGTCTATGAGTGTATCAAATTTGATTAAAATCGGACCACTTCTGCTATAAGCCGATTTTTTCGATTATCGATTTTCGATATTTATCGGGAGTAACTCGACACAAAACCTAGCTAAGAACACTCGCAGACGCTTATTGTACAACTGTGTAAATTTTCAAAAATATCGGTTCAGCCGTTTCGGAGTCTATAGGCAACGGACACACACACACACACACACACACAGACAAAGTTCCATTTATAAATGAGTTTAGATAGATTTAGATATATAATATTCAACGTTTAAAATATCCTATATTTATAACTTCTACACTTGCCTCTTCACTCACGCCACCTTCACCTATTAACCCAATTCTTCCAAATTGAATTCAATAGATAACTTACAAACATTCCTTACAATTAAATTTGCTTTGTTCGTTTGATTACGTAAAAAGCTCTCGTCAAATCTTAGTAATTTCATTATTAAATACTTATTAAATTTCATTATTAAATACTTATTAAATTTCATTATTAAATACTTACGTTCAATTTCAACATGGAAGCCTAATTTCTTCAAATTAATGAATTAAATTTTTGTTCTTTTATTGTACTCTTTCCTTAAATATTTTTATTTTATTTTATTGTTTCTCACTCAGTAAAAGCATGCATCTTAGTGGCTTTATCACCTTGCTAAGGATAGAATAATTAAAAAAATCAGTATTTTTATCGATAAAGTTTGGTTCTTTTAAAGCTACCTATAACTATAAGTTCTATAGTAACATTCTTTAACGCACTTCTCATTGTGGAACTCTCTTCCTGTTTTTTTCTTTTCATTCAACTTTGATCTTCAAAATTTTAAAAGCAATGTCAATCGTTATTTACTGTCTTCTTGATTTCTCTTCTTTTATTATTCTTTCTCCTTAATTATGTTTTCTTCTTCTCATATTATTATAAGTCCTATGCTAACAGTTTCTTCTCTCGCTTGGGGAACACTCTCCTGGTCTCTTCCTTCCCTAGTTAACTTTGATATTCAAAAATTTAAATGCATTGTCAATTGTTATTTACTGTCTTCTTCATTCCCTTTCTTTTATTGTTCTTTCTCCTTAATTTTGTTTTCTTCTTCTCATATTATTATAAGTCCTATGCTAATAGTTTCTTCTCTCCCTTCTTCCGGCTTCTTGCTTTACAGTCACCTTTGATCTTCAAAAATTCATGTACAATCTCAATCGTTATTCACTGTCTTCTTGATTCCTCTTCTTTTATTGTTCTCTCTCCTTAATTATGTTTTCTTCTTCTCATATTATTATAAATCCTATGTTAACAGTTTCTTCTCTCGCTTGTAGAACTCTCTTTCGGCTTCTTGCTTTCCACTGAACTTTGATATTCAGTAATTTAAATGCAATGTCAATGGTTATTTACTGTCTTCTTGATTCCTCTTCTTTTATTGTTCTCTCTCCTTAATTATGTTTTCTTCTTCTCATATTATTATAAATCCTATGCTAATAGTTTCTTCTCTCCCTTGTGGAACTCTTTCCCGACATTTTGTTTCACTAGTTAACTTTGATATCAAAAAATGTAAATGCAATGTCAATTGTTATTTACTCTCTTTTGAATTCCTCTTCTTTTATTGTTCTCTCTTTTTAATTATTTTTTCTTCTTCTCATAATATTGTAAGTCCTATGTTAACAGTTTCTTCCCTGCTTTGTAGAACACTTCCAGTTTCTTACTTAGTCAACTTTGATCTACATAAATTTGAATATATTTTTAATCGTTATTTTCTGTCCAATTTCCCTAAATCTATTTTTCATTTGGTTTCTCTTATCTTAACAATGTTTTATTTTTATCATGTTCAGAACTTCGTGTGTCTTAGTGGCATTAACGCCTTGCTTGGTGTGAGTTGATTTTATAATTAAATTCGCTTTATTTATTATTCTGTTCTTATTATTGTCATTAAAACAATTCGTGTATTTACATTCCTTGAGCGAAATATTTTAAAACAATAACAAAATTCAAATTTTCATTCATAATCTCTTTTCTTTCATAGAACGTATCTCTCTCTCTCTCTCTCTCTCTCTCTCTCTCTCTCTCTCTCTCTCTACACACACACACACACTTATATATATATATATCTTCTTTTTCTATGTGCCCTGTCCTTTCAGGGCGTAGGCGATCATGGCCTTCCATGTCTCCCTGCCCATGATGACTCTTAGCACGCTTTCTCCTGTAACGTCCCTGCAACCCCCGTTCTGTCATTCACCTGCTCAAGCCCTTCAAATATGTTATCTTCTCTTTTTCCTTCTATCTGTCCTGTTAGTATCAGGTTCTCCAAGCCCTCCTACCTCATTGCATGTCTCAGGAAATTCATTTGTCTCTTCCTGATGCTCATTATTAATTTCCTTTTCGTTTCCATTCTTTCCAACACCTCATCATTGCTCAAATGTTCGGTCCACGATATCCGCAGCATCCTTCTGTAGAACTACATTTCAGCTGCTTCAAATTTTTACTTCATTTTTGTTGAAATTGTCCAACATTCATTCCTATATTGAAGAACCGATATCACATAGCAATCAAGTACCCTTCTCTTTGTTACTAGTGAAGGTTTCCTGTGTCTTAATACTTTATTCAGCTTCTGGAACGCGTTCATTGCCATGCCAATTCGCCTTTGGATCTCTATGTGCACTTTCCATTTTCAGTTAGAACACTTCTTAGATCTTTAAATTTTCGTACCTGCTTGATTTTAATATCCTCCACCTGTATTTGGCACTTTGGGCGGCTTTTTTTGCTGATGACCATGCATTTGGTTTTCTTGCAGTTTATTTGTAGTCCCTTCTTGTCACTCACTTCAGCTATTTTCTGCAGGAGGTCCTGCAGCTTCTTTTCCGTGTCTGCAATCAACGCTGTGTCGTCTGCGTATCTTATGTTGTTCAGATTGTGGCCTCCGATGACAAATCCTGGCATAATATTTAGGGTCCCCAAAATATTCTTACTGTACAAGTTAAATAGATTCGGTGAAAATACACATCCGTGTCTTACGCCTCTTTATATATATATATATATATATATATATATATATATGTCTCCTAGGGGAAGCCCACATTAGATCTGACGTGCCTTGAGCCACGAAGAACCTCGTGGTCAAAAAATATATTTAATCAGGTGGTTTTCCGTGGCCTATAGGTCAAAACACGTCATATCTAATGACGGTTTCCCCTAGGGAAGCCGGTTCGGATCTACCTTCGGATCGTGACCGCTTTTTTTTTTAACAAGATTTCTCGAATATTCAGGCCAGTAGGTAGAAATAAATACATCTATTGTTTAATAAATAAATAAACAAAGCATCTATTCAAATACGGGCATTCATTAAAAAATATCGTTTAAATTGGGGGTCGGCAACCTTTTGCTCACTTTTAGCCGACTTAGGGTTTTAAAATCATTCAGTGTGCTACCAGCGTGCATATTTTTTTATACAAGTCAAGATCAGTATACCTGTTCTACAATATATTTCACAATATAATACATACAATAATATTTAAACCGCATTAACAGAAATAAACTGTTTTAAAAAGTTTTTCTTCCAGTTTTTATTATTAACTAGCAGTATAGCCCGGCGTTGCTCGGGTGTAATGAAAGCTTTAAAACTAATCTATGGTCCTGGAGCTCAGACTCTTTGGACGTTGGCCCGAAAGACTAAAAAGCAATAGTTGTTTCCAGTTAAAGCGAAACTTTAGACTGAAAGAAAAATGAATGGATGGAAGTCAAATTTTGATTTCCTGATATCGATATCAAATAAGTTTTTTTCGTCGTAAACTGAATTTTGAAGGCTAAATAAGTTCTCTGAGTAAATGTTATCATGGCTGAGGCTAAGAACTACAATTATACCTACTTAGAGCCAAACTAGAAGCAAAAACTAAAATAAAAGGACTGAAAAAATACAGACATACAGGCAAATAAACAGACACACACACAAACATCTTACCTTTTATATATATATATATATATATATATATATATATATATTATCGATTTTCTGCACTATTGTAAGAACTGCAACCTTAAATCTTCTGAATATCGTTTCTTATGCCTTTGTCTATGAGTGTATCAAATTTCGATATTTATCGGGGGTACCTCGACACAAAACCTAGCTAAGAACACTCGGAGATGCTGATAGTACAACTATGTAAATTTTCAAGAAAATCGGTTCAGCTGTTTCTGAGTCTATAGGTAACGGACACACGCACACACACACACACACATACACACACACACACATACACACACAGAGAGACAAAGTTCCATTTATAAATAAGTTTAGATGAGAACCTTGCCCTTGAATGGTCTTAGCCAATTGCTCAATATTGGCAACATACTTTGGTACTTTGAGTTTTACACAATTTTCTAAATGTTCAGCTGTTAGGCAACTTCTCTACGGACTTAACACTAATTTCATGTGTGAAAAAATTGCTTACTGGAATAAGGTTAACCAAAAACCGAAAGACGAGCAAAAACGACTTTTTTCAAACAGATGAAAGCTATGGGGTGAACTGTTAGGCTCTAAACAGTTCATCATGCGAATAGTTTTAGAATTGATAAAAGACTTCCGTTCGTAGAAAGGATTCATTGTCTATTAGTCGGTGTCCTTATTAGCGGTGCTTTTAGAAGGTGAAATAAGTGGGGAATCCAACGAGTTATCAGTTTTGAAACAGCTAAATATCTTCGTACTATTGGAAATTGTTTGGCGTGCCACGTGCGGCACGCATGCCGTAGATTGTTGACCCCTGGTTTAAGACATAAAAAATGTCGGATTAATATAAGAAAATCCACTTCTAAAAATAGTCTTTGTTAACGTTAGGATACGAAATTTATCAAGTAAGCATATTTCGAGAATCGGGAAATGTCTTTTTTCAAAAGCATATATTTGAGCTTTGCTTGATTAGGAGGGTCTACGTAACCTAGAGGCTGAGGCACGTTTTAGATAGATAGATAGATAGATAGATAGATAGATAGATAGATAGATAGATAGATTAAAATTTTAAAAAATAATTAAAAATTAAATTATTGCATTCTACCGCAACACTGCATTCACTTACACGCTAATACACTTCGAAAGATATTAATCCGCTTCTTCTCCCTCGAGCTATCGGTTAAATAGCGGGACAGATTGGGTTTTATAGCCTTGGTTGGCAACCAGTCTACCGCAGAAAGTAATGGCAACCTATTCTACTACATAGTAATAAAACCATATAATACTGTTTTTTTCTGGTTTTCTAAACATAGATCACTGATATATTAAAAAAAAGTTTGAAAGGCTGAAACCGGTTTTCCCTATTCTTTTGCATTTTTCTTTTGTCTCTACATTTAAATAGTCGATGCAGTCGATGCTATTCTTCTAGTCTATGAATTAAATTTGCTATATTTATTATTCAATTTTCGGTTTATTGATCGTTAAAACAATTCTCGCTTTCACACTCATCACATTCCTTTACGCAACTATTTTAAAACAATAGCGAAATGCATATTTTCATAAAATATCTTTACTTTATTAAGAGATTTCTCCCTATATCTATCCGTCTATCTAGCAATCCATTTACCAGTATTGACCTCTTTTTTTCTCTTTCGACGAGGTTGCGTCGTTAAAATATCATAATGGCCTTACCACCCGACGAATGATGATTCAGCGGGTGATCCCACGTCTTCTGGTGACTCCACTGGGATTGACTGGATCCATGAGAGACAGATAGGCTTTTCAACAATTAATGCAGGAAAATAACTGATAGCTAAAACGGGCACCAAGTTGAAAGCGCTGTTTCCTATCCCCGACCTTCAGTCAATAGATTAATCTTGTAAGGGCAGCCGCCTGGGGCAAAACTGGTAGTCTATTCTTACTTGATATTCCGACAGCTACAATCTTCAAGAATTCGAATGTAAAGTCAATAGTCATCTCTTATCTCACTAACTTACATCCTCTCTCTCTCTCTCTCTCTCTCTCTCTCTCTCTCTCTCTCGTGCTCTTTTCTTCGTCCACTTCACTCTTATCAGTATTCTCATCCTTCTCTTACCCTCTTCCTGACAACCCCTGCAACCTGTCACTCTTTCTCATAACTTTCTTCCTAGGTAATCCCCTGCTCAAAAGTGGCAGTAAAATGCCCTGCTTGGGGTGACACGATTATAAAAAAAGATCGTTTTAGGCTTCTTGAGAGAGCTTCTTCGCTGCGTTGAATGGTCTTAGCAATTGCTCAATATTGGCAACATACTTTGTTACTTTGAATTTTACACAATTTTCTAAATGTTCAGGTGTAAGGCAACTTCGCTGCGGACTTAACACTGATTTCATGTGAGAAAAAATTTGATTACTGGAATAAGGTTAACCAAAAGCCGAAAGAAGAGCAAAAACGACTTTCTTCAAACAGATGAAAGATATGGGGTGAACTGTTAGGCTCTAAACAGTTCATCAAGCGAATTCTCTCATGCTCTTTTCTTCGCCCACTCCACTTTTATCAGTATTCTCATCCTTCTCTTACCCTCTTCCTGGCACTCCCTGTAACCTGTCACTCTTTCTCATAACTTTCTTCCTGTGTAACCCCCTGCTCAACAGTGGCAGTAAAATGCCTTGCTTGGAGTGACACGATTTTTAAAAAAAAATCTTTTTAAGCTTCTTAAGAGAGGGGATGTGCGTTGTGGTACAGTGGATATCGGCTCGGAAGGAGAAACCGGGGTGCCGAGTTCGAATTCCAGTTGAACCCATTGTATTCACTTACGCGCAAATACCCTTGGGAAAGGTATTAATCCGTCTCTTCCTTCCAGTTATGGGTTAAATAGAAGGACAGATTGGGTTCTATAGCCTTGGTCGGCAACCAATCTACCGCAGAAAGCAATGGCAACCTACTGTGGGATAATCTTCTGCCCAGTCAGTTATGTCTCTTTCGAGACATGATCGCCCAAGCGTGTATCACGTATGGCACTTTAACTGACTGAAGAGAGCTTCTCCGCTGCGTTGACCGAAGGGCAGCTCGACAAAGGCTTTGAAAGTCGATGATCATTCATTGTAGTTTTATGACCAGTCAGGTGCAGCTGTGAATTTTTGTAGTAATGAGCCAAAGCCGAGATAATGACGCACGGGCAGTGATAGTGAAAGCGTTCAAGAAGACGATAGTATATAACCCAAGATTAGACCATATAGAAGAGGATGTGCAGCCCAAGGACTTTGTAGACTTTTACGTTTGAAGTATCCTACGGGCTCAGTTTACTTTTTCTATTGTTACGTGTTAAGTGTAACAAAAGGAAAAAAATGACTGACCAAAACTCAGAGTTAAATTACATACAAATATTTAATTTACCAAAACATTAAATAAAAATATTTTCAAATATACAGTTTTTTCATTCAACAAGAAAAACAAAGTTTACTACTGGCAGGCAAAATGTTACAAAGGAGAAGGAAAGGTCAGTATTTTTATCCAGTCAAGATAGCAAAGAAGTTTGAGGGCTATACTTTTTGGAGATCCTCAAATGTGTATACAAAGAATAATTATTAGTTCGGTCAATGAAAGTCAAAAATATATATTTACTCATATAGTTCCATGAAGTTCTCGTTCAAGTTTTAGTTGGTCGGCAACTTTTCTTAGAGATTCTTTCGGCTGGATATAAATCCTTGAATCAAAACCGAAGTTGATAATGTCAGCAAATCCTTTTAACAACTGACAACTCTCTTTCCAAAACCTATTTTTATAGGGGCTAACTCCTAATTTGCCTATTCTAAAATCCTTTAGAATTTTGTAGAATTTTTTCGGACAGTCTAGCATCTTCCAAACGTTCTATTTCTAATTTCTTATTTTTACGACTACTTCATGAATTAAAACTTTTTTGTAATAACAAGCAGGACTCAAATGAATCCCTTACTACAACTTTTTAGACATTATTAATATTATTTTTTATATATAAATGCATCCTCATACCACTATTCTGTTATCAACCTCGAGTTTGTTAGTGGGTTGTCTGGTTAATTTAATCACATGTCAACACTTGTAGGACTATTTAATTGTGAATATGCCTTGAGCGTACATCGAACTTTCAGATAGAGAGAGAGAGAGAGAGAGAGAGAGAGAGAGAGAAAACACAGGCCGCGATGGGCTAATTTTTAAATTTAGAAAATATTTCTAGTATTTACATTATCCGAACTACTGTCCTCATCTTTGTTGCCATTTGTACGTCGTTTCGGCCGTTGTACGCTCCAGCCTTCTTCAGGTGCTAGGAATTTCGAACTGAACCCTTTATTAAAATTACTGGGGTATATGATCTTCATTCCTTGAGTAGTAGTGCCTCTTTTGGTAGTCATGATTGATGTCTCTCTAACCCTTTTTAAGTAGGTACCTCCAATAAATCACTGCTCATTTTCGATACCTCATTTTAAATTTAATTTTTAAAAATAAAAATGTTTTCTTGAAGCTTTAATTTTAGCTTTAATTGAAAGCCAAGAGATTAAATTTACTAATGACAGTAAGCAAAATACCCTGGTTTAGTTCAAACCGAAATTATATTGATCGGAATAAAAAATTTAACTGCTGAAAATTTTTTTTAAAAATTTACCGCCATTATTGACTGATCGACACATTATGTAAACAGTAGTCAAATTTCTGTTTTAAAAATCTTGCAAAAAAATATACCTCCTTGACACGTTATTTACGTCGATTTTTATAATAGAAACATACTATTATCTGATTTCAAACAAGTATTAAGTGCTTACTGCCTGGAAATTTACGAAATAAATATCTCTTTAACGACGGTAGCCCTCTTGTCAGCTTTATCTAAGGCGACAAATGATTTATTGACAATTAGTAGGTGTGAATGGCGACCGAAAGTGACAAAAAAATTAATGTAACTTAAAACGTAACTTGAAAATTTAAATTTTTTTGTTGTTTTTTAACTAAATAGTAAAATTCAAAATTTAACATAATATTTTCAGCAAGTATATAATATTTTATAGAATTTTAGTTAAGATTTATAGCCAGACTATGCTTTCTGAATAAATAAAAAATATGCTTTCTGAATAAATATAAATATGCTTTCTGAATAAACAAAAATTTAAATTTCTTTTAAAATAATTTAGTAAGAAAGAATTAAATTAAAATAACCGAACTAAGTTATATTGTGTTATTTATTAATATTTTTCTGAAATATTAAATGTCTTTTATGTTTAGATATTACATATTTATCTTAAATTATTTATTAATATGCTTTCTGAAAAATTAAAAATTTCAATTTCTTTTAGAATAATTTTAATTTAATAAAAAAAGAATGAACTTAGAATCAAAGTGTGGTTTGTGTCGTTTTCGATGTAAGGGGAATTCATCCAAACACTTGTTAACGTCTAAAAACAATACGACCTCTACGGAAACTTGTTATGACGCCTATGGAACACCGTACTTAATAAAAATTTCCAAAATTTATTTTTTTTTTAATTATTTAATTGGGTGAATGATTTTTATTAAACTTTTCAATTTTCGATAGGCAATACAATAATCAATTCTTAAGTAAAAAAAGAAATTCAACAACGTTTTTATAAAAGGTATTTAAAATATTTTTAACACTTTTATGAATTATTATAATAAAAAAATAAAAAAATAAAAACAATTATTTCAAAATTTTATTAATGAACGAAAAAAGACTTTTTCTTCAGATTATAATGTCCTTAATAATTATTATTTATTCCAGCAATTAAAAGTTTATCAAATTAAATTATATCAGTGTTTTATTGCATTTTTATCTTACACTTCAGAGCAGATTTTCGGTCAGGTTGTCCACTTTAAAATGAAAAACATAGATTATTTATATGCCCCAATGAGTCCTGCATTTAACTAATAAAAATAATTTTTATAGCTAATTAAAATTTATTAAAATTTCATGGATTTACATAGAGGGGGGGTAACAAAGTAAAACAAAATATATATTTTCACCAAGATATTTAAAAACATAATAATTTCAAAAATAATTTAATTCATTCGTGAATGAGTACTGAAAGTTTCATTCAATTCTGACTATTATTTGATTTTTGTGAGAATGGCCAAATTAATGCGTTTGTCACCGGTAAAAAAAAGTTGGTTGTGTCATCATTACTTAACCCATTGTAAAACAGTCGTAAACTTTCTTTTAGCCGCTAACTCAAATAAAAACAACATTTTCTATCTAAATTTCGAAAATGTTAGCAGGGATTAAAAATTTTCAAAAATAATTAAAAATTGCTTTGATCTTTCCTCTTAATAATAATATAAATGTTTTGATGGAAAAAGTTTGTTTTATTAAGTTTATGAACTTTTTATTCATACTATGCTGTTTCATGCTGGTTTTAGCGATTTTTTGGAGGTACCTACCTTTAAGTTACTTGTTCACCACTGCTGTAACCTGGTATTGAACTCACAACTATTTGGTTGAAGTCACAGGAAATAACCAACGTCTATATCTAATGAACCAAGTATCATTAACGTCGTACAAATGGCAACAAAGATGAGGACAATAGTCCGAATAATGTAAATACTGTAAATACTACCTCATCTCAGAAATATAGACAAATAGAATGATCTATTGTTAAAAGTCGTACAAATGGCAGCAAAGATGAGGACAACAGTCAGAATAATGTAAATATTGTAAATACTACCTCATCTCAGAAATATAGACAAATAGAATGATCTATTATTAAACGTCGTACAAATGGCACCAAAGATGAGGAAAATAGTCTGAATAATGTAAATACTGTAAATACTACCTCATCTAAGAAATATGGACAAATAGAATTTTCTATTATTAAACGTTGTACAATTGGCAACAAAGATGAGGACAATAGTCCGAATAATGTGAATACTGTAAATACTACCTCATCTCAGAAATATAGACAAATATTACAAAATATTTATAGTACATTTTGATTTGTAGTAAAACAGCTGCGTTTGTTCTTAGACCAAATCAAATAAAAGGGTTTCTCTTCATTTAACTAGCTGCTTATTTGGAGCCTACCTGTGGGTTATTTAAGAGTGGGAACTTCGATTTGATTTTCGTAATCGGCAATGCTACAGGAATCCATGTCACCCCTTTCCAGAAAGAAAAGAACACTAGACTAAAATTGAAAATGACAGGTCGCTCAAGAATTGTGCAAAATTATTCTTTGAAAACTATTGAAATAAGTATTTCCCATTTTTTTTCACTTTATGTAGTTTTTCTTCCGAAGTTTTTCTTTTACAGTATAATTTAAATTGTAAATAGGCATGCTTCATTTTCATTGTTAATTTACATACATTTAATGATTTTGCTATCATTTACATTTTTGTAACGTATTTTCCAACCTACTAGAAGCTGATTTCTTTCCGGAAAGCATTAACCAATAAATTACCCTGCGTGATATACATCAGTATGAGAGGTACAAGAAGATAACGAAAAAAGAGGGCTTCCCCATAAATAAGTGCAAACAGGAAATAATAGTAATGTGCTGTTAGATTAATAGCAGTGTCAACAGCAAGACGCACTGTTAGACATATCAGATAGAGAAGGTCGAGGCTTCTAAGGAACATAAGGAGGAAGAAGAGCTTGGAAAATCAGATACTCACAGGAAAGATTAAAGGCGAAAGAGACAGGTAAACAACGTATAAGAACTTCAGTAAATGGATGGCGGAACAAGGTTTAGGAGAAATAACAGAAGGAAAAAGTTTATGAAGAGCCACAAGGGAAAGGAAGTTGTGGAGAGCTATACCTGCAGGACTGATTGGGGACAACATAGACAGAGAAAAACAACGCATAATATAGTGAGCTGGAATAAATGGGTGGAACAGGTTTTTTGTTTTTTTTTATCATTTCAACCGACGTAAGGCGGTACCACCACTGATGTGCAGTGGGGTACATAAGAGAATTAAAGTTTTAGACAGGAAAAGAGTGAAGACAAAGACGAACCAGCTACAGGGGGAGAAAGAGAAAGTGCAAGAGAAGGATATGAACACAGGAGTGAAGACAGTTACGAAGGTAGAGAGAAAGGAAAAAAACAAGATACACGGGTTGATGTGGAAAGGGCTAGAGTTAAGTAGATAAGAGATGGAAATTGACTTTGCATTTAAATTCTTGGAGATTATAGCAGTGAGGAAAGCGAGTATATAGAAGGGAGTTCTATAGGCGGAAGTGCGAGAAAAGAAGCTGATGAAGTAGAATTGTCGCCTGCATTTGGTTGATCTAACTATAAAAGGATGGGACCTTGATGCCAGTCTGGTTGGCCAAGTAAATTCTTGTGGAGGGGGCGCCAGTTACCTATGTTCTTCGAAGTAGAAGCCATGAAAATATTTGTAGAAGAGACAGAGGGAAACCACATCCCACCGATGAAAACGTGGCCGGAGTCGAGCTGCCAGGTCGGGGCCAATTACATGACACATTCGCATTTTTGAGCCTGTCGAGAACACTAAGTCGAACAGCAGGGGCGCCTGTCCAGATATGGTAACAGTATTCCATGCACGGTCGAATGGTTGATTTTTTAGAAGACAAAGTTTTTAAAGAGCTACAAGGGAAAGGAAGTATGGAGAGCCATAGTCGCGGAACAGATAGAGGGCAACAGGAACAGAGGAAAACAACGCATAATATAGTGAGCTTGAGTAAATTAATGGCGAAACAGGGTTTAGGAGAAATAACAGAAAGACAAAGTTTATTAAGAGTTACAAGGGAAAGGAAGTTGTGGAGAGCCATAATCGCGGAATAGATAGAGGGCAACAAGAACAGAGGAAAACAACGCATAATATAGTGAGCTTGAGTTAACGGATGGCGAAACAGGGTTTAGGAGAGATAACAGAAAGACAAAGTTTATTAAGAGTTACAAGGGAAAGGAAGTTGTGGAGAGCCATAGTCGCGGGACAGATAGAGGGCAACAGGAACAGAGGAAAACAACGCATAATATAGTGAGCTTGAGTTAATGGATGGCGAAACAGGGTTTAGGAGAAATAACAGAAAGACAAAGTTTATTAAGAGTTACAAGGGAAAGGAAGTTGCGGAGAGCCATAGTCGCGGGACAGATAGAGGCTAATAGGAACAGAAGAAAACAACGTATGATATAGTGAGCTTGAGTGAATGGATGGTGTAACAGTGTTTAGGAGAAATAACAGAAAGACAAAGTTTACTAAGATCTACAAGGGAAAGGAAGTTGTGGAGAGCCAAAGTCGCGGGACAGATAGACGGCAACAGGAACAGAGGAAAACAACGCATAATATAGTGAAGGGTATATTGAAGGCAGAATAGACGGATTTAAACATAACAAGTAACTTATCAAATGTGTTTGTGATAATGGGTGACGGAAAAGAGAGATATTGGGTTAGTGCAAAGAAAACAAAAGAGAAAAGAGAGTTTGGAGAATCTGACACAACCAGGACATATTGAAACAAGAAGGACAGGGGAAAGTAGTGTATGTTTAACGAGCTCATTTAAAGGGTTCACAGAACAGTGATTAGAAGAGATAGCGAAAAGACAAACTTTGTTAAAAGATACAAAAAGCAGGTAATTGTGGAGAGCCATGATCACCCAAGAAAAAGAAGAAAATAAAGCAGCAGCTGCAGAAGAAGAAGAAGAAGAAGAAGAAGAAGAAGAAGAAAAAGAAGAAGAAGAAGAGGAGGAGGAAATACCAACTTGATAGACAGCAAAAGTTATGAAATGATGAAGAAGTCCTCTTAAAATTGAATTTATCTATAACATCCAATATCACTCATAAACCCTTGGCAATGTATATGTAATGTGTAACGTATATGTTGAAGATATTTTAAGTGCTTTATCTATCAATAGGGGTCATCAAAAATGTACTTTATTAGCTATTCCTATTCTTTGTTTAGCGGCATATCAACACAACATGGGTCATTTAAGGCTGAAATTTATTTTCTTGCTAGCATTAATTTTTTACAAAAACATATTGCTCAGAGATCTTTACCATAAAAATGGATCATTGATATTTTTACATGATATTAAAAACATGTTTATAGCTTCAAAAAGTTCTTAGATCATTTGAAAACAAAATAAAAATAAACATTTTTTACTCGTTTGCTGTAGTTACTTTTGTCGATGTTTAGATACTTGTTTGTTTAAAAACGTGATTGTAGCTTTTTTTCTAAAAAAAAGAAAGATTTATTTTAAAAATAGCAGTGCGTCTTATACACCCCTACATTTTATATCACGCACCCGCAAAAAGCGTAGGCATTTTAATTCAGATAACAAATGTTACTGAATTAAACACATATTTCGCAGGCGATGCCAGTATCCTTGTCTGTTAGTTTATTTAGTGCTATATCAAAAATTCATGGGTCATTAAATGCCAAAATCATATTTTCTTGCGAGCGTTAATCCCTTTAAAAAAATTAATTTCATTTAATTATTTTTCATCAATGGTGACCATTTTACTATTAAAATCTATTTTTACATTTTCATAGTGTTTTGACATAATTTTAAGGTTGACTATTCACCCACAGTTGGGAAATTAACAGGTGCCCATTCGCGTCAAAGAGAACCTGGAAACAACAACAATTAAGAGGTGGTTCCATGCTACTCAAAATCTCCAATCTTCTGATCAGAGGTCTTGCTGACGAATGTTACTTGTTGTCATACCCTTAACATTTGCATCTATTCCGGGTCAGGATGTACCTGGGAACAACAACAATAAAGAGATGGTTTCATGCTCCTCAAAACCTCCTATCTCCCGATCAGAGGCCCTACTGCCGTTTTTTGCTTGTTGTCATACCGCTAACAGCAAAAGAAAGTTTGGAGAATCTGACACAACCAAGACATATTGAGGACAGGGGAAAGAAATGCATATCTAACGAGCTCATATAAGGGTTCACAGAACAGTGATTAGAAGAGATAGCGAAAAGACAAACTTTGTTAAAAGATACAAAAAGCAGGTAATTGTGGAGAGCCATGATCACCCAAGAAAAAGAAGAAACTGAAGCATCAGCAGAAATAGAAGAAGAAGAAGAAGAAGAAGAAGAAGAAGAAGAAGAAGAAGAAGAAGAAGAAGAAGATAGACAGCAAATGTTATGAACTGATGAAGACGTCCTCTTAAAAGTGAATTTTGGCTTCCGGAAACAAACAGTCATCGTACCATTATCTATAACATCCAATATCACTCATAAACCCTTGTCGATGTATGTGTAATGTGTAACATATATGTTAAAGATATCTTAAGTGCTTTATCTATCAATACGGGTCATCAAAAATATACTTTTTTAGCTATTCTTATTGTTTGTTTAGCGGCATATGAACACCACATGAGTCATTTAAGGCTGAAATTTAATTTTCTTGCGAGTATTAAATTTTTACAAAAGCATATTGCTCATAGATTTTTACTATAAAAATGGATCATTGATATTTTTGCATGATAGTAAAAACATGTTTATAGCTTCATAAAGTTCTTAGACCATTTAAAAACAAAATAAAAATAAACATTTTTTACTCGTTTGCTGTAGTTACTTTTGTCGATGTTTAGATACTTGTTTGTTTAAAAACGTGATTGTAGCTTTTTTCTAAAAAAAAGAAAGATTTATTTTAAAAATAGCAGTGCGTCTTATACACCACTACATTTTATATCACGTTTTATATCACGCACCCGCAAAAAGCGTTGGTATTTTAATTCAGATAACAAATGTTACTGAATTAAACACATATTTCGCAAGCGATGCCAGTATCCTTGTCTGTTAGTTTATTTAGTGCTATATCAAAAATTCATGGATCATTAAATGCCAAAATCATATTTTCTTGCGAGCGTTAATCCCTTTAAAAAAATTAATTTCATTTAATTATTTTTCATCAATGGTGACCATTTTACTATTAAAATCTATTTTTACATTTTCATAGTGTTTTGACATAGTTTTAAGGTTGACTATTCACCCACAGTTGGGAAATTAACAGGTGCCCATTCGCGTCAAAGAGAACCTGGAAACAACAACAATTAAGAGGTGGTTCCATGCTACTCAAAATCTCCAATCTTCTGATCAGAGGTCTTGCTGACGAATGTTACTTGTTGTCATACCCTTAACATTTGCATCTATTTCGGGTCAGGATGTACCTGGGAACAACAACAATAGAGATGGTTTCATGCTCCTCAAAACCTCCTATCTCCCGATCAGAGGCCCTACTGCCGTTTTTTGCTTGTTGTCATACCGCTAACAGCAAAAGAAAGTTTGGAGAATCTGACACAACCAAGACATATTGAGGACAGGGGAAAGAAATGCATATCTAACGAGCTCATATAAGGGTTCACAGAACAGTGATTAGAAGACATAGCGAAAAGACAAACTTTGTTAAAAGATACAAAAAGCAGGTAATTGTGGAGAGCCATGATCACCCAAGAAAAAAAAGAAACTGAAGCAGCAGCAGAAATAGAAGAAGAAGAAGAAGAAGAAGAAGAAGAAGAAGAAGAAGAAGAAGATAGACAGCAAATGTTATGAACTGATGAAGACGTCCTCTTAAAAGTGAATTTTGGCTTCCGGAAACAAACAGTCATCGTACCATTATCTATAACATCCAATATCACTCATAAACCCTTGTCGATGTATGTGTAATGTGTAACATATATGTTAAAGATATCTTAAGTGCTTTATCTATCAATACGGGTCATCAAAAATATACTTTTTTAGCTATTCTTATTGTTTGTTTAGCGGCATATCAACACCACATGAGTCATTTAAGACTGAAATTTAATTTTCTTGCGAGTATTAAATTTTTACAAAAACATATTGCTCATAGATTTTTACTATAAAAATGGATCATTGATATTTTTGCATGATAGTAAAAACATGTTTATAGCTTGATAAAGTTCTTAGACCATTTAAAAACAGAATAAAAATAAACATTTTTTACTCGTTTGCTGTTGTTACTTTTTTCGATGTTTAGATACTTGTTTGTTTAAAAACGTGATTGTAGCTTTTTTCTAAAAAAAAGAAAGATTTATTTTAAAAATAGCAGTGCGTCTTATACACCACTACATTTTATATCACGTTTTATATCACGCACCCGCAAAAAGCGTAGGTATTTTAATTCAGATAACAAATGTTACTGAATTAAACACATATTTCGCAAGCGATGCCAGTATCCTTGTCTGTTAGTTTATTTAGTGCTATATCAAAAATTCATGGATCATTAAATGCCAAAATCATATTTTCTTGCGAGCGTTAATCCCTTTAAAAAAATTAATTTCATTTAATTATTTTTCATCAATGGTGACCATTTTACTATTAAAATTTACATTTTTACATTTTCATAGTGTTTTGACATAGTTTTAAGGTTGACTATTCACCCACAGTTGGGAAATTAACAGGTGCCCATTCGCGTCAAAGAGAACCTGGAAACAACAACAATTAAGAGGTGGTTCCATGCTACTCAAAATCTCCAATCTTCTGATCAGAGGTCTTGCTGACGAATGTTAGAAAAAGAAGAAGAAGAAGAAGAAGAAGAAGAAGAAGAAGAAGAAGAAGAAGAAGAAGATAGACAGCAAAAGTTATGAAATGATGAAGAAGTCCACTTAAAAGTGAATTTTGGCTTCCGGAAACAAACACAGTCATCGTACCATTATCTATAACGTCCACTATCACTCATAAACCCTTGTCGATGTATGTGTCGATGTGTAACATATATGTTAAAGATATTTTAAGTGCTTTATCTATCAATAGGGGTCATCAATGTTTGCAACATAAATGTATCACTAATATTTTTACATGATAGTAAAAACATGTTTATAACTTCATAGTATTTTGAGATCATTTAAAAACAAAATTAAAATAAACCTTTTTTTACTCATTTGCTGTTTTTTTTTTTGATGTTTTGATACATTTTTGCTTAGAAACGTGATTGTAACTTTTTCCTAAAAACAAAAAAGACTTTTTTTTAAAAATAGTAGTGCGTCTTATACACCGTTGTACTTTATATCATACCCCCGCAAAAAGCAAAGATATTTTTATTCCGATAACAAATGTGAACATGTCATTAAAAATGCCTAGTTACTGAATTACGCACGTATTTCACAGGCGATGCAAGTATCCGTGACTGTTCGTTTGTTTAGCGACATATCAAAACCTTATGGGTCATTTAATGCCGAAATATAATTTTCTTGCGGGCGTGAATTCCTTTACAATAATGTATTGCATGTAATTATTTTTTTCAAGCATGCTGTTTTTTTTTCTATTTAAATCTATTTTCATTCTTCCATTTTACTTTGACCCAATTTTATCATTGACTATTGCCAATGGGTGGAAACCTAACAGGTTTTACCACCCACGTCAGGTGAACCTGGGAACAACGGCAATTAAGAGATATTTCATAGATCCTCAAAAGATTCACTCTCAGGATCAGAAGTCTTGATGTCGGATGTTACTTGTTGTCATACCCCCTAACAACTGTTCCGGGTCAAGGTAGACATGGGAACAACAGCAATTACGAGATGGTTACACGTTCCTCAAAACCTTCAATGTCCCGATCAGAGGATTTGCTGTTGGATGTTGCTTGTTATCATACCCCTGACAGTGGCATCTATACACGGTCAGGGTAGACCTGGGAACAACGGCAATTAAGAAATGGTTCCACATTCGTTTTCTTGTCGTACCCCAACAGCTGCAACTATTCAGGGTCAGGGTGGACCTTGGAACAACAGCAATAAACACATGGTTTCACGTTCCTCAAAACCTCCAATTTCCTGATCAGAGGTATTACTGCCGAATGTTGTTTGATGTCATACATCTAAATGTTGCAACTACTCCGGGTCAGGGTGGACCTTAGAATAACATCAATTAAAACATGGTTCCACGCTCCTCAATACCTCCAAATCCCCCGAGCAGAGGCCTTGTTGCTGGATGTTGATTGTTATCATACCCCTAACATCTGCACCTATTCCGGGTTAGGTTGGACCTGGAAACAACGGCAATTAAGAACTGGATCCACGTTCATCAAAACCCCCAATTTACCGATCACATTTACTTGATGCTGGATGATGTTTGTTGTCATACCCCTAACAGTAGCAAATATTCCGGGTCAGTATATATCTTTGAACAACAGCAAGTAAGACATGATTCCACGCTTCTCAAAACCTCAAATTTCCCGACCAAAGGCCGTGATGCCAGATGTGGTTTATTGTCATGCCCCTAACTGTTCAGGTCAGGGTGGACCATGTAACAACAGCAAATAAAACAAGATTTCACGTTCTTCAAAACCTCCAATTTCCCGATTAGAGGTATTGCAGCCGAATGTTGGTTGTTGTCATACCTTTAAATGTTGCTAATACCCTAATAGTTGCAACCGTTCCGGGTCAGGTTGGACCTTGGAAAAACAGTAATTAAGACATGGTTCCACGCTTCTCAATACCTCCAGTTCTCCGAGCAGAGGCCTTGCTACCGGATGTTGATTGTTGTCACACCATTAATATTTGCAACTATTCCGGGTCAGGGTGAACATTGAAATAACCGCAATTAAAACATAGTACACACACCTCAAAACCTCTAATCTCCGAACTGGGGCCTTGATGTCGGATATTGTTTGTTGTAATACTCCTTACAGTTGCAACTAGTCTAGTTCAGGGTGGAACTTTGAGCAAAAGCAATTAATATATGGTTCCACCCTCCTCAAAACCTTCAAACTCCTAATCAAATGTCTTGCTCTCGGATATTGATTATTGTTATAACCCTAACAGTTGCAACTATTCTGGATCTGGTATATATATATATATATATATATATATATATATATATATATATACTAGCAGTATAGCCCGGCGTTGCTCGGGTGTAATGAAAGCTTTAAAACTAATCCATGGTCCTGGAGTTCAGACTCTTTGGACGTTGGCACGAAAGACTAAAATGCAATAGTTGTTTCCAGTTAAAGCGAAACCGTATACTAAAAGAAAAATGAATGGACGTAAGTCAAATTTTGATTTCCTGGTATCGATATCAAATAAGTTTTTTTTTGTCGTAAACTGAATTTTGAAGGCTAAATAAGTCCCCTGAGTAAATGGTAACATGGCTGAGACTAATAACTACAATTATACCTACTTAGAGCCAAACCCGAAGCAAAAACTAAAATAAAAAGGCCTGAAGAAAAATACAGACATACAGGCAGATAAACAGACACACACTCAAACATCTTGCCTTTTATATATATATATATATATATATATATATATATTATCGATTTTCTGCACTATTGTAAGAACTGCAACCTTGAAACTTCTGAATATCGTTTCTGTCTTTTTCTATGAGTGTATCAAATTTGATAAAAATCGGACCACTCCTTCTACAACACGATTTTTTCGATTATCGATTTTCGATATTTATCGGGGGTACTTCGACACAAAACCTAGCTAAGAACACTCGCAGACGCTTATAGTACAACTGTGTAAATTTTCAAGAAAATTGGTTCAGCCGTTTCAGCGTCTTTTGGTAACGGACACACACACACACACAGACACACGCAGACAAAGCTCCATTTATAAATAAGTTTAGATATATGAAGACTCTTTTTTAATCATACACACTATGTAAGTTGATAATGTCATTAAGACGCAGAAGTTTACAGGGAATGAAAGAGAATGAGAGAACTTTCGTGAGAAACGTGGAAAAGCACTGTAAATTATCAGAATCCAGAGAAAACGGAAACGAAAAGAAAACAACAAAACCCCCTCCCGAAGTTAGCGAAGGAAACCGAGAAGAAAGGACTAAGCATAATCTACAGAAGACAGATTGCATGGTTTTCAGCAAAAGGATGAGCCGAAAATGCAAATTACAGATCACAGATACTAAAATTAAGCAGTTACAGACACTAAAATTTAGATACTAAAATTAAGCAGTTACAGACACTAAAATTTTTTTTTAATCATTTCACCTCAAGCAAAGCATTCCACTGCCACTGTTGGGCAGGGGGTTACATAGGGGAAGGTGATGAGAGAGAGAGGTTAGTTATAGGAAATATCGAAAAGAGGGTGATAGACGGATGAGGATGCCGAGAATGGGGGTTGGGTTAATGGGAAGAGAGTTTGAGAGAATGGATGCGAGTTAGTGTGATAAGAGGTGTCTATTGACCTTACATTTAAATTTCTGGCAATTGCAGCTGTCGGGGAAGTAAGTATATGTAACGGAATTCCACAGGCAGGAAGTGCTAGAAAAGAAGCAATTAGAATAGAAATAGCGGTTACATTTTATCTGCTTCACTGTAAAAGGGTGGGACCTAGTTGCTAATCTAGTAGCTCGTGCAAATTCATATATAGGTGGCACCAGTGATCTAAGTTCATCAGAGTAGAAGTCGTGAAACTATTTATAGAAGAGGTACAGGGAAGCCACATCACGCCGGTGAGAGAGTGACTGCAGCCGGGCTATCAGGGAAATGTTCTAAGAGAGGACTGAACATGGAGGAAAAGAGGGGCATTGGAAGCAATGGTTGACATGCTCAATGGGCTTGAGTAGATCAATAGCGAAATCCACTGCTAGGAAAGTTGGGTCGCTGTGTCGGGCCAGAAGGTTTTTTCCGCCTGAATTCATCCTGCACATATACAAATCAACCATCCGTCCATGCATAAAATACTGTTGTCATATATGGTCCGGCGCCTTCGCTGTTCTCGACAGGTTCCAAAGGAGAATCACTAATGTTATAGGTACCGACTTGGCGGCTCGACTCCAGCCACTTTCTCATCGGCGGAATGTGGCTTCCCTCTGTCTGTTCTACAAATATTTTCATGGCTTCTACTCCGACGAACTTAAGTCACTGGTGCCCCTGCCACATGAGTTTACACGTGCAACCAGACTGGCAACAGGGTCCCACCCATTCACAGTTAGATCAATCAAATGCAGCTGACAATTCTATTCCATCAGCTTCTTTTCTCGCACTTTCCGCCTGTGGAACTCTCTTCCATATTATTGCTTTCCTGACGGCTACAACCTCCAGGAATTTAAATGCAATGTCACTACCCATCTCTTAACCACTTGTCTCCAGTTCTTTCTACATCACCCTGTATATCTTTTCCTTTCTCTCTACCTTTGCAAATCTCATCACACCTGTATTCACATCTTTCTCTTGCTTCTTTCTCTAACACTGCCTTTAACTAGTTTTTCTCTCTCTCTCTTTACTCTCCTCCTATCTAATCTTTTTCTCTTATGTACCCCTCTGCGCAACAGTGGCGTTACCGGCTTGATTAGGGTGAAACGATTAAAAAAACGGATGGCAGAACAGGGTTTGGAAGAAATAACAAAATAACAAAAGTTATTAAACAGCTAGAATGATGTGGAGGGCTATGATCGCCTACCTCGTGAAGGCACACGACAAATAAAAGAAATTTTGAAGTGCTCTGATTTCTTTTTTTCTTTTTTTTTTTTTCGTTTCTCACTGTTATACATCAGTTCTCATGCTTATCAGCAAGCGAGTCATCGAATATATATGAAAGTCGAGTAACCCCGTCAACAAAAATGTGGGCTGGGATAGAGGGGGAGCTTTAATATTCACAGGTGACCACTTAAAGGATCGGTGTCCTGTACAGAATTATTGACACATCCTTTTCCTTAAATGTGACCACTTGCTACAAAAAGCTTTGAATTTAAATTGTATCCAGCACGCCACAGTGCAGTGATACTTGCTAGTCATCTTTTTTGTCAGTTCACCACAAGTGAGGTGATAATGTCACTGAGGTGCAAGGGGCTATCGGTAGCAAAACAGAATGAATTTAGTAAGGCCAAATTGACAGCAGAGCTAAAAAAAAATGACCGAATAGTTGATTTTAACGCTTCAAAAACGAAACTATTCTCCATTAATTATCTTAAAGACCGCTTTCTGTCTTCCATTAGTATGGCTGATGCCTACCTCCAAGAAAGTGACACGTTGCCCCTTCTCAGGTTAACATTCTCGGTTAAAATGAAATGGAAAGTCTATATTTAATATATTGCTAAGTTTGCTATTAGGAGAGTTGGTTCACTATGTTGTGCTAGAAATAATTTACTCCAGAAACCAGACTGGCAACAAGGTCCCACCCTTTTACAGTTAAACTAAATGCAACCGCCACTTTTACTCCATCAGTTTCCTTCCTCGCATTTCCCGCCTGTGGAACTCACTTCTGTATGCTTGCTTCCCTGTATACTTGCTTCCCTGACAGCTACAATCTCGAAGAATTTAAATGTAAGATCAATTCCCATCTCTTGTCCACTTGACGCCTATCCTTTCCTCTATCACCCCGTGTATCTTGTTCTTTTACTTTTCTCACTCTACCCTCGTAAATGTCTTCACACTGATATTCTCATCCTTCTCTTGCCCTTTCTCCGACACCCACTGTAACTGGTTCGTCTTTCTCTTCGCTCTTCTCCTGCTTAAACTTTCAGTCTCCTCTTATATAGCCCTCCGCGCACCAGTGGCGGTACCGTCTTGCTTGGAGTAAAACGATTAAAAAAAAAATGGTTTCTCTCCGGAAACTATCTTACATATTTATGGCTACCATTCGTCCAGCTTTAAACATTTCTGCTACGTATGGTCTAATGCTCCTGCTGTATATTTAGAGATCCAAAGAAGAATTGGTAATATTATTGGTTACATAATATTTTTAAGTATTATTAATATTATTAATTATTAGTTGTATAATATTGTTGGTTCTGATGCGACTTAAACCTTTTTTCTACCACTGTAAAGTTGCTTACCTGTGCTTTTCTGTAAAGCCTTTTGTCATAGTGACATCACCCATTCAACGGATTGAACTCTTCGTACAACTACATATACTTCCCCTCACAAGAGTAAAGCAGATCAGAGAGAGTGAGAGATCCGCAGGAGATCAGCATCAGCAGATCAGCGGAGAGTGATAGGCAAAGATAGCCAAGACTGCTACCGTACTACCATTGCGAGTCGCAATTTTTGTATTACCTCCTAACCCGTATTTATTGTTCTACTAACAGAGTTCCACGTATTTGTATTTTGCAGTATTTAATATATATATATCGTTATTTCCTATTTTGGTTGTTGTTATATTATTTCCTGTTCGATATCTTAACCGGGTCCACGACACCTTTCATGGCAGTTGTTCGGATGAGCTCTTCATTGTTGTCGCTAGACTTTATGAATTTAAGGGTAGTGTGCTGGGGGCAGTAGTTATCGTCTCAGAACGGGAAATCAGGGAGCCGAGGTCGATTTCCAGTTGAATTTCTTGCATTCACTTACGCGCAAATACTCCTGGGAAAAGTATTAATCCGTCCCTTCCTATGAGTTAAATAACAGGATAGATTGGGTTCTGTAGCCTTGGCTGGCAACCAATCTACTGCATAAAGTAATGGCAACCTATTGCGGGATAATCTTCTGCCAAGTCAGTCATGTCTCTTTCAAGATATGATCGTCCAAACGCGTTTCACGTATGGCACTTAACTGACTGAATATAATAGTTGAAGACATGATTAAGGCGTCTATAGGGCATAAAGTGAGGGATCAATTTTATATTGTTATGAAGTAATAAACTGACCCCCCCCAACTAATTACTTAATATAATACATCTCTTTCCCCGCTAGCTATGAGTTAAATAACAGGACAGATTGGGTTCTATAGACTTGGTCGGCAACCAGTCTACTGCATAAAGTAATGGCAAACTACTGCGGGATAATCTTCTGCCAAGTCAGTCATGTCTGTTTCGAGATATGATCGCCCAAAGGGCGTATCTCGTACGGCACTTAACTGACTGAATGACTAGACTGGTTCTTCAATTTACAGTTGAATTGGCTAGTGGTAACCGCAAGTTCTATATTAGCGCTTTCTTTTCTCCCACTTCATGCTTGTGGAACTCTCTTCCGGATCATGCTTTCAAGCCAAATTTGATCTTCAATCGTTTTCAAGCAATCCCAAAAAAGCTCCAAGAAAGATTCCAGCAATAGAAACGGCGTTGAATAAAGTGTGTTGCTTCAGAGGAGGGGACAATTTCGAAGGAAATTAAACAGCGAATCGATATATGTTGTATTTTTTTTTTACATAGCACCAGTTCTGATAATTTTTTATCAGTCAGTCAGTTAAATGCCATACGTGATACACGCTTGGATGATCATGTCTATTTCGAGACATAACTGACTGGACAGAAGATTATCCCACAGTAGGTTGCCATTGCTTTTTGCTGTAGACGGGTTGTCAGCTAAGGCTATAGAACCCAATCTGTTCTCCTATTTAACCCATAACTGGGCGGAAGAGACGGATTAATACCTTTCCAAAAGGTATTTTCGCGTAAGTGAATACAAGGAATTCAACTGGAATTCGAACTCGGCTTCCCGATTTGTCGTTCCGAGTCGATATCCACTGCACCACACGCACGTCCATTTTTTTTTTTTTCAGACCTCATATTTTGTTGTCCAGTTGAATTCCTTGCATTCACTTACGCGCAAATACCCTTGGGAAAGTTATTAATCCGTATCTTCCCTCCAGTTATGAGTTAAATAATAGGACAGATTGGGTTCTATAGCCTTGGTCGGCAACCAGTCTACCGCAGAAAGCAATGGCAACCTACTGCGGGATAATCTTCTGCCCAGTCAGTCATGACTCTTTCGAGACATGATCGCCCAAGCGTGTGTCACGTATGGCACTTAACTGACTGACTGAATATAATAGTTGAAAACATGATTAAGGCTTCTATTGGGTATAAAGTGGGGGATCGATTTCCTATTCTTTTAAAGTAATAAACTGATCCCCCACTAATTACTATATAATAATATAGTACATAACTTCCCTCGTCTTGTTATGAGTCAAATAATAGGACAGATTGCGTATGGCACTTAACTGACTCACTGATTTTGTTGTTTCTATCTTCATGACGGAAAAAATTACTGAAATGTTCACGGACTGACCAAGTTCCCTAATTCATCATTTCAATGCCTAAACATAAAAATGCTAATTTTGGGTTGTGATTCGAGCCGTGAACTTTCCTACACCTCTTTATACAATAGTTGGTAGTTGACTAGTTCTTTAGCAAGATATCTGGTAACGGCATTGATCGCAAGGAGGAATAGATTCACGCCTTTCCCGACGTTAGTGAATTCTTTGTCCTGCAGTTTTTATTCCTGTCTGCCATCAAATCGCCTAAAGTTTCCTGTATGGAAACGGTCGATTTTTCCATCATCATTTGTGCTCAATAATCGAACTTCCGTTGACAGTCCCGATATGACTGATCTTGGTTGATTGATTTTGTTTAACGGCATATCACCCTCTATGGATTATTTAATGCTGAAATCTAAATATTTTTAACACAATTTTATAGCTTAGGTTGGTCAGTAAGTCCTGACTCACAGAGCTACTGCTAAGAAGTTTGGGTCACTATGTCGATCCAGGATGTTTTTTCCACCTGAATCCATCCTGCATATATACAAGTCAACCATCCGTCCGTGCATGGAGTACTGCTGCCATTTATGGTCAGGTGTCCCTGCCGTTCTCCTCAGTGTTCTTGACAAGCTCCAAAGGAGAGTCTGTAATGTGATAGGTACTGATCTGGCGACTCGACTGCAGCCACTTCCCCATCGTCGAAATGTGGCCTCCCTTTGTCTGTTCTATAAATACTTTCATGGCTTCTGCTCGGACGAGCTTAAGTCACTGATGCCTCCTCAACAGGTGTTTACTCGTGCAACCAGACTGGCAACTGGGTCCCACCCATTCACAGTCAGGTTAGCCAAATGCAGACAATTTTACTCCTGCAGCTTCTTCTCTCGCACTTCCCGCCTGTGGAACTCGCTCCCGTATTCTTGCTTTCCTGACGGCTACAACCTCCAGAAATTTAAATGCAAAGTCAATACTGATCTACTAACCACTGGACTCTAGCTCTCTCCCCTCCCCTGTATAACCTTCCCTTTCTCCCCACCTATGTATCTGTCATCGCACCTGCTTTCTATTGTTCCTTTCTAACTAGTTTGTACTCCTCACTCTTTTCTAATTAATCTTTTTACATTTATGTAACCCCTTGCACATCAGTGGCGTTTCCGCCTTGCTCGAGGTGAAATGATTAAAAAAAAAAAAAAAAGGAAACGGAAAGAAAACATTGAAGCTTCCTCTCTGTCTGGTGGAATTTCTAAGGAATAATCCATTTCCATCTTGTTCCGCATGGTCGAGCTATCAGCACTAAACTGTACTGCTAGCAGCTATGTATACGACAAAGGAAGCCAGCGGACAGATATCTGTGACAGATTCAGATGCTGGCTGATCGATGACAGACGATTGTAGAGAATGGCGGACTTTATTTTGAAGAATAAATGTTAGTGTTGTGCCATAAAATTTTGTTTCCCTTTCGCTTTCAAAGTAGGTCAGACATTTCTAACCAACGTAATATTTGGCCTGCAAATGTATGCATTCAACTACAAATAAAATGCATTGTTGGTCATTTTGCTAGAAAATATATTTTGGATTTCTGAACAACTTAAATTTTTTGCAGGCAACCGTATGCTTCAACTACAGATAAAATGGGCTGTTGGCCATTTTGCTATAAAATGTATAGTTGGTAATTTTACTATAAATAAGAATTGCGTTTTTCTAACCAACCTAATATTATGCAGGCATTTGTATGCATTCAACTACAAATAAAATGCATTGTTAGTCATTTTGCTATAAAATGTATTGTGGGTTTCAGAACAACCTAAATTTTTTGCTACAGATAAAATGTGCTGTTGGTCATTTTGCTAGAAAATATATTGTGGGTTTCTGACCAACCTAATATTTTGCAAGCAGTTGTATGCCTTCAACTACAGATAAAATGTGTTGTTGGTCATTTTGCTAGAAATACACATTGCAGGTTTCTGACAAACCTAATATTTTCACGCAATTTTTCAGCTACGAATAAAATGTACTGTTAGTCGTATTAATTGGATTGTTGCTTATTTTACTATATACGTACCAACATTTACAGTTGGCCTTCCTCCAAGTAAACACATCTGAAATCATAGCCCTCTGCGAAACTCACTTTGATCCTTCTATCTTTTTTTCTGAATTCTACGTTCCTGGTTACCTTCCCCTCTTCAGGAAGGACAACAATGTCCACATGCATGGGCTTAGTGTTTAATCAGTAAACAAGCTAGAGTGATCTCTCTTGAATCCCTAAACCATTCTTATATGTGTTTCCGTCTCTCCCTACTAAGCTCAGTTAGCTATCTCTTCTTTCTCTACCGCCACTCGCCTCATCTCCCGACTGTTCCGTTCTTGACAGCATCTCCAATAATATTGACAAGGCCATTTCATCTAATCCGTTTGCCTATATATCTATGATTGGCGAATTTAACGCCCACCACGCCAAGTGGCTAGAAAACCCTGTCACGGATCTTGCTGGTGTCCACACTATGAATTTTTCAATCACTCAGTCCCTTACGCAAGTGGTAGAGTTCCCCACGCGTTTCTCTAATAACCCTAATGGGCCTGAATCACTGCTAGATCTCTGTTTTACTTCCATTCCTGACGCTTGCAATGTAAAGCATCTCTGCCCCTTCGAAAACTATGACCATGCCGTGGTTTCTGTTAACATCTCCTTCCACTCTCACTCCACCCAAGAATCTCAGACTAGCAGAATATCTTACTGCTACCAAAAAGCTGATTGGGACTCATTCCACAATTTCCTATGTGGCGTCCTTTTGGAACAAAGTCTTCAGTCTTCGCGTTGAGGACTGTTCAGCTGAGGTCTCCCCTTGAGTTAAGGTTGGCATCGAATCTTTCATCCCACTCGTCCCTTTGCTTCTCCCCTGCTTGCTCGGCCGCCATCACCCATCGAAATCACTTCTTCCGGCTTTATCAGAGTCGGCTGCCGGCACCTCTTTGGCTCTGCTCGCAATGAGTGCAAGATGATACTTAAAGAAGCTAAGCAGCTGTTTGCAGCCAGAAGGAAGCAGCGCCTAGCATCCCGTAAGTTTGGTTTCAAAAGCTACTGAAGGCTCTGTAAATATGTACTAAACAACAACAAACCCTCAGTCTCCCCTCTAATCAACGAATTTGAGATCCTTACCTCGACAACAGACAAGGATGAGTGCTTTGTTCGCAGATACTCCACCAACTCGACACTGGACTCGTCTGGAGTATCTGTACCCGACTTCCCACCCCGAACTGAGGCCCAACTGAATGACATCCACATTACCTCCTGGCCCCATAAAGCGAGCGGCGGCGGTGACAGGATCCCAATCATTGTCCTGAAGAAATGTTTCCTTGAACTCTCCTCTGTTCTCTCTAAACTCTATAAGTACTGCCTCTCTGCTTCTTGCTTTCCTGCCTGCTGGAAGTTCTCCTCCGTGGTTCCAATATATAAAAACACTGGTGAACCATCTGATCCCTCTAATTATCGCCCTATCAGCTTCTTACCGATTTTTGGCAAAGTGTTCGAAGCCATCATGAACGCCGAGGTGGTTCAACATATCACAGCTCACAGTCTCTTCTCTGACAAACAGTATGGTTTCCGCTTCACCAGGTCTACTGCTGATATGCTCACGGCCATTACTAAGTATATACACAAGGCTCTCAAGAACGGCGAAGCCCGAACTGTTGCCCAAAGCGATCCCCAAAGCGTTTGACAGAGTCTGGTATGCTGGCCTTCTACGCAATCTGTGGAGCTATAGTATAACTGGACAATTGCTTGACCTAATCTAGTCATTCCTTTAAAATCGCACAATGAAGGTAGTATTAAACGGACATGCCTTCCAATACTATCATACTATCATACTATTGAGGGTATCGCCTCAAGGCTCTATTTTAGGTCCTACTCTTTTGATGATCTCCATTAACGATCTCCTCGATATAATAAGATCCCAAGTTGGCATACACGCCGACGACACCACCGTTTACTCTCGCATTGATCAAGAATCTCATCAGTATTCTCCTCCTTCTCTTACCCACTTCCTGACAACCCCTATAACCTGTCACTCTTTCTCATGGCTTTCCTCCTTTGTAACTATTATGGATCGGGTTAAGGTCCGAAAAGAGCAACACGACCACCAGGGTAGAAATAACAAATATATATTAAGAAATAACAATACAAAATGTTGAAGGTGTCAGTCTAGTTTAGAGTGAACTACTACCAACTCGACCCTCTCCCTCTCTCTCTCTCTCTCTCTCTCTCTCTCTCTCTCTCTCTCTCTCTCTCTTTTGAGAGGCGTGGTATATATAGTGTTAGGAAGAGTTCATTCTAGAGTTTCAGGTAATGACCCATGGCACCCCTCTCCCAAGCTTTTACCTCGCAGGTGTCTTTAATATTTTTTCCTCTTTGGATTAATCATCAAAGGCTCAATAAACTTCCTTTTTTCTGCTAGATTTCTGTGGTTCTGAAACTGCTTGAGACCTTTGCATATCGAATGTGTCAAATATTGTGCCCATTACTTCCTCCTCTTCCCGAGGTAGACCGTTAGAATCAGCCTCTTTCTGATCTGATTTAAATGCCTTTTACGTGAGAACTTCGGAGCCTGAATTATGTAAATCATGTTTCCGATCCGTTTCTCTATTGTACCTGGCTCCCAATAGGATGTGTTATTTTTTAACATTTTAACAAAAACTTTCTCCCCCTGGGTTAAATTTTCTTTTCGGTACAAACGATGATGGTGATTACTTTGTCTGTTTCAGTAATAATTTATCGAATACCGATCTAATTTTTCAGGCGAACATTACTTCCGCCGGCGATAATGCCGATGGCGTAGTATTGTTTGGTCTAATTCTATACACTTGCAAGAATTGTTGTAATGCCTTTTCTGTTGGTATGCCATAAGCTTTCCTTAGTGCTCTTTTTAGTGTATCTACAAACCTCTCTGCTTGACCGTTTGACCTTGGGTGTTATGGCGGAGATTTTATGTGTTTCACCTGAAAGTTTTCAAAAAAATTCTTGAAAATCCGCAGATGTAAACTGTGTCTCATATTGATGACTAGACAATCCACCACTCCAAAGCGACAAACAGCTCGTGGAGGCAATTTATTGTCGTCTCAGAAGTAGGTTTTCTACAATGGAATACTTCTAGCTATTTGCTGTAACTGTCTACTGCAATCAAGTAGTAGAAGCCCTCTAAAGGATCTGAGAAATCTCCATGGATTCTTGACTACGGTCGATCTGTCTTAGGTCATGGCTTATGTGTAATCGGAGGTGCCTTGGCTGCTAAGGAACAGCCCTTACATTTGTCCACCATATGTACAATATCTTGATCCATGTTTGGCCAGTACACATAAGTTCGCATTAAGGATTTCATCCTGTTCTTTCCTGGGTGGCCCCTGTGGAAATTCTTGTGGATTCTCCTTTGTAGCATTTTCGGGATTACTACTCGTTCATTATATAGCAGAACATTATCACATAACGAAAAACAGTCTGGGATATGCTTATCTTTTCCTGCAATTTTTGTTTTCGTTTCCTTTATAAATTCGTCATTCACTGCTTCGTTTCTTATTTCCTGTAATGTGACGGAGAGGTCTCGAATTGTACTGCATAATGATGTTCTAATATCTCCCTCATATCCTAAAAGCTGCAATTACGAAATTTTCTAATGGCTCCGTTTTCTTTGATACTAGTCTCAAAACCAATTTTTTTATGGAAGATACTCTTTTTCTTTAATCGTATCACCCAGAGCAAGGCAGTAATGCCACTGATGTGCACGGGGCTACATAAGTGTAAGAAGATTAATTAGAAGAGAGTGAAGAGGAAGACGAACCAGTTAGAAAGGAGCAATAGAAGGATGAGAATGCAGGTGTGATGACAGTTTCAAAGGTGGAGAGAAAGGAAAGGATATATGGAGTGGGGAAAGAACCAGAGTCAAGTGGTTAATAGATGAGTATTGATATTGCATTTACATTCCTGGAGGTTGTAGCTGTCAGGAAAGCAAGAATATGGAAGAGAGTTCCACAGGCGGAAAGTGCGAGAGAAGAAGCTGCAGGAGTAGAATTGTCGTCTGCATTTGGCTAATCTAACTGTGAATGGGTGGGACCCAGTTGCCAATCTGGTTGCACGAGTAAACACCTGTTTAGGAGGCACCAGTGACGTAAGTTCGTTCGAGCAGAAGCCATGCAAGTATTTATAAAACAGACAAAGGGAGGCCACATTTCGTCGGTGGGGAAGTGGCTGTAGTCGAGCCGCCAGGTCAGTACCTATCACATTACTGATTCTCCTTTGGAGCCTGTCGAGAACACTGAGGTGAACGGCAGGGGCGCCTGACCATATATGGCAGCAGTATTCCATGCACGGACGAATGGTTCATTTGCAGGATGGATTCAGGTGGAAAAAACATCCTGGCTTGACACAGTGAGGCAACCTTCTTAGCAGTTGATTTAGCTATGGACTCGATGTAGTGGTTCCATTTGAGATCGGAAGAGAGGGTAAGGCCGAGGAGGCGCAGTGTATTGCTCTCACAGAGAATCGCTTGATCCATGCTTATGGGAGGCAGGAGAGGTTGCCTGTGATGATTGACAGACAACAGCTTGGTCTTAGACGCATTGAAATTAGCAAGCCACTTCTTGCCCCAGTTCACCACAGAGTGTAGATCCCGTTCAGGGTCAGCAGCGAGATTATGTTTGTCCGCCACGGCGGGTTTCTTACTGATGAGAGAGTAAATTGTGGTGTCATCTGCGTAGATGCCTACTTAGCACTTGATCTCATCTGGGAGGTCATTGATGAAAATAAGGAAGAGCGTCGGGCCCAGGATAGAGCCCTGTGGGACACCAGCATTTGTGCTGTAGGATAAAGAGGCATGCTCATTCAAAACGACCTTCATTTTGCGGCTATTTAAAAAAAGATTGGATTAGATCAAGCAAGCGTCCGGAAATACCGTAACCCCGTAGCTTGCATAGAAGGCCAGAATGCCAAACCCTGTCAAAAGCCTTGGAAATGTCCAGAGCAACAGCACAAGCCTCGCCTGACTCATCAGCATGTACTCCGTAACGGTTGTTAGCATGTCGGCCGTGGACCTGGCAAAGCGGAAGCCATACTGCCTGTCAGAGTAGAGTTGGTGGGCAGTCGGCTATAATTTTTGTAGCCGACATGTTTTTTTATTAACGTGACTCTTTCTGGGTCAGGTCTTCTTCTTTCTATGTCAATAATATGTCCCAGGTATTTTATCTCCTTCATAAAGAAGTCACATTTATCTTCCTTTATCTTAAAGCCGTAATTTTGTATCCGCGTGAAGACCTCTTGAACGTGTTCCCAGTATTGTTCAATATTTTTTGCTATTTATCAGGATGTCATCAAGGTATGCGATCTTGAAATCCAGTCCACCTAGCATAATATTCATTATTTGTTGAAATATCGCCGGTGCGATTTTGATCCCAAATGCTGGAACCTATATAACCCTCTATGAATGTTTATGCATAACAAACTCGAGCTTTCCTTGTCTACTAGTATTTGTAGGTATGCTTCGCTCAAGTCTATCTTTGAGAAAATTTTCCTCCGTTAAACTTTGTGAATACTTCCTCTGGACTAGGGAGAGGATAGTGATCATCTTTAATCACTGTATTTAATCGTGTCGAGAAGTCAGCGCCTACTCGTATCTCTCCCGATTTCTTTTTCACGTAAACCGTAGGTGCGGCCCATTGACTATATTCTACCTTTGCCAATATACCGGTTTCCACGAGTCTATCCAACCCTTTGTCAATCTGTTCTAATGATGCAAAAGGTACATTTCTTTTCTTCTTGAAAATGCGTCGTACATTTTCTTTTAGTTCGATTTTGGCCGACATATTTTTACACTTCCCAAGGCCGGCTGAAAATATGTCGGAGAAACTCTCCTTTAATTGCTCCTTCAGTTTCTCTGCCTTGGTCGATAAACTTTCCATTCTTTGGCAGAACGTATTTATCGGTAAATCCCAGAGGTCAAATTTCTGCATCCGGTCACTTCCGAACAAATATTCCGTATATTTTGGAACAAACATCTTTAATTTTTTGGTCCTCCAGTTGAACGTCACATTTGTGATAATCTTCCCTTCAAATTTGATTTTTCTTCCTGTTACCGACCTGGCTATTTTATCTGTTCTCAACAAGGTCAGTTTGTTTAATTTCTTCCATCTCCGTAGGCTAATAATGGTTAAAACGGATCCAGAATCCAATTGTAATCTGATTTTTTTTGTTTAACATTTCCACTTGTGCGTATTTTCGTATGTTTTTTTCCCGTCCTTTTGTTCAGTTTTAGTGGCTCTCACTCGACTTTTGTTTTCTTTCTTTATTCTACAGTGCGAACTTTATGTCCCACTTTATTGCACGACAGACAAGTCTTATAGCAGTATAGACAATCTTTGTACCAATGCAGAGTTCCATAGCGATAGCATGGACTGGGTAGTGGTTTCTTTTGGGGTTTCATTTGACTTTATGTAGTAAAGTAATTGGTTTGGTTTGTTTGTTTTTTTGTGGGGGGGGGTGAAATACGTGTTTTTCGTTGTACTTTCCGTAGGTGAACGACGCCTGACTCTTTCCGAATCCAAAATTTAAAGTAAACACTGACATCTTATTTTAGCAGACATATTTATTTAGGACTTATAATAATATGAGAAGAAGAAAACATAATTAAGGAGAGAGAACAATAAAAGAACAAGAATTAAGAAGACAGAAGATAACGATTGACATTGCATTGTTTACATTGTGTTTGTTTACTACGTAAGCGAATGTTATATAGTCTTCGCTATCCTTTTTTTTAAATTTAAACATTTCCATCTTTTGAACTGAATAATTCCATTAAGAGTTTCACGCCCCCCCTCCCGTTAGTAAACTCATTCGTCTTCCTCGGTAGGATGTAGTCTACGAATTTAATGTGTTTGCTTGACCCTAGTTTCCTAAGTAGTAGACGCACTTTTTTCGCGTTTGACCAATTCCCGCAATCAATCTCATATGAATCTTTATATCTTCTGAAGTAAGTCGCAAAGGTTTTGTCTTCGCCCGGTGCATAAGTGAAGTCTTCGATTGAGCTCCAAATATCATTTTTCGAGAATGCCGATTCACCTTCAGAATTTTGCCCTTCATTTGTCACTGCTCGTAGTAGTAATTCTTGTAGTTCGAGTTGCTTTTCTTTGTTTTTCTGTTGAATTTGTAGTTGTTTCTCTTCGACCCTAATCTGTCTTTCCTCATTTTTTTGTTGCTGCTCGAATTGCATTTTCATTAGTTCCAACATGGTTGTCTTAAAATTCTCCATGTTTACAACGTAATTTAATTATAACACACGCTATCTATTGCCACGAGAAAAAGAGAAAAAAAACATTTTGTTTCCATCTCTTTTTCCCCACAATACGTTATTTATAGTTACAGCGATCAACAAAAAAAATTCTCTTTTCTTGTTTGGAAAAAATGACTTCTTTATTTTTTCTTTGCACAAAGAAGAAAAACAAAAAATCCCTTTGGTTAAAGAAAAAATCAGCTTACAGATTTTTTTTCTTTCTTGTTACGCCAGTTACCCTGTTTTAGCTCCTATGTGTTTTGCGTTTACGGTTTTCGAAAACCACTGTTGTGAGTACTGGTCACTTTTATGTGTGAAAAATCGTTCCTTAAGAACTTTGTAGCTAGAGTTGTGTACTTGAGTAAAAAAATTTTCCTTTTCTTTCTCAGTGTAGAATTCAGGTCTTTGTCACTCATTGTTCTGGAAACTTGGTGAGAAAAATTTTTTTCATGCGTAGAATTCGATTACTGTTATGGTCGATAGGTAGAATCCGTTTAGGAATCCATCCCGATGCAACTAGCAGACCTAAAAGAGAAAATCAAGGCTAGTTCCGTTCACGCTAACCAGGCCTGCCACATTTACTCACCTTTTGCTGAAGTCTAACGTTTCCAATCAGTTCTAATCTTCATTTGTAGCTGATGCTCAAAATATCAGATCAAATCCTGATGAGAAAGACGCTGACCTCGTAAGACTTCCTCCATTCGCGTCGTCCATATCATCATTCGAGCCGTGGTTAGCAGCGACAGAATCACTATCCACTTCACCCCAGAAAACGGGAGCGACACATTTTCACAGGCGTATGCACGATCAATGAGCACGAGCTAACGCGGCGCGATACTAGCAGCCAACTCGCCGTCACGGTTCCATAGAGGGCGAACCTGCGAACAACGATAGCAGGCGTGTGAAGCTGTTTCTTCTAACTAAATGTTGCAGCGTTCACAATCTGGCAAATCCGCTAGGCTCCATATTAAGGCCTTGTCATTGAGAGACAACCTATTCCGAGCCAATCGCCAGGTAAGCGTAAACTCAGAGTTGCTGAGATTATCCGCACCTGGCGCCCAAGACCAGAACGAGCGAAACTCATCCTCCGACAAGCAGAGCGCAACACGTAAAGGATCCTTCGCGATGCCCTCCACTAATCCACGATAGAAAACTTTCCTAGGCTGAGATGGGTCACTGGACCAAGGAATGGCCCTCAAGGCCGCCAGACATTCGAGGAGAAAACCCGATCGCTTCCGAGGCTTTCGGCACCGCCTCGAAATGGGGGGGTGATTGTAAGGCTAGTGAACGCGTCCCTCACTATCCCCGCAGCAACATGCTTTCCATCAACGTACAACTGAAAAAGGCCAACCTCGAGGTTAGCTTGTGACTCATCATGTGTGGTATTCCCAGTTCCCATGGCACGAACGTTGGACACAGACTCCTTTGTCGACGTGATATTTGCGTCCTCTCAACAGAAGGGAGAATAGCAAACG
Source organism: Ascarosepion bandense (assembly GCA_037127315.1). NCBI lineage: Eukaryota > Metazoa > Mollusca > Cephalopoda > Sepiida > Sepiidae > Ascarosepion > Ascarosepion bandense. Next base: position 5,550,973 of record JBBBDQ010000910.1, on the reverse strand, counting down.
CTCGATCGCCTTCGCACGCCGCTTACAAAAGGGAAGTACAGCCAACCGGTAAAGGATAATGGGAAAGACGTATACGGCACACGCCTCAGCCAAACCCTTTAAGGACAAATTCCTTCGACGCCAAATCTCGACCGACGCGCCGACCTTTGCCAGAAATTCAAACCAATTTTTTTTCCAGCTGAAGGTCGGGCCCAAACCACATTCCAAGAATGCGGACTGAGCCGTCCATCCAGTCAAATGGCTCCGGGAGGGAAACACCCTTCCAGGCATCTAACCGCAAGCCGGAAGACTTGTCGCGATTAATCTTAGCCCCGTATCGTTCAAGCGCCTTCAGCACCACCTTAATGTCATCCCGGGACGACACAAAAGTAGTAACGTCATCAGCATACGCGGAAACCCTGGCTCGAACCCCACCAGGGACAGTGATTCTACGTAGGGCCGGACTGCATGCTCTGTCCCTTAGCCGGCGAAGGAGAGGCTCCAACGCTAAAGCGTAAAGTAGAAGCGATAGTGGACAACCCTGTCATACCGACCGTGACAGTGCAAATGGGTGCGACAGCTTTCCTTTCACCTGTACCACAGCTGTAGAGGTTGATATAGGAGGCTAATCCAGCGGAAAAATTGGCTGCGAATCCGGTGGCCTGCGGGACAGCCGCCAGGTAGCGATGGTCAATCCTATCAAATGCTTTGGACTGATCAAAATTGATCAGCGCGGTTTCATCGTCGTCTTTTACATCCTCTATGATCGTGCGGATCAGATGCAGGTTGCTCTGAATTGTTCAGCCCTTAACAGAACAAGTCTGCTCAGGTCCCAACAAAGACTCGGCAGCTAGCTACAAACGATACGTCAGAATCTTGACCATAATCTTTAACTCTGTGTTTAGCAGAGTTATGGGTCTGTAACCATCTAGTTCCTTCCCAACTTTTCTTAGCAACGTGACCACACCCCTGGTGATCCGGCTGGGGATGGACCCCTGCCGAAACCAGTTATTGAACACGACAGTCAAAATCGTGACAAAGATGTGCGACAGCCTCAAGTACAATTCATCGAGCAAACCATCCCAAACTGGCGACTTGCGACTGCCGACCTTCTTTAAAGCCGCGTAGACTTCGTTCTCCGTAATCTCTCCCTCGCAGATAGCAGCATCAGCCGGCGAAAACCGGGAAAATCAACCAAATAGCTGCGAAACTTCTCGTCACAGAGACCAGGATCCTTGGTAATCCGGTTCTCGAAACGCCTCGCACATGTCATTGATCGTTGATCGACCGAAGAGCATGCCCCTCCGGATCATGTACCTCTCAAATGTACCGATCGCCGTCTTGACGAATCTCTTCCTTGCGCAGTTCTGCGCCTACGTTCACAGCTTCGGAAGACAGCTTGCTTAACTTACCCATGTAGCGCTCACTAGTCGAACGCTCCAGGGCCTTCTTAACTTAGGCTATCTCTAGGGGATCCCTTCAACCTCCGCCCGGACGAAACTAGCTTTAAGCGTCTTCACCTTCTTAGCCTTAGCTAGTTTGTGCCATTGGCTATATTCAGTGGTGAAACACCTAAACTTATCCTTAAGACTCTCCCAACACTTATTCCCAATGACTCCTCCCAGTTAACGCCCGCTGTACTACATTAATTAGCTGGTGCCGAAAGTCCTGCCTGTCTAGTAAGGACACGTTGAACTTCCAGTAACCAGCCATTCTAGATCTACTTTCGAGTTATCCGAGTAGCCTCAGCAGTGGAATGTAGAACAATTTAAAAGATCTATGTCGGCTTCTCTCATTAACATTCTATCCAGGTAGCTAATCACCTGGGTAGAAGGCTAACTATTTGCCCACGTCCACATCTTCCCAACCGGGTGATCGACCCGATATCTATCGACGAGACCGAATTCGTCGATCAGATCAACCAGACTGCGATCACGCGCCTTTCTGCTAGCTCCCCGCCCTCTATTCCACTTGGGGTCCAGGACGGCATTCCACTCCCCCATTAAGACGAAAAAACGAGACACGCTCCTCCCAGTCATAGGGCGCATAAACCGCAATCAGTCGAAACGAGTTGCTTTTCACTGTAATATCGGCCACGATCAACCGGCCCTCGGCACCAACATGAACAAGGTCAACCTTTGCGTGCAAAGTGCGCTTGACCAGTAAAGAAACTCCTCTGGCCAATCTGTCCCCATAAGCTGAATAGCCGACAAAGTCGTTAGACAGCACACAGGCATCGACGTTGCAAACAAAGTGAGTCTCTTAGATCGCGGCCACATTCATACCAAAAGACAAGAGCAGCCGGGAAGCCTTACCCCGATCCCTCAGGCCCTTCGCATACAAGCTGGCTATCTTAATTGACATCGTTTAGGTCTGCAAGGAGAAAAGGCTTTAGTGACATTAGGGACCCTGACTGCTTGTCCCAGACTTCCAGAACTAATATCGGACGTATTCCGTTCGTCCTGGACAATCCCGTCGACGTCCGTTGGGAAGGTTAGCTTAATTGCCCTATATAAAGAGAGGTGGAGGATTACAGGGACCCTACCGGCACAATATACAGATAATTTTTTTAGAATAGGAGTCCCTATTTGGGCCATGCGTATAGCAGGGAACGCTTCTACCGCTCCCTGCATGAAACCCAAGACTTTTTAATTGCACCCGGTACACTTTACAAGAGTTAGCACTCCAGGGGCACCAGGGAAATTTCTTGGATCCGAGGTTAACTTAAACAATGGCATTTCCTCCACCTTCATCAGGGTTTAGTTGCTGCTGTTGCTGATGTTGTTGTTGTTTTTGCTGGTGCTGCTGCCGTTGCTGGTGCTGCTGTCGTTGCTGCTGCTGTTGTTGCTGTCCTTGCTTTTGTTGCTGTTGTAACTGCTGTTGTTGCCGCTGCTGTTGTGGCTGCTGCTGATCTTGCTTTTTCACTGATTTGAAGAAGAGGAAGCCGCCTTCTTCCCCTTTTTGACCACCTCCGTCTATTCAGTCCTAGTAGGAGAACTTGACATTTCAGGCGGTACCAGTTGCCAGTGTTTTTTCCTTATCTCGTTGATCTTCTTGCGTTCTGAAGGGGCACATTTTGGCCAGCCGCTCCGCAGAACCAACAATGTGGTCTGCGCCCCTCCACGCCAACAGTTTCTTGCCACTACATAGGAGGACGTCAGGCACTCGCAAGAAGTTCGACCTATCCACGACGACATAGGCACTGGTGTTTTCCGTTAGCACTTCATCTTTACTGACCACCCTATTGACTTCTTCCACTGAACCGAATTGGGTCAAAAAGGCTCTCACCAATCTCCAGTGGCACACCATGGATCATAATATGTGTGCGCCTTGTGCCCATGTATTCAGTTTGCAAGCGCACTTCCTTCGCCTGTAAACAAGTTCCCGCCAGCTTCTTCGCTTCATCCTCCGAGCCAATGAGGACGTCCCACATGATTCGGAATCTCCTCGCTAAAACTTTCGGGCAAATACCCAGGCTTTTGAGTGTTTCTTCCATACTTTTCCTGCTGACGCCACAAACCTCGGGGTTTTCGGGTCCGATATCAGCAGGGAAATTGTCCTGTCGCAATCTCTTTTCCCACTTTGGGGATAACAATAAGTTCATTCTCACTGTAGAATGCCTTGTATTTATCCTGTATCTGCAGGCAGTAACTTGAATCCCTCTTCGTATGGAGCATTATTCCAAACCGACGGTGAAGGAGTCACCGTAGGTGTAGCCGTCGAGGTAGAAGTCTGGAGCGAGTGAGCCGTACAGGTCTTTACTCCCGCCAAAAGGAAAAACACACAAAGTTCTAATAGAAAATGAAAAGAAGATCCAACAATAAAACAAAGTTCATGACAATAAAACAAAGTTGACGACACTGGTAACAAAAATTAAACACTTACTTTTGCAGCTTCGATCGATAAAGAGACCTGTGGCAAATGAAAACTAAACACTGTGTTACGAGGATGCATTTACATATAAAAATGATAATAATAATAATGTCTAAAAATTGTAGTAAGGGATAATATTGAGTCCTACTTGTTATTACAAAAAAAGTTTTAATTCATGAAGTAAATTAGAAATAGAACATTTGGAAGATACTAGAATGTCTGAGAAAATTCGAGTAGAATCGAGAGAATTCGAAATGTTCTAGAAATATGCAAATTAAGTGTTAGCCCCTATAAAAATAGGTTTTGGGAATAGAGTAGTTAGTTGATAACAGAATTTGCTGACATTATCAACTCCGGCCCGATTCGTGGATCTGTGCATCCAGCCGAAAGAATCTCCAAGAGAAGTTGCCGACCAACTAAAACCTGAAAGAGAACCTCACGGCGCTAAAAGGGTAAATAGATATTTTTGACTCCTTCATTGACCAAACTAATAATTATTATTTATTTACACATTTGAGGATTTCCTAAAAGTATAGCACTTAAACTTCTTTGCTATCTTAACTGGGTAAAGATATTTGACACCTTCCTTCCCCTTTGTAACACTTACCCGTCACTCTGGTATTGTATCTTAGAAATGAGTGCACGTAAATCGGAACCACAGACAACAACGTTTATTCTGCCCAGCGGCTACAACAGGAAACTGACTCCTCACTTAAAGTCTCCTTTTTATAAGAGTATCTAAATCGGATGCGGATGTGCGTTGTGGCGCAGTGGATATCGACTCGGAACGAGAAATCGGTCGAGCCGAGTTCGAATTCCAGTTGAATTCCTTGCATTCACTTACGCGCAAATCCCTTGGGAAAGGTGTTAATCCATCTATTCCTTCCAATTATGGGTTAAGTAATAGGACAGATTGGGTTCTATAGCCTTGTTCGGCAACAAGTCTACCGCAGAAAGCAATGGCACTTAACTGACTGATCTAAATCAAAGGGTCAATGGCAAGTTACTTTCCTTGGGCTGTAAACACAACAATCCTCCCTTACTTTGGATAAGGGTTTTAAGTTATATAGTTCTTTAGATAAGTTGGGGGTTTTCTTTGGCGTTGTGTTCTGGAGTGTAGTCTCGAGTCAAACGTAGTGGTTTCGGGTGAGGAGATCTCTGGTTCCAACAAAGGGGTGATGATGTAAGTGTGGTGTCAATACTGGTTTCAGCTGAAAACGGCATGTGGGCTGAACGGCAAGGCCTCTCAGCATTTTTTTACTCATTCTCATTTTCTCCTTCTAAACAAGCAGGTGATAAACATTTTATGGCTTTAAAATGGTATGAGTTCCGTGTGATGCTCTTTTGGCCACATTGTGCTGTTATCATACTGCCTTTCTTTTGAGTTATTATGTAAGGTGGGGGGAAAAGGGTGGTGTTTGTTTGTTTTTATGTTGCTGTTTTACTAGGACAATGTTGCCAGGTTGAAGTGTTGAGGGACAGTTTTTTTCTTTTCCTGTCAGCATATTTACACATCTTCTGTTTGCTGATGTAATCATTTTCACATATCTTTTGTTTATTTTGTCATGTGTGATGTTTGGAGTTGGGGTTTGAGAGGGTATCCTAGGTAGGCCAATTTTCATCTTCCTACCTCTGAGAGCTTCAAATGGGGACACAAGTATGGGGTTTGCCCCTATACATACGAAGAAATGTGGGTAGTTGAGATTTCCATGTGTGTGTACCCTCAGTTACACATGACCTAATGTTTTTATTAAGCGTGGCCCTAAACGTTCCACCTTCCCATTTGCCTCTGGCCAGAGAGGTGTTATTTTTCTGTGTTGTATCCCAAACTCATGCATAGCTTTAGAAAACTCTTCCCCATTAAATGGAGGACCATTGTCTGTCTTGGAGGTAGGGGTTCCTTGACGTGAGAAGATGGCTTCAAGTCTTGGCGTGATTGCTCTTGTTGAGGTGGATGAGATTAAAACGACTGTATTCATCTATGACTACATGTAAGTAGTCACCAGAGGGAAAAGGACCAGCAAGATCAATGGCAAGGAAGCGTCATGGTTCTGGTGGTAGTGGTGTGTTCTGTAGAGGTTCACGTCGGTTGTGGCCTGGGAGAGATGCCTGGCATTGTATGCAGGATTTTACCGTATCCTCTACAGACTTATCAATTCCTGGAAACCACGCCTTTTCTCTTATGCACTATTTCGTTTTGATTATGTCTTGGTGGGCCTGGTGGGCAATATCCGTAATCTTCTGACGTAGGATTTGGGGTATGATTATCCTGAGGATAAGCCCATCATATATGGCTGAGGATAAGCCTGAGGATAAGCCCATCATATATGGACAACTCATCCTTGAGTTTTTTAAAGTTCTTTATGTCTGGGTGTGCGTTGTGGTGCATTGGATATCGGCTCGGAACGAGAAATCGAGGAGCCGAGTTCGAATTCCAGCTGAATTCATTGCATTCACTTACGCGCAAATACTCTTAGGAAAAGTATTTTTTTTTAATCATCTCACCCCAAGCAAGGCATTCCACTGCCACTATTGCGCATGGGGCTACATAAGAGAAGGTAAAGAGAAGGAGTGGTTAGACATAGGGAATGTCAGGAGGAAGGTGACAGATGAGTAAGGATAGCGAGGATGAGGGTTGGGCAGATGGGAAGAGTGTTTGATAGAATGGGAGCAGGTTAGTGTGTTAGGAGGTGTCTATTGACCTTACATTTAAACTCCTGGAGATTGTATCCGTCGGGGAAGCAATCGTGTGGAAGAGAATTCCACAGTCGGGAAGTGCGAGGAAAGAAACTGTTGGAGTAGAAGTTGCGGTTGCATTTTATCGGTTTCACTGTAAAAGGGTGGGATCTAGTTGCTAATCTAGTATCTCGTGCAAATTCGTATTTAGGGGGCACCAGTGATCTAAGTTCATCGGAGCAGAAGCCGTGAAAGCATTTATAGAAGAGACACAGGGAAGCCACGTCGCGCCGGTGGGAGAGAGACTGCAGGCGGTCTGCCAAGTCGGTATCTATCACATTACAGACCCTCCTCTGAACCTTATCAAGAAGCCCGAGGATAATAGCAGGGGCACCCGACCAGATATGGCAGCAGTATTCAATGCACGACCGGATGGTAGATTTATATATGTACAGGATAGATTTAGACGGAAAAAACTTCCGTGCCCTACACAGAGAACCCACTTTCATAGCAGCGGATTTAGCAATGGATTCGATATAGTCATTCCATTTGAGGTCCGCTGAAAGTGTGAGACCAAGGAGGCGTAGTGTTTTACTCTCTGGGAGGCAAGCCTGGTCCATGCTAATGGGAGGTAGGTGAGATTGTCGATGATGGTTAATTGAGAGTAGCTTCGTTTTAGAAGCATTAAAATTTACTAGCCATTTCTTACCCCAGTCCAATATGGATTGGAGGTCTTTTTCAATCTCGGCTGCGAGGTTAGCTTTGACGCCTACACCAGATTTTTGTAGGAGGCGAGAGTAAACTGTGGTGTCATCGGCGTACAAACCTATTTGGGCTTATATGGAATTAGGGAGATCATTAATGTATATCAGGAAGAGTGTAGGACCTAAGATGGAGCCTTGGGGGACACCTGCGTTTGTATGGTAGTTCTGGGAGGCATGTCCGTTTAATACCACCTTCATTGTGCGGTTAGAGATGAATGACTGGATTAGTTCAACCAAATGTCCAGTTATACCATAGCTCCGCAGTTTACATAGAAGGCCAGCATGCCAAACTCTGTCGAACGTCTTAGATATATCCAATGCAACGGTTCGGGCATCGCCATTCCTGTCGAGTGCCTGTCGGTGATGGACGTTAGCATATCAGCAGTAGACCTGGTGAAGAGGAAACCATATTGCTTGTCCGAGAAGAGCCTGTGTGCTGTGAGATGCTGAACCACCTCGGCGTTGATAATGGCTTCGAACACTTTGCCAAAGATCGGAAGAAGTCTGATAGGGCGGTAATTTGCAGGGTCAGAGGGTTCTCCAGTGTTTTTAAATATAGGAACTACAGAGGAAGATTTCCAACAGGCATGAAAGCAGGAAGCAGATAGGCAGAGGTTGTAGAGCTTAGAAAGGACAGAGGAGAGTTCAGGGACACATTTCTTTAAGACTATGGTTGGGATTCCGTCACCACCGCTCGCTTTGTGAGGGTCAAGTTTTAAGATTATCTTAGAGACAAGCGAAGGTGTAATGTGGACATCATTCAGTTGTGGCTCGGTTCTAGGTGAGAAGTCGGGTGTAAAAACTCCAGATGAGTCCAGACTCGAATTGTTAGAGAATCTGCAGGCAAAGCATTCAGCCTTATCTGCTGGGGAGGTGAGGACCTCAAATTTGTTGATTAGCGGGGGTATTGTGGACTTGCTCTTGTTAAGTACTCTTTTACAGAGTCGCCGGTAGTCTTTAGCGCCGAATTTAGAGCATGCTATGCGTTGCTTCATTCTGGCAGCAAACAACATCTTAGCTTCGTTAAGTATCCTTTTACACTTATTACGAGCTGAAGTGAAAAGGCACCTGTTTTGGTCCGACGCGTAGTTACGATAGAGTCGGAAGAAATGATTCCGGTGGGCAATGGCAGCCGAGCAAGCGGGTGAAAACCATGGAGACGAATGAGATTTAAGCTGGAATTTCCTAGCAGGGATGAAGGCATCGATGCCAGCCTTAACCCAGGAGGAGACCTCGGATGCACATTCTTCGATGGGAAGACTAAAGACGTTGTTCCAAGGGATGTCATAGAGAAAGTCTCGGAACGAATCCCAGTCTGCTCTTTGATAGCAGTAGGATATTCTACTTGTCTGGGTATCATGGGTCGAGCGGGAGTGGAGTGAAATATTGACGGACACTACAGTGTGGTCAGAGTTTCCAAGTGGGCAGAGTTGTCTGGTAGTGCAAGAGTCTGGGATGGAAGTGAAGCAGAGGTCTAGAAGTGAGTCCCTTCCGTTAGGGTTGTCGGAGAAACGCGTGGGGAAGTTCACTACTTGCGTAAGGGATTGGGTGATTGAAAAGTTCATGGTGTGGACACCAGCAGGGTCGGTGACAGCGTTCTTCAGCCACTTGGTGTGGTGGGCGTTAAAGTCACCAAACACGAATACATGGGCAGAGGGATGGGAAGAAATGGCTTTGTCGATATTGTCAGAAATGATGTCAAGTAACGAACAGTCAGGGGAGGAAGGAGAGCGGTAGAGAAAGAAGTATTAATCCGTCTATTCCCTCCAGTTATGGGTTCAGTAACAGGACAGATTGGGTTCTATAGCCTTGGTCGGCAACCAGTCTACCACAGAAAGCAATGGCAACCTATTGCGGGATAATCTTCTGCCCAGTCAGTCATGTCTCTTTCGAGACATGATCGCCCAAGCGTGTGTCACGTATGGCATTTAACTGACTGACTGAATATAATAGTTGAAAACATGATAAGGCTTCTATTGGGTATAAAATGGGGGATCGATTTCCTATTGTTTTTAAGTAATAAACTGATCCCCCACTAATTACTACATAATAATATAGTACATCATTTCCCCGTCTAGTTATGAGTCAAATAATAGGACAGATTAGGTTCTATAGCCTTAGTCGTCAACCAGTCTACCGCAGAAAGCAATGGCAACCTACTGCGGGATAATCTTCTGCCCAGTCAGTCATGTCACTTTCGAGACATGATCGCCCAAGCGTGTATCACGTATGGCACTTAACTGACTGATGTCGTATAGCTTGCATTACTTTTTGAAGCTGTTGATCTTTTCCAGTTGCAGATTTTACTTCTGTCAAAGTCAAGGATTTCGGGATTGCATTCATTGCTTCTCCCCCATTGTCGTGCTTGGGTATTTTTTTTTTTTTTTTTTTAATCATATCACCCCGAGCAAGGCGCTAACGCCACTGATGCGCAGGGGGCTACGTAAGGGTAAAAAGAATGGAAAAGAGAAAGCCGGAAACCGCATCCTAAACAGGAAACAAGGGATGAGCCTCTTCACCTGTTCAATAGATGTGGGTGAAGTGTGAACCGGGCGATAGTTTAGTCTATCTACTCCAATTGAAAAAAAAAAATAATAAAGGAAAAGAGTGAAAAGATTGGAAAAGAGAAAACCGGAAACCGCATCCTAAACAGGAAACAATGGATGAGCCTCTTCACCTGTTCAATAGATGTGGGTGGAGTGTGAACCGGGCGATAGTTTAGTCTATCTACTCCAATTGAAAAAAAAGAATAATAAAGAAAAAGAGTGAAAAGATTGGAAAAGAGAAAACCGGAAACCGCATCCTAAACAGGATGCGAGGGATGAGCCTCTTCACCTGTTCAATAGATGTGGGTGGAGTGTGAACCGGGCGATAGTTTAGTCTATCTACTCCAATTGAAAAAAAAAATAATAATAAAAGAAAAGAGTGAAAAGATTGGAAAAGAGAAAACCGGAAACCGCATCCTAAACAGGAAACAAGGGATGAGCCTCTTCACCTGTTCAATAGATGTGGGTAGAGTGTGAACCGGGCGATAGTTTAGTCTATCTACTCAAATTGAAAAAAAAAAAAAATAATAAAGGAAAAGAGTGAAAAGATTGGAAAAGAGAAAACCGGAAACCGCATCCTAAACAGGAAACAAGGGATGAGCCTCTTCACCTGTTCAATAGATGTGGGTGGAGTGTGAACCGGGCGATAGTTTAGTCTATCTACTCCAATTGAAAAAAAAAAATAATAAAAAAGGAAAAGAGTGAAAAGATTGGAAAAGAGAAAACCGGAAACCGCATCCTAAACAGGAAACAAGGGATGAGCCTCTTCACCTGTTCAATAGATGTGGGTGGAGTGTGAACCGGGCGATAGTTTAGTCTATCTACTCCAATTGAAAAAAAAAATAATAAAGGAAAAGAGAAAACCGGAAACCGCATCCTAAACAGGATGCGAGAGATGAGCCTCTTCACCTGTTCAATAGATGTGGGTGGAGTGTGAACCGGGCGATAGTTTAGTCTATCTACTCCAATTGAAAAAAAAAATAATAATAATAAAGGAAAAGAGAAAACCGGAAACCGCATCCTAAACAGGAAAAAAGGGATGAGCCTCTTCACCTCTTCAATAGATGTGGGTGGAGTGTGAACCGGGCGATAGTTTAGTCTATCTACTCCAATTGAAAAAAAAAAATAATAAAGGAAAAGAGAAAACCGGAAACCGCATCCTAAACAGGATGCGAGAGATGAGCCTCTTCACCTGTTCAATAGATGTGGGTGGAGTGTGAACCGGGCGATAGTTTAGTCTATCTACTCCAATTGAAAAAAAAAAAATAATAATAATAAAGGAAAAGAGAAAACCGGAAACCGCATCCTAAACAGGAAAAAAGGGATGAGCCTCTTCACCTCTTCAATAGATGTGGGTGGAGTGTGAACCGGGCGATAGTTTAGTCTATCTACTCCAATGGAAAAAAAAAATAATAAAAAAGGAAAAGAGTGAAAAGATTGGAAAAGAGAAAACCGGAAACCGCATCCTAAACAGGAAACAAAAACAAAAAAAAACAAAAAAACAACGTTGTTGAATTGATAAGTTTTAACTTAGTTAAAGTCCAGGCAATGAAATGTCTAAGAAAACAAAATCAATCCTTCAATTAAGCATGAAAAGTTTTAAAATCAAGCAAAAATTAGGCAAAACGAACAAATAAAAAAATAATGGCTCACCCAGAGCAGAATTCAACAATATTCAAGACATTTTAACTCCAAGCCGAGAACAAAGCCACTGAGCCGAGAACAAAGCTGCTTATGTAGTCAGCAGAGTTGTTTTCATCACGTCCAGGTCTGTATATCAGATCCATGCTATATGGCATTAGGCGTAGGCGCCATCTCTCTAGCCTGGCTGTGGTTAGTTTTTTACCGTTCATTATTCTTATTAGTGGTCTGTGGTCTGTGATGACTGTGAAATGTACTCCGAAGTGATAAAAAGGTAAAAATGCTCAACTCCATATACAACTGCTAGGTATTCTCTCTCAGTCTTGGAGTATTTTCTTCTGTTTCTGTTAGAGCTGTACTTGCATAGCAAATGGGGCGACCTTGCATTAGAATTGCTCCTAGTCCTACAGGGCTGGGATCCACCAGGATTTCTGCTGGTTTGTGGGGGTCAAAATATGACATCACCTTACTACTGGTGAGTGTCTCTTTCAGCTTATTGAAACCATTTTGTTCACGTTTACCCCAATTCTAGACTATGGACTTTTTTGTCAGATTCCTTAGAGGTTCTGTGACAGTGGCATATCCTGGGATGAATCTGGATGATAATGTGTCATGCCCAGGAATGACCGGATTTCTGTCACTGATGCTGGTGGAGCAGAATTTCGGAGAGCTTGTAATTTTAATGAGTCTCTCCAGAGATCCCATTCTCTCCAAATACATGGCCATAGAATGTTAATATTTCAACAGAGAAGAGACATTTTTCTTTGTTAAGTTTGGCCCAACTTTCCTCGAGTCTCTTTAAAGTGCGTCTCAGATTTTTATCACGTTTCTTTTGGTTTGTTCCATATATAATGATATCACCAGAGAGGTTTTTTGTTCCTGAGATACCCCTTAGAATTTCAGATATGGAATTCTGGAAAATCTCAGCTGCTGCATTGACTCCAAATAGTAGTCTTTTGTATTTTCTGAGACCTACATGTGTGGTGAAAGTTGTTATGTACCTGCTGGCTTCATCAAGTTCTAATTGGTGGTATGTGTTGCTCATGTCTTGTTTACTAAAGACTGTTGCACCATTCAAATCCACTATCAGATCGTCAATAGTTGGCATTGGGTGTTTGATTCGTGTTATTGCTCAATTTGCTTCCCGCATGTCTATGCAAAGGCGCACTCCACCTGTTTTAGGAACAGCATCTATGGGGCTGACCATGGTGTTGGGCCTTCGACCTTTTCAATAATGTCCATGTTCTCTAGTCTTTCTAACTTCTTTTCTACATCATTCCGGACATGGAAGGGAATACGATGATGTGTTTGAGCAACTGGAGTTATGGAGCTGTCAATGTGAAGGATGACTTTGCAGTTCTTGATGCAACCCAATTTCCCGTCAAATAAGTGAGGGGATTGTTTAGGTATGTCTTTCGGGCCTGTCTGTAGCGAAAAATGAATTAAGTTTAATTGTTGAGCGGCTTTACTGTTCATCAAATTTGAACATCCATTTATGTTTAAGACATGAAAAAATAGCCTCAACTGATAATGTTTTATGGCTAATTTTTGTTTTGAAAAATCCAGGAACTGGAAGGGGAGTATGTTGGCTGAAAGCATAAATTTGAGGGTAACGGCTTTTTGAATAAGGTTGTCATGCACCAAAGTGATTCAGATGCTGATTTTCCAATAATATTGACTGAGGCCCATGTGGCAATGATAAAATTGATTTTTTTTTTGTTATTGATAGATTCCGTAATTCAGGGTTGGGTTATTGACGGGAATGGTGTTGAGAGGACATTGACTGAGAACAGATATTCCTTTTCAAATTGATAGAAGTCTGATGAAGGTGTAAACTGAATCTGTCTTACCTTTGAGCCAGACAAACATGCCTGAGCAAAGTGACCAATTTTTTTTATACTTGTTACACGTTTCTCCACTTGCAGGACATTCTAATCTGGGGTGAGATAGTGGGAAATTGCAGAAAATGCAGTGTTTGTTTGTTTGTTTGTTTGTTTGTTTGTTTGTTTGTTTGTTTGTTGTCGAGTCTGTGGAAATTTTTGTTTTGTGTTTTGTGCCCTTAAAAGGGAGTTCCTTTTCCTTGTGCTGTTATGACATTCTGGGCAGTGAGGACTCTGTTGTTTGGTTTCTGAGTTTCCTGCTTTGGGTGGGTTTCGACCTTGGATAGCTGGTATTTCTTTAGTGCTTGGTGAGCTGGTTCTGCTTTCTGTCATGGAGGCACGGCTTTCGACGAGCCCAGTACCCCGAGCCTCGTCAAGTAGCTGGGTTAGTGTTCAATTGTCTTTTAGAACTTTCCTCCGAAGTTTTTGTGACGTGCATCCTAAAATTATTTGCCCCAGGATTTCGTCTTCTTTGTTGTAGAATCCGCAGTTTGCCGCGGCTGCACGCAACCGAATGTGGTATGAGTCCATGTTTTCATTTTCTTTTTGTTTTAACTGACGAAAATTGAAAGTTTCATAAACGGTGTTTGTTTTGGTATGAAATGACCATTGAAAGATTTTTAATACATCATATTCATCGGTGTTGGGTTCTGACATCGAATTCATGCCTTTCTGTTCGTCTGACATGGCGTCATAGATTTTCAATATGTCGTTACCTCTGTAATGTAAGAGTAAAGCTTTTTTTTAAGTCTGTCAGTGTTTATATCCAGAGCTATGAAGAGGTTATCTAGCTTGGAAATCCTTTTCTTCCATCTTGTCCTGGGTGTATGTTCTTCTCTGTGAACAATGTAATTTTCAAACCCTTGGGGTGACATAGTATTTTTTGTATATGAGGTTTGTTAATTGATTTGTTAATCAATTCAGCTTTATAATCTTCATCGCCAGTTATTATATCTTAGAAATGAGTGTACGTAAATCGGAGATACGGACAACAACGTTTATTCCGCCCAGGGGCTATAACAGGAAACTGACTCCTCACTTAAAATCTCCTTTTTATAAGAGTACTAGCAGTATAGCCCGGCGTTGCTCGGGTGTAATGAAAGCTTTAAAACTAATCCATGGTCCTGGAGCTCAGACTCGGCCTAAAGAATATTTGTGTGAAGTTTGGTGAGAATCGGACAAAAATTGTGGATTTGTATAAAAGACATACAGACAGATAAACAGACACACACACAAACATCTTATCTTTTATACATATATTTTTATCGATTTTCTTCACTATTGTAAGAACTGCAACCTTGAAACTTCTGAATATCGTTTCTCATGTCTTTGTCTATGAGTGTATCAAAATTGATTAAAATCGGACCATTCCTTCTATAACCCGATTTATTCGATTATCGATTTTCGATATTTATCGGAGGTACCTCGACACAAAACCTAGCTAAGAATACTCGCAGACGCTTATAGTAGAACTGTGTAAACTTTCAAGAAAATCGGTTCAGCTGTTTCGGAGTCTATAGATAACGGACACACACACACACACACACACACACACACACACACACACACACACACACACACAAAGTTCCATTCATAAATAAGTTTATATTTAGATCTAAATCAAAGGGTTAATGGCAAGTTACCTCCCTTGGACTGTAAACACAACATCTGCCTGTAGTAAACTCTGTTTTCTGTTTTGAATGCAAAAAATTGTAAATTTTGTATATATATCATTTTGTGTTTATCGTAAATTAAATATTTGTGTGTGATTTTTAACTCAGAGTTTTGGTCAATCCTTTTTTTTTTTCTTTTGTTACACTTAACACGTATCACTCTGGCTTAGTATGAACTACATAACACGACTCTCTCTCTCTCTCTCTCTCTCTCTCTCTCTCTCTCTCTCTCTCTCTCTTGAGAGGCGTAGTATATATAGTGTTAGGAAGAGTTCATTCTGGAGTTACAGATAAAGACCCATGACAGTAACCCCCTGCAAAACAGTGGCAGTAAACTGCCTTGCTTGGGGCGATATGATTATAAAAAAAAGTTGGAGTGTTTCTGACCAACTTAATAATTTGCACGTAAATGTATGCCTTCAACAACAGATAAAATGTATTGTTGATTTTTTAACCATGAAATATATTTGTGGTAATTTTACTACGAATATATATTGCGGGTTTCTGACCAAACTAATATTTTGAATGCAACTGTATTCTTTCAAATACAGATAAAATATATTGTTGGTCTTTTCGCTATGAAATGTATTGTTGGTAATTTGACTATAATTATGTATTGTGGGTTTCTGACCAACCTAATATTTTGCACGAAATCGTATGCCTTCAACTACAGATAAAATATATTGTCGGTCATTTTGCTATAAACTATATAGTCGGTAATTTGACTATAATTATGTATTGTGGGTTTCTGACCAACTTAATACTTTGCAAGTACTGTATGCCTTCAACTACAGATGAAATGTATTGTTAGTAATTTAAATTATAAGTATATATTGGGCGTTTTTGTCCAACCTAATATTTTCCACGAAATTGTAGGCGTTCAACTACAGTAAAATATATTGTTGTTCATTTTGCTATAAAAGTTATTGTTGGTAATTTTACTACAAATATACAGTACTGTGCAAAAGTATTAGGACAAGAACTATTTTATCTCTTACGAGGCATCAAAATAAAGTTTAAAATCGCCCTTGTCCTAACACTTTTGCACACGACCGGTAGTGTGCAAAAGTGTTAGGACAGGGGTGATTTTTCTAAAAACTTCACTAAAATTCAAATACAGGGTGAAAAGCCAAACCTTTGTAAGAAATATTTTACTAAAAAGGAAGAGGAAGGAAGGCTTCGGAATTTGAATTGGCCCTCACAAAACCCTGATCTGAATCCTATTGAACGTCTATGGGATATTTTGGATATAAAAATTGATAAATTTAATGTTACTTTGTAATGTTATATATCGACAAACAACAAACACGCATATATATAAAAATATAAAGTTATATTTTTATTAATGACGATGAACCGTGTAGCATAGGGAACAGAGAATTGAGAGAGCGCGCTTCTAATGGGTTGACGGGAGTGTAGTTTTATCTGTTGTGTCTCTCTCTTCACCGGCCGATCTCTGTTGCTCCTCTACTGGCGAATCCGTGTGCCGAGGTCTTTTTATAATCTTCCAGAACCGGGACTTTTTCTTCCGGTTTTGCCTCGCCCACGCACGCCCACGTAATTCTCAGAGACACCTGTTCTGTTTGCCTCTGTAGTTATTTCCGCTGCTGCCGGAAATAAGGTCAAACGACATCCGTTCCTTTCAACGACCGGAAACACCCTCGCTTGCATCAGCCTTCCTCGGGTGGGGCCAGATTGTTATATTACAGTAAGACACACTTTGGGAACAAATACAAGCTGCTTGGCAGGAGATACCATTAGATACATTGAAGAAGCTTGTGATGTCAATGCCTTACAGAATGAAGGCAGTGATCAAAGCAAAAATCTATTATACTAATTATTAAATTTATTTTGTAACAAGTATTTTTTTCTTGTTAAAGCATTTATTGAGTAAATCAAATAAAATTACTTTAATTAAATTGTTTATTTTCTGTCAATATGCCTCATAAAAGATAAAATAGTTCTTGTCCTAATACTTTTGCACAGTACTGTATATATTCCGGGTTTCTAACCAACCTAATATTTTGCACGAAAATTTATATCTTCGGCTACAGATAAAATGTAATGTTGGTCACTTTCCTATAAATTGGATTGTTGCTAACTTTACCATAAATATGTATTGCGGGTTTCTGACCAACCTAATATTTTGCACACAATTGTATGCCTACAACTACCGATAAATACAGTTGTTCATCATTTTGCGATAAAATGTATTGTTAATAATTTTGCACGCAATTCTATGCCTTCAACTAGAGATAAAATATATATTAGAGGTCATTTTGCTATAAAATGTTTTGCTGGTAATTTAACTATAAAAATATGTATTGTGGGTTTCTGACCAAGCTAATATTTGGCGCACAAATTCATTGCTACAACTGAAAAAATAGTATTGTTGGTCATTTTGCTATAAAATCTATTGTTGGTAATTTTGCTATCAATATATATTGCGGGTTTCTGACTAATCTAATGTCTTGCACGAAATTGTATACCTTCAACAACAGATAAAATGTTTTGTTTGTCATTTTGCTATCGAATGAATTGGTAATTTTACTATAAATAAGTATTGCTGGTTTCGACCAAACTAATATCTTGCACGTAACTGTATGCTTTCAACTACAGATAAAATATAGTTGGTCGTTTTGCTATAAAATGTATTGATTTTACTATAGATATGTAATGCGTTTTTTTTTTTTTTTAACTTATAATGTACTAGCCTGGCGTTGCTCAGGTGTAATGAAAGCTTTAAAACTAATCCTTGGTCCTGGAGCTCAGACTCTTTGGACGTTGGCACGAAAGACTAAAAAGCAATAGTTGTTTCCAGTTAAAGCGAAACCGTAGACTGATAGAAAAATGAATGGATGTAAGTCAAATTTGGATTTCCTGGTATCGATATCAAATAAGTTTTTTCGTCGTAAACTGAATTTTGAAGGCTAAATAAGTCCTCTGAGTAAATGGCATCATGGCTGAGACTAAAAACTACAATTATACCTACTTAGAGCCAAACCCGAAGCAAAAACTAAAATAAAAAAGCCTGAAGAAAAATACAGACATACAGGCAGATAAACAGACACACACACAAGCATCTTGCCTTTTATATATATATATATATATATATATATATATATATATATATATATATATATTATCGATTTTCTGTACTATTGTAAGAACTGTAACCCTGAAACTTCTGAATATCGTTTCTTATTTCTTTGTCTATGAGTGTATCAAATTTGATTAAAATCGTACAACTTCTTCTATAACCCGAGTTTTTCGATTATCGATTTTCGATATTTGTCGGGGGTACCTCGACACAAAACCTAGCTAAGAATACTCTCAGACGCTTATAGTACAACTGTGTAAATTTTCTAGAAAATCGGTTCAGCCGTTTCGGAGTCTATAGGTAACACACACACACACACACACACACACACACACAAAGTACCATTTATAAATAAATTTAGATTTTAACAATTTCTTATTGTCATGTTTTTGTTTGGGGCTTCATTATTTATCTGTAACTGGGACACTAAGAGGTTCTATCATCCAGAGTGAGAGTGGATCTGAAAACGACTGCAATTTAAAGGTGTTTCATCATCTTTAAACTCTCTGATCTGGAGACCAGACTCCTTGTTGCCGGATGTAGTCTGTCGTCATACCCAGGACTACTGATTTTGGTGCAGTTACCTAAAGATAAAGACATATTAACATTTTTTAGCTTTTAAATAAGCCACTGTGCTGGACGAATCTTTTGTACCGAAAACCTTTAAAAGGAAGAAGCAAAGACTTTTTCTCATGTCAGAAAACCAAATAAATTGGGATACGATAAAAGATTATCGCATTCATTCATGGACATTTTTTTTTAAATTCCAGAGACTGATCGCAAGGTCCATAAACAAGTCAGTTGTAAGCATAAGCTTCAGAACCCCTTTCCTAATGGGATATTTTGTCGGCACAATAGCAACTTTTTTTTATCCGTAATGGTAACATTTTAATAGGTGCGGGGTTTGATAAAAAACCAATTGACTGGCGTCTCTGCCTGAACATCATGTTAGAAAGAGGCAACAGATTTATAATCTCGATGAGGTGATAATGACAGAGACTTTCGGACACTGACCATCTCGATTTCGGACCACTTTAAATATATTTTACCAACCAAGTTTTCGTTCTTCATTTATTTCTTTATTTTTTTATTTATTCTTCCCCTTTTCTGAATTCGTTTCACTTTTCTTTCTTTCTTTCTTTCTTTCTTTCTTTCTTTCTTGCTCTATCATTTATTTTCTTCTTCATTTCTCCCACGCACACTTTCATTCCTATTTTAGAGATTTCTTTCTTTTTTCTGTCTTCCTTAATATTTTTTTACGTACTTTCTTTCTTGTTTGCTTGCTTTTTTATTTAATTTTCTTTCCGTCCTTTTATGTTTTTCATTTTTTTATTTTAATTTTTTCATTCATTCATTTTTGTTTATCATTTATTTTCTTCTTCAATTCCGTCTCTTACTTTTACCTTTAAATTTTTCTTTTCTTTCTTATTTCTTTATTTAATTTTTTCCTTTCTTTCATTGTTTTTCATTTTTATTTTCTTTCTTTTTCTCTTCATTATTTATTTATTTATTTATGTATTTATGTATGTATTACTTCTCTACTTCATTTTTCCTTTCTTTCATTGTTGTTCATTTTCATTTTCTTTCCTTTTCTCTTTATTCTTTATTTATTCATTTATTTATTGCTTCTTTATTTAATTTTTCCTTTCTTTCATTGTTTTTCATTTTTATTTTCTTTCTTTTTCCCTTCATTATTTATTTATTTATTTATTGCTTCTTTACTTTATTTTTCCTTTCTTTCATTGTTTTTCATTTTCATTTTCCTTCTTTTTCCCTTCATTCTTTATTTATTTATTTATTGCTTCTCTACTTCATTTTTCCTTTCTTTCATTGTTTTTCATTTTTTTAAATCTCTTCTTCCACCGTACGCCGATAGCTTAGAGGTAGAATCTCCGACTGATGTCAAATCGGTCGGGTTTCAATCCTGGCTGGAAGCTGCGATACAGAGAAACAGGGCTAACCATACTAATGACTATATATATATATATATATATATATATATATATATAAATGTGAAGCTGCATACTATAAAAACGAAGCTCTCGCTGTTCAGGCCTCATCCGGAGATTAACTTAAATTAAAATAAATTATACAATGAATGAAGGGACGTGAAGTAAGAGGATTATAAAAAGAAAAAAATATAATGCGAAAGGAAAAGAATTGCTCGAGGTTAACGATAGCATGTTCCAGCAATCATTCCCGCTGTTTACACAGAAAAGGTTTGCAGGGCCTGATATACAAAGACTCCAGCACTCTATATATAATGTTGACAGTAATAAATATATTTATCTATATTTCTGAGATGAGGCAGAATTTACTTTATTTACATTGTTCGGACTATTGTCCTCATCTTTATCGCCATGTTTACGAAGGAAGTATGGCCTAATTGGTTAGTTCCAGTGACTTGACCCAAAGAGTTATAAGTTGTTCAAGATGAAAAAATAACTTGTGTTGAATTATCGGGAGATGACTACATGGAATCTGAAAGTGGCATTGCATATGAGAATTATATACCCCAGTGACGAAATAAAGATTTCGGTTCAAAATTTCTAGAATCTGAAGAAGGCCGGGCCGTACAACGGCCGAAACGTCATAAACATGGTAATAAAGATGAAGACGACAGTCCGAACAATATAAATAACAACGTGTGTATGTGTGAAAAAATATAGATTTAATCTACATTATTCGGACTGTAGTCCTTATCTTGCCATTTGTACGATGTTTCGGTCGTTGTACGCTCCAGCCATCTTCAGGCTAAGAAATTCGAACCGAGCCCTTTATTGCAATCACTGAGATATATTAACCTCATTCCTTGCGTAAAGCCTCGATTGGAAATCATGAGTTACCACTCTCTAAGCCTGTAAGTTATTTGTTCACCACTGCTGTAGCCTGATATTGAACTCACAACTCTTTGGGTCAAGTCACAGGAACTAACCAACGTCTATATCCACTGAGCCATGGGTTCTTAAGGGCAAGGAAACTGAATTTTTGGGACTTATAAACCTAACAACAAATAATGTAAATACTGTAAATACTACCTCATCTCAGAAATATAGACAAATAGAATGATATATTATCAAACGTCGTACCAATGGCAACAAAGATGAGGACAATAGTCCGAACAATGTAAGTACTGTAAATATTTCTTCATCACAGAAATATAGACAAATAGAACATTGTACTAAGCCCATTATTGTTATTTATTTTTATTTTTTTTATTTTTTTGTCGCGGCTCTAAGTAGGAGGAGGGCAGTTACTTTCTCCGAGGCAACATCTGAGGTGGATTCGTTTATGAAGTTACCATCTTTTAGCTTTTGACTAAAGTTTCAAGACCTAGAAAGCAGCAGGTGATTTGAATTCTCCCACACTGGTTACCAACATAGGCTATAGTACCCAATCTCTTTTGCTATTTATCCTATTTCCCAATGTATTAGTACATCAGTGAATGCAAAGAACTCTACTGGAATTCGAACTCAGTTCTACAATTCTTCAATCCGAGCCACTATTACTCCACCTTGATATTAAAGGAGTCTAAACAAAAAAAAAATCCTTATGATACACAATAGTAATAACAATAGTAAATTATACATAGATTGTATTTATATATGTGCATGAAATAACCTTTGAGGCAAACATCTATAAAAACGAAAATGCATTTAATACACTGTAAAGTCTAATAACCAGTTTAACTTAGCTAGATTATGAATGCTCATTGACCCCTTTTCTTTTTGTCCCCAGTTTTCTTTTAATTTAATCCCCCACCCCTTCCCACTTTAGGTGTTCAGCAATGTTAGTTCTCCGGTGGGTGCATGGCGTCTTTCGTTATTTTTCAAGGGTGCTTTTCGTTTTTGTTATGGTGTTTAAATGTGTGAGTGATTGTGTGAGTAATTGCTGATCGGATAAGTGGCATTTATAATATTCATAAAGCCGCGCATTATTTTTCGTCCGGAGAACTGACTTTGCTGTCACAATATTAGAGTAGTGGGGGGGGGGGCTTTTATTACTAATACGATTTTATTTATTTTCTTGTATATATTGTATTTCATTGTAAATAGACATTGGGGAATTTTAAATGTTGTTATTTTCTGCCCATGCCCTCCACTGAAAATTGTACATATGGGAGTTAAGTAGGACTATATAGAGCACCTGAGGTATTATGGTGGACGTGGTAAGAATGGTAAGTAAAAATGTGGTATTATGGTGTCAGGTTTATTATAAGTTTGTCAGGGTCGACGAAAGTGAATAGCTAAGTTAAACGAGGACAGATGATGACCAGCCTTCCCCATCCCCGTTTTAGGCCTTGTGCCACATTTGTACATATGGACAATAAATAATGAAGTCTAATAACTAGCTAAATCCCCGTCTTACGAACATTCCTCTTGTTAATATTTTAAAAATAATGTTATTTTATTCATTGCTTTATTTGGTTCACGTCGTTCGATGCTGTGCGTCTAAAAAATGCTGATTTTATTTCGGTTGCTATCGCTTTCGACCCTGTATTCATAATGTCTCCGCCTGGACTCTAAAATTTAATTCCCTAATTATTTATTTTTTTCTCCTCTCCCAATAGGAGTAGAAAAGTTCGCCAGTTGTCCTGTTCAACCTTCCCGGTCTTTTGAGCAAGAGAAGAGGTTATCCCATATTTCGTGCTTAGAACTGACCTTCTGGTTCTTTGTAAAGTCTGCTTCAGCTCTGTGCCTCTCATGTCTGCGCCTTTTGTCGTGAACATCCCCTGCTCTATCGCTATGGAAATAGCGATAGAGCAGGGGAAAAACTCGCGACGGTACATTTGTGAGAAAAAGGTTGTAGGTTGGAAAATAATTCATCAGCCAATAGGCATTTGAACTCCGTCGAAATTGGAAAGAAAGGATTAGGTAGCTCTAGCCTATATATAGCAGCCGGACTCTATTATTGCTCTCTTATACGGAGCGTTACAGAGAACCGACCGTTTTCCCACCATCTTCAGCAATGTAGCGTATATATGAGTTCTACTTGAAGTGGACCTCATATATACGACACATATCTTGCATTAAATGCTGTTGGCATATCTGGTTGAGTGCTCTTGCTATTCATCTTGATGTTCCCGACAAAATTCAAAGGAGGGTCTACTATATAACGGATCAGGCTTGGCAGCCCGACTACAGTCAATGCACAATCAAAACGCATGAACTGAATGTATATAGAGCTAATAACATGTCAAAATAGCGGACACACCACTTACTTGCTACCTAGGTTTGAGACTATATATATATAGAAGAAAACACAGAAGAAGCCCATGAAAGGAAAAAGATCAAATATGATGAACTGCTGGAGAGTTGCAAGGATAAAGGCTGGAAGGCTAGCTGCACTCCGATAGAAGTTGGGACTAGAGGATTTGTAGCAAGGTCATTAAGCAAAGCCTTAACGGATATAGGGTTAGTAGGAGCAAAAAAAAAAAGGAAAGCACTCAAGTCCGTAACCGAAACAGCAGAAAGGACGGCTAATTGGTTATGGATTAAAAGGGCGAGTACCTGGATTTCGCAAAAACAAATGCGTAGCTAAATTCCTCGAAATTCTGCATTTCTGATTTCTCATTTTTCGATTGTTCTCGTAAACATGATAAAATGTACTGATAGGTTTTAAATCAGTGTATTTAACTATAATTGGTATTTTTTAAAGCTATTTGGTTGACCCTTTCCTCTTTTAATTGTACATAAATTATATATATATATATGTATATATATATATATAAAACACTTTTAAATTACCTTTATATATAGATATTTATATTTTCATAATCCTTTTGGAAACAATTTTTAAATTATACATATTTGTAGATATTTGTATTTCCTTTAAACAAATTTTGATAAATTCTTAGACGGATTTTTTTTTTTTTTTAGATAGGACAAATTATATACAATTGTAGATTTGTATTTATTTTAAACGAACCATGATTAATTCTTAGTCGAGGTTTTTTTTTCTCCACAAGTAAATAGCTTCATACTTTCATTTTATTTTGATAACGGATTGGAGGTCCTTTTCAAGTACGGCAGCGAGGTTCGCTTTGTCGTCCACACCTGGTTTTTGATCGATGCGAGAGTAGATTGTTGTGTCATCGGCATACATGCCAACTTGGGATCTCATGGCGTCGGGGAGATCATTAATGTAGATCAGAAAGAGCGTGGGACCTAGGATAGAACCTTGAGGGACGCCCGCGTTCGTATGGTAGTTTTGGGAAGCATGCCCATTTAATACCACCTTCAATGTGCGGTTAAAGAGGAATGACTGGATGACGTCAAACAGATGTCCAGTTATCCCGTAGCTCCGCAGTTTGCACAAGAGGCCAGCATGCCAGACTCTGTCGAACGCTTTGGAGATATCCAAGGCAACGGTTCGGGCTTCGCCATTCTTGTCAAGTGCCCGGTATATGTACTCGGTAATGGTCGTTAGCATATCAGCAGTAGACCTGGTGAAGCAAAACCCGTACTGTTTGTCAGAGAGAAGCCTGTGGGCCGTGAGATGCTGAATCACCTCGACGTTGATAATGGCTTCGAAAACTTTGCCAAAGGAAACTAATAGGACGGTAATTGGCGGGGTCTGAGGGTTCGCCAGAATTCTTAAATATAGGAACTACACAGGAGGACTTCCAACAGGCAGGAAAAAAGGAAGCAGATAGGCAGAGGTTATAGAGTTTAGAGAGGACAGAGGAGAGTTCTGGGGCACATTTCTTCAGTACTATGACTGGGATTCCGTCCCCGCCGCTCGCTTTGTGTGGATCAAGTTGTGCAATTATCTTGGCGACCAGTGAGGGTGTAATGTGGACGTTATTTAGTTGAGCCTTAGTTCTGGGTGGGAAGTCTGGTGTAGGTATTCCTAACGAGTCCAGTGTCGAATTGGTAGAGAATCTATGGGCAAAGCATTCAGCCTTGTCCGCTGGAGAAGTGAGAACTTCAAATTCATTGATTAGTGGGGGTATCGAAGTATTGCTCTTGTTGAGCACGCTTTTGCAGAGTCGCCAAAAATCTTTGGAGCCAAACTTAGAGGATGCTTTGCGTTGCCTCATTCTGGTAGCAAACGCCCTCTTAGCTTCGTTCAGTACTTTTTTTACACTTGTTCCGTGCTGAGGCGAAAAGGCGCCTGTTTTGGTTCGACGAGCAGCTTCGATAGAGCCGGAAGAAATGGTTCCGGTGGGCAATGGCGGCCGAGCAAGCGGGTGAGAACCAGGGTGACGAATTTGATTTTAGTTGGAATTTCCTGGCCGGGATAAAATCATCGATGCCAGCCTTAACCCAAGAGGAAACCTCGGAGGCACAGACTTCGACAGGAAGATCGAAGACGTTGTTCCAGGGGACGTCGCAGAGGAAGTCTCGGAACGAGTCCCAGTCTGCTCTCTGGTAGCAGTATGATATTCTGCTGGTCTGGTTTTCTTGGGTAGAGTTAGCGCGGATTGAGATGTTGACGGAGACTACGGAGTGGTCAAAGTTTCCGAGGGGGCAGAGTTGCCTGGTAGTGCAGGAGTCTAGAATGGAGGTGAAGCAAAGGTCGAGTCAAGAGTCCCTTCCGTTAGGGTTATTAGAGAAACGCGTGGGGAAGTCCACCACTTGCGTTAGAGCTTGGGTTATTGAAAAATACATGGTGCGGATCCCAGCAAGGTCGGTGGCTGAGTTTTCAAGCCACTTGGTGTGGTGGGCGTTAAAATCGCCAAACACAAATATATGGGCAGATGGGTGTGAAGAAATGGCCCTGTCAATATTAGTAGAGATGCTATCAATTACCGTACAGTCAGAGCAGGAGGGGGAGCGGTAGAGGAAGAAGAGATAGCTAACCGAGCTTAGAAGTGAGAGACGGAAGCACATGAAGGGATGATCCAGGGATTCAAGAGATGTGACACTGGCTAGGGGGAGTTGTTCGCTAACATATACACCAAGCCCATGCATATGGACATTGGAGTCCTTCCTGAAGAGAGGAAGGTAACCAGGAACGAACAGCTCCGAAGAGGAGATAGAAGGGTCAAGGTTAGTCTCACATATAGCTAAGATATCGGGTGAGTTAGTTAGAAGGAATATTAACTATTGAGTTAGTTAGAAGGAATATTAAAGTTACTGCGAATACCTCGTATGTTTGTGAAGGAAACGCAGATAGGTTTGGGCGATTTATGACTAGCTGGTTTAGTCTTGCTGCTTTATTTGTTTAATTTCATGCTGGTTTTAGTTGTGGATAGAGAGAGGTCTAGAGTAGGGTCAGATGGTCGTTAATTGCAGCAGGTGAAGGATGGTGAATGGCGCCGCCTGCAGCATAATGTGGCCTCGGGGTTGCCCATCGGAAATTCATGCAAGGACGCCCGTCCATGCGCGAAATGGCACTACAGGAACCCCGATATTATTCAACTGTTGATCAGAGCAGCTTCTCAAAACGCTACGCAAGAGTTCGGGCTCCTAACTACCAGTCGGAAGCAGCAACCAGGAAACTGCCAACCCGGTACCCTCAGAATGAAGAGAGTTGTTTCCAGTTAAAGCGAAAGCGTAGACTGAAAGAAAAATAAATGGATGTAAATCAAATTTTGGTTTCCTGGTATCGATATCAAATTTTCTGCACTATTATAAGAACTGCAACCTTGAAACTTCTGAATTTCGTTTCTTATGTTTTTGTCTATAAGTGTATCAAATTTGATTAAAATCGGACCACTCCTTCTATAACCCGATTTTTTCGATTATCGATTTTCGATATTTATCGGGAATATCTCGACACAAAACCTAGCTAAGAACACTCTCAGACGCTTATAGAACAACTGTGTAAATTTTCAAGAAAATCGGTTCAGCCGTTTCGGAGTCTATAGGTAACGGATACACACACACACAGACAGACACACACACACACACACACACACACACACACACACACACAAATTTCCATTTATAAATAAGTTTATATATATATATAAACCACCTACAAACTATATATATATATATATATATAGTTTGTAGGTGGTTTATTGTAGGTAGTTTTGATATAAACCCATTTCGTTTAAGCACTCAGAAGGCACGGTATGGTAGTGGTGATTTTCTAAGCGTAGCTTAGATATGCCACAAGGCCAGAAGTATAGGGCACTCAACGGGGATTGTATTCTCTATTCAGTTGTAATTGATTTAGCGAGACAAGCTTGTTAACCATTACACCACGTCGAGGTACTCTGGCACGGTATATTAATGGATTGCGACTCCGGTTAAATAATCGGAGAAATGAATTAAAATAACATCTGTCAACGTTACAGCTCATTTCTGACATCTTTCAATTATAATACGCGAAATATTATTCGTGAGTATGAACGAATTTTATTAAAAATAAGCAGAAACAATGTTTGCAATTTATTTAATCTGACATATATGCGAACATTACTATACTCGTTTCGAAAAACACTCCGCGTATATACGCGGAAGAAAAAACTGGTTGTAAATAAAGAAAGAGCTAAGCACATGAACATCAGCCAAAGCGATTTGGACCGAGCCAGTACGTAGCTCAAAGAAAAAATCCGAGACGTGTAATTAATAACAAAAAAGCGCTCAATACTTACGCAGAGCAGAATAAGTAAATTAAACCTAGTGAGCCAACAAACCTACCAAGGTTTCACCTAAACGGACCTTCAGGGAACGTTGGCTTCGTTCCCTTAAGATCCGTTTAGGTAAAACCTTGGTAGGTTTGTTGGCTCACTAGGTTATTTACTTCTATATATATATATATATATATATATATATATATATGTGTGTGTGTGTGTGTGTGTGTGTGTGTGTGTGTGTGTGTGTGTGTGTGTGTGTGTCTGTCTGTCTGTCTGTCTTTGTGTTTGTATGTCTCTATTCTAACGAACCCTACTCCTCCGCAACCCTTGGTCTGATTTCAACCAAAATTGGGTCACTTGTTGACCATGGCATGAAACTTTGATGTACGCAAAGACTTTTTGAATCGATTTACAGTGTACGGCAGAAATCAGCGAAACGCTTAGAATTTACGAACTCTTCTCCTCCAAGACGCCTTACGCGAATTCAATCAAAGTTGTGTAAATCGTAGATCAAGGTCCGAACCTTTGATATGCAAAATTTTTTTAGAATCAATGCACAGGGTTTGTCAAAAATCAACGACTAATATAATTTCGGGTAATCTTTTGCACACTTTTATGCATTTTTCCTAGACGCTTCACTCAGACTCAACCAAAATCGAGTCACTAGTAGATCAAGGTCTGCTGCTTTGATATGAGAACATTCTAGTTGATACACAGGGTGTGGCAAAAATTAATGGAAAATATTGCTTTTTGAGATCATTTATTTCTACGAAATGCTTACTTGTATTCCAAAAAATCTCAGGTCTTTTTTGTAACCATATCATATGCCATAACAATTTCACGTTTTCTACAAGGTGCCAACCACTCCGACGTTGCAGGAACAATGCATCCACTTATTCTGCATCACAACGTCATCGCATCACATTACAAGCTTCCGTAACGCCCACCTCCGTTCTTCCAATTATACATCCATCATTCCCGTTTATGAGTAAAAGATTGGAAAAGAGTAAGCCGGAAACCACATCCTAAACAGGAAACAAGGGAATTGTAACGAGCCCAGTTTGTCCTGCTCAGTTCATTTATGTCTCTTTAGAGTAGGTGCCTCCACTTAATCGCTGAAAAAAAACAAAACAGAATAGTATGAAAAAAAAGGCACAAATTTAATAATAACGAGCATTTTCCATCAAAATGTGTGTTATTATTAAGAGGAAAGATCAAGGTATTTTTAATTATTTTTTTTGTTTTAATTTTTAATCTTTTCTAACACGTTCGAAATTTTGACAAAAATCTTGTTTCTATTTTCCTTTGCGGGAAGCTACATCGTTACGAGAGTTTACAAAGGAAAACGTAATATTACATAACTCACTTTTGTTCCGGTGACAAATACATTAATTTGGAAATTCTTGCAGAAAACAAATAATTGTCGGATTTTAATGAAACTTTCAGGACTTATTCACAAATGAATGAAATTATTTTTAATTCACTATTTTTAAAACAATTTAGTAAAAATATATTTGTCTACATCTGTTACCCCACTCTCCACGTAAATTCATGAAACTTCAAGAAATTAAATTTTTTAGGCAAAAATGTATGTATTTTTTAAAAACTATTTAGCCCCTTTTACCGAAAATCTGCTTCGAGCAGTAAAATAAAAAATGCAATAAAACTATGGCCTCATTTAATTAGATAAGTTTTAATTGCTTTAACAAATAATAAATATTTCAGACATTATAATCTGAAGAAAAAAAAAATTCGATTAATAATGGAATTTTAAAAAACTGTTTCAATTTTTGTTTATTTTATTTTAACAATTTATAAAATTTCAAAAATATTTTTAAATATTTAGAAGACTTGTAGACCATAGGTTGGTAGGATAAAAAGTGAAGACTGTATTTACGAATCGAAAATTGAAATGTTTATTACAGATTATCTCGCCATCGTATTTTTAAAATAAAAACTTTTGTGTGTATTTGAAGTCTTTTTTTTAATGGTAATTTCTATGTGTACATTAAAAGGTCATGTGTTTCAGGGTTTCGTCCCCTTACCGGAAGAAATTTGTACAATTATTTCACTTGTAATCGCCGTACACTTATCTTATCTGTCATCTTGTGAAGTGTCAACACATTTCAAATAGGGCCGACAGGTTAAAAAGTTCAACTCCATGAGTAAGAAATAGTTATATTCTAAATTTCATGCTATAAATCAGTAATATTTGTGTAAATCATCTTAATCTAACATTAGATTTGCTAATTTTTTGAAAAATAATGTGTTAGAGATATATATTTTATTTTTGCAAGATTTTTAAAACCGAGAATTAACTTTTGTTTCTCGATCGCACAAAAATGGAAAAATTGAAAAATTTTAAAAATCACAAAATATTACATTCTAATCAATATAATTTCTGTTTAAATACACCAGAGTATTTTCCTTACTGAAAATAGTAAATTTAATCATTTAGCTTTCAATTAAAACTAAAACAAAAGTTTAATTTTTTTTTTTTATTCAGATTAAAAGTTACTTATCGAATATACGTGAAGGTACCTACTTGGGTGACATGATCACTCAAGCGTGTATCACGTTCGGCACTTAATTGACTGACTAACTCTTCCTACGAGGAAACAAAAGAAGCGTGCCATTTCCGGTCCACCTGAAGCTCTTCAGACTCGGATTATTTGCTTTATTTCCATCATAGCCATGTTTTTCCTTGTTTTCTATTCTCTTTTTAAAAGTACTTCACTGCTTACCTTGACTCCTTTTGGCTTCACAACCCCTGCCCTCACATTTCCAACTGCCCACGTCTTAATTTCACTTCTGGATGTACAGGGCACTTGACCTTATTTTTTCCTTCGCTCGTTAACAAAAGATCAGATCAATTCCTTCACTCGTCATATCCTTCATTTAAATCCGGGATTAGCAAACACGTTTTTTTATCAACATACATTTTATCCTTGGTCACAGAACCCAGTATCTAGTGAGTCCATCGCATAATTTACGACATTTAAAAGATATATATATATATATATATATATATATATCTATCACGACATAATATATATATATATATATATATATATATATATGTTATATATATATATATATGTTATATATATATATTTTATGCCATAATATATATATATATATATTATGTCGTAATATATATATATATATATATATATATATATTACGACATAATATTATATATATATATATATTATGCCATAAGATATATATATATATATATTTTACGACATATATATATATATATATATATATATATATATATATATATATATACTAAACATATACTGTTAAATATAAGAGACAATGAATGTCTATTATGTTTAATCATAAGCCGTTTAAACATCGTGTTTTGGCTTTAATTTTAGTTGGAAATAAAACAAAAATTCTCCAACATTTGGAGTTGTGTAAAATCTTCTGTACAATAAAAACGGAAACTGAAGGTGGTTCGCCTGAAATAGGTCATACTTCCACTTAAGCATGGAATAAAGTGTCTGTCTTATTTTTACGTAGATAGATAGATAGATAGATAGATAGATAGATAGATAGATAGATAGATAGATAGATAGATAGATAGAAAAGGAAAAGAATGAGATAGATAGATAGATAGATAGATAGATAGATAGATAGATAGATAATAAAACTGGGATAGATAGATAGATAGATAGATAGATAGATAGATAGATAGATAGATAGATAGATCATAAAACTGGGATAGATAGATAGATAGATAGATAGATAGATAGATAGATACTGAAAAAGAACAAAACATAGATAGATAGATAGATAGATAGATAGATAGATAGATAGACTGAGATAGATAGATAGATAGATAGATAGATAGATAGATACTGAGAAAGAACGAAACATAGATAGATAGATAGATAGATAGATAGATAGATAGATAGATAGAAAAGGAAAAGAATGAGATAGATAGATAGATAGATAGATAGATAGATAGATAGATAGATAGATAGATCATAAAACTGGGATAGATAGATAGATAGATAGATAGATAGATAGATAGATAGATAGATAGATAGATAGATAGATCAACCGGTTACGCTATCATGGTTTCAACCTTTTCGGTTTCTTCAAACGATTTGTTTCGCCTGATGAATGCAAAAAGATCGGAACTATGGTTGCATAACCGGTTAATATTCGCTACTTAAATGTCGAAATGATCACCATGTTGGATCTTCATCTTCCTTCAAACATGTATTGACCACTTTCTAATAAACCGTTTACTGGTCTGATTTAATTTAAATCTAACTTATAACTGTTCAACACACACACACACACACACACACACACACACACACACACACACACACACACACACACACACACACACAATAATGAGCTGTGA
The DNA here is from genome assembly GCA_037127315.1 of Ascarosepion bandense. Taxonomy (NCBI): domain Eukaryota; kingdom Metazoa; phylum Mollusca; class Cephalopoda; order Sepiida; family Sepiidae; genus Ascarosepion; species Ascarosepion bandense. Next base: position 5,518,922 of record JBBBDQ010000910.1, on the reverse strand, counting down.
ACATCTATTGAACAGGTGAAGAGGCTCATCCCTTGTTTCCTCTTTAGGATGCGGTTTCCGGTTTTCTCTTTTCCAATCTTTTCACTCTCTTCTTTTATTTTTCTTTTCAATTGGATTAGATAGACTAAACTATTGCCCTGTTCACACTCCACCCACGTCTATTGAACAGGTGAAGAGGCCCATCTCTTGTTCCCTGTTTAGGATGTGGTTTCCGGCTTTCTCTTTTCCATTCTTTTTACCCTTACGTAGCCCCTTGCGCATCAGTGGCGTTATCGCCTTGCTCGGGGTGATATGATTAAAAAAAAAAAAATACAGCGAAGCAGATCTGTCTGCGGACGACTATTTACGCTCTCACACTCTGATTCAGCACTCTGGAAGAATGGTAGACTTTGAAAAAACAGTAGCTACTCTAACATGTACGCATCGTCTATTCAGTAATGAATTAGAACACTCTAACTACTGCCGTTTATTTTTACATGTTATATCACACGCTAAAAGTCTTCCTACTTCTACCGAGCGCCCATAGCTCAGAGGTAGAATTGCCGACCGACGCGGTCGGGTTTCAGTCCTGGGTAAAACAATCAGATATGTAACCGTACTGATGAGCTACTGTGATACAGCGAAACAGATGTCTGCGGATGACTATATATATATCTTTTATTTAAACATGTTTCGTTAAAAACAACCGACAAGGAATATTTTATTAATTTTTGGTTTAATTTATCAAGAATTCTTACATGTTTTCTTTTTGTTGGAGATAAGGAATGTAAAAATGCTCCATAATTTTAGACTTTCGAAATGCTTTCAGTCTATTCACAGGCCATTTCAAAAAACAAAAAAAAACACTAAAACGAAAAATTACATTACAAAGATGAGAACATAACAACACCGGAAAAATAACATCCCTGAAAATGATTATATATATATATATTGGCAGCATTTTTTCATTAATGCAGGTTTCATTGAATAATATAGACAATTATGTGGGCCGAAAGCTTAGACCCGATAAAAAAATCAACAATTACTGTGATTTTTTGTTGTCTTTCAACGTCATCACCATCAAGTATATCAGACGGTATGAACGGATCCTACACAAAATTAATAGACAGAACTTGTCTATATTATTCAATGAAACCTGCATTAATATATATATATATATATATATATATATATATATATATAAAATAAAATGATTATATATATGATTATATATATATATATATATATATATATTATTAAATGATTAAATGATTATATTATTAAATGATTATATATATATATATATATATATATATGGGCAGTATTTCTTCCATTAATGGTTCGTTGAATATGGCAAAAATAATACAAATATACTAACAAATTTTGTTACCAGGAAATTTTTTAAATAAAGAAAAATAGTTTGACAATGATTAAAGTATTAGTTAAAAGTGCTCGGTCAATAAAATCTATGGACCATCCTTCAAACAAAGAAAATTGTGTAGGCGTTATTAAAAACTGAATTAAAAAAAATTAAAAATACATATTCTTTTTTTCTGTCAAATTCAGCGAAACTAATTAATTGGAAAGCAATTCAATTTTGACACCGGAAACTATAGTTTCCGATAGGGAACACTTGAGATGGCTTTGTGCGTGTTTGGGCGGGTGTCTGTACATGTCTAGATTTTAGTATGGACTAGATTTTAGTATGTAGCTATTTACTAATCGTGACCTAGTTGTGGTGCAAAGTCGAATGTAAGAAACACCTAGTGAGTATCGAAATCACAACTTTTTTAAAATTAATCTAGAGAGACAAACTTGCTTCCCTAAATGAAACGATTTACTAAGTATAGCTTAGTTGTGGCATAAGGCCGAGAATGAAGAGCACCTATTGAAAAATTCAGTTTACGACGAAAAAAACTTATTTTATATCGATACCAGAAAATCAAAATTTGACTTACACCCATTCATTTTTCTTTCAGTTTACGGTTTCGCTTTAACTGGAAACAACTATTGCTTTTTTGTCTTTCGTGCAAACGTCCAAAGAGTCTGAGCTCCAGGACCATGGATTAGTTTTAAAGCTTTCATTACACCCGAGCAACACCGGGCTATACTACTAGTGCCAAATACAAGTGGGAGATACTAGAATCAAGCAAGTACAAAAATTTAAATACCTAGGAAGTGTTCTAACAGGAGATGGAAAGTGCGACACAGAGATCCGAAGGCGAATTGGCATGACGAAGGACGCGTTCCAGAAGCTGAGCAAAGTACGAGACAAGCTTCCTAACTTTTCGAAGTTCCCATAAGATCTCTAAACTTCTAAATATTCAAGAAAAACACCAGACCATATGCGGCATCAATATTGATTTGATTTGATTTGTTTCTTTAATGGCACATCAATTCCTCATGGGCCATTTAATGTCGAAATATAATTTTCTTGAGAGCTTGGAATAATAAAAAAAATATATATGTTGTTCTGATTTCACAATTGAATATATGGTAGATGATGCTCAACTTTTGTGCACATACATGTTTCTTCTACTTCTTTTATGTGCCCTGTCCCTACAGGACGTAGGCGATCATGGTTCTCCACGTCTCCCTATCCCTTGTGGCTCTTAGTATGTTTGCTCCTGTTATTCCTGGCAACCCCCGTTCCGTCATCCACCTGATCAGGCCCTGTAAATATGTTATCCGCTGCCTTCCTCTGTCTCTCTTTCCTTCTATCTGGCCAGTCAATATCAGATTCTCCAAGCTCTCCTTCCTCATTGCGTGTCCCAGGAACTTCAGTTGTCTCTTCCTGATGCTCAGTATTAATTTCCTTTTTGTTGCCATTCTTTCCAACACCTCATCGTTGCTTGCAAGCTCAGTCCACGATATCCGCAGCATCCTTCTGTAGAACCACATTTCAGTTGCTTCCAGTTTTGTCCTCATTTTTGATGATATTGTCCAGCATTCACTGCCGTATTGAAGAACTGACATCACATAGCAATCCAGCACTCTTTTCTTTGTTTCTAGTGAAAATTTCCTGTGTATTAGTACTTTACTCAGCTTCTGGAACGCGTCCTTTGCCATGCCAATTCGCCTTCGGATCTCTGTGTCGCACTTTCCACCTCCCGTTAGAACACTTCCTAGGTATTTCAATTCTTGTACTTGCTTGATTCTGGTATCCCCCACCTGTATTTGGCATTTTGGGTTGCACCTTTTGCTGATGACCATGCATTCAGTTTTCTTAAATTTTATTTGTAGTCCTTTTTTTGTCACTCTCCGCCGATACCTTCTGTGGGTCTTGTAGTTTCCTTACATGTTTATGGGGACATAATTATTACAGGCGGTGATATGTGTGTTTTGTGTCGTAATTTTGTTGAAGTTATATTTTCGAATACAGTTTGATTTAAGAAATTTTATGAATTAACGTCATGAAAGAATCCTTCCATGTTGGTTGGTTGATTTTGTTAAACGCAGAGGGTGATAGTGAGAGAATAAAAAAGGTACAGGGATGGCGAAGAAAAGATAAGAGATGAATGGGAATCAAGAAGATAATAGATGGCAATTGACGTTGCATTTAAACTTTTGGAGATTGTAGATATCAGGGAAAAGAAAAGACTGGGTACAGTGTGTATTGAAGAAAGTATAAAATATTAACTTCATTCAAGAAGATAGAAGATGGCAATTGACGTTGCATTTAAACTTTTGGAGATTGTAGATATCAGGGAAAAGAAAAGACTGGGTACAGTGTGTATTGAAGAAAGTATAAAATATTAACTTCATTCAAGAAGATAGAAGATGGCAATTGACGTTGCATTTAAACTTTTGGAGATTGTAGCTATTAGGGAAAAGAAAAGACTGAGTACGGTGTGTATTGAAGAAAGTATAAAAGATTAACTTCCTTCAAGTTGATAGAAGATGGCAGTGGACGTTGCATTTAAACGTTTGGAGATTGTAGATATCAGGGAAAAGAAAAGACTGGGTAGTGTGTCTATTGAAGAAAGTATAAAATATTAACTTCATTCAAGAAGATAGAAGATGGCAATTGACGTTGCATTTAAACTTTTGGAGATTGTAGCTATTAGGGAAAAGAAAAGACTGAGTACAGTGTGTATTGAAGAAAGTATAAAAGATTAACGCCATTCAAGAAGATAGAAGATGGCAGTGGACGTTGCATTTAAACTTTTGGAGATTGTAGCTATCAGGGAAGCAAGAAAATGGAAGGGAGTTCCACAAATGGGAAGTGTGAGAAAAGAAAAGATTTTGAAACTGTCGGATTGTTCTACCAGACCTGCCATAAGGATTTTCTTTATAATCCTTCTCTTAGCCATTTTCTGACACCCAATGTTCATTTTTTATAAACATTTTTTATAAATTTAGTAATGAAAAAAAATATTTTCATATTTATTTCTTTATAAATTGATAATGACACACATAGCATTGTATTAGTTGGTTTGTATTTTTAGAATTTCTTTTTTAATCATTTCACCCCAAGCAAGGCAGACCGCCACTGTTGCGCAGGTGCTTACAGTGAGAGAAAAACAAGGTACAGAGGATGTTAAAGAAAAGACAAGAGATGGATGGGAATCAAGTAGACAGAAGATGGCAATTGACATTGCATTTAAACTTTTGGAGATTGTTACTATCAAGGAAGCAAGCAAATGGAAGCGACTTTTAAAACGGAAAGTGCGATAAAAGAAACTATTAGAGTAGAAGAGACGGTACATATTTAACAATTTTGACGGTAAAAGGGTGGTACTTAATGCCAATCTAGTAAATATATATGGTCGGAGTACCAGGGAAAAAAGATCGTCAGAGCAGTTGCCATGAAAATACTTGTAGAAAAAACAGAGAGAAGCCACATTACGTCGGTGAGAAAATGACCGAAGGCGAGCTGCCAAGTCAGGATCTATTATATTGCAGATCCTTTCTTTGGATTTTGGGTTATTTTAATCTAAATATTTTGATCTCAATTTTATAACTTCAACTAAAAATATTTTGAGCACAATTGTATATTTTCAACTACAGATAAAATGTATTGTTCGTAATTCTAGTGTTAGGGAGCAACCCCTTTTTGCACATAAGAATGGACTCGCCTGAAATGTACATATAATCCTGCCTATACAGAGAACGGAAGCAGTCGCAAACCTGCTACTATTGACACTGTCAGCTCTCTGCCTTCGGACAGAGAGCACTAACCTAGTCGTGGTTCCGCCAAAGGGTAGAATCACGACCGGGTAATGATAGACAGATATTTTTGGCCGGGCTAGATGACCCGGAAGACCAACATAAAAATGACCTTATGTCACATTTCGACTTACGAGGGAAGGCCGACTAAATACTGTAGTTGTAAAAAGTAGTAGTTGTAAAGAGCAGTTTTACAGTCGCTTAGTTAGTTAGTAATTTGGTGCATAGTAAGCTGGAGTTGTTCTAGATATACGGACATACTATTTTACTGCAAGACTGTATATATTGATTTCTACTAATAGTATTTCTAGTATTCCTGACTCGACTAACCCGTGTTCCAGTTTGTATATTTTTGTTCAATATAACTTACATTTTCTATCTCCAAAATCTGTTTTTGCTATTTATTATTTTGTGTGGTTTCTCAACCATAATTCACAACATCTAGTATTAAATATATTATTGGTAATTTTAATAAGTATTGTTGGTGATTTTTTATATAAAAATGTATTTTTGTACTTTCATAATGTTCTGTTTTTGTTTAGGGGTTCACTATTTTGTCATAGCAAGGACCCTTTAACAGGTACTACACCTCCGGGTTATGGTAGACCTTGGAACAACAACAATTAAGAGATGGTTCCACGCTCCTCAGAACCTCTAATCTACCGATCAGAGCATTTTGGCGGCAATATTCAGAGCATGAGCGAATGGTAGACTTATGTAAGATAGATTCAGAAAAAAATTGTCTAAAACGACACAGGAAACCGAAAAATGGATTCAATATATAATCTTTCCACTTCATGTTAGCCGGGAACATTAACCTGAGAAGGCGCAAAGAGGTTAGTATCGATCATGATGATGGAAGGCATGAACAGGTCTTTCAAAATTAACAAGCCTTTCTTTACCTAGGATAACAAAAGATTACATGCCATTTTTTAGATCAGCTAGTGCCGAATGCGAATTCCAGTCAGACAGATTGGGTTTATAGCCTTGGTTGGCAACCAGTCTACCGCAGAAAGTAATGAGAACCTACTGCGGGAAAATCTTTATTTACAGTATTTTCATTATTCGGACTATTGTTCTCATCTTTGTTGTCATTGTTACGACGTTTCGGCCGTTGTACGCTCTGGCCTTCTTCAGGTTCTAAGAATTTCGAGCAAAACCCTTTATTACAATCACTGGGGTATATCATCTCTATTCCTTTTGCGTAGGGCCTCTTTTAGGTAGTCATGAGTTATCTCCCTCTAACCCTGTAAGTTACTTGTTCACCACTGCTGTAGCCTGGTATTGAACTCACAGCTCTTTGGGTCAAGTCACAGGAACTAACCAACGTATATATCCCCGAATATAGACGTAATAAAGGGTTCTGTTCAAAATTCTTAGCACCTGAAGAAGGCCGGGACGTATAACGGACAAAACGTCGTACACATAGCAACAAAGATGAGGACAATAGTCCGAATAATGTAAATACTACCAGTCAGTTATGTCTCTTTTCGAGACATGATCGCCCAAGCATGTATCGCGTGTGGAACTTAATTGACTTCCAACTTGATCTGATCAGCCTTACTCTCAAGACAAGTAATAAATGGTTGTGTCATCAACATCGATAACAAATTGAGAGCTCATCAATATTATTTCATGATTTGATAAGAATGACTGAATCGTCCGGAAATACTATAGCCTTTTAACTTATGAAGAAGACCAGTGTGCCAATCTCTGTCAAGACTCTTCCAGGATGTCCAAAACCACAGCCTAAGATTCACCAGTGATATGTGAAGCTTGATAGAGTCTTGAGTTTGAGTTTTAATTTTGTTTAATGGCATATCAACACCTCTGTGAGTTATTTAATGCCAAAAGGGTAGGGTTTTAAGTTTGTTTTGTTTTTATATTTGGTTATCATGAAAAAGGTTGATTTAGTCAGATTTTAATGAAAATGTTTTGTTTTTATTCTTTTTTATTTTAGAAAACTGAAAATGTCTTCTAGTTTTGCATTCAAAAATGTTTTGCAGAGAATCATTTTTTTCCTTCAAAAATATGTCATGGTAACAATTTCTTTCTTCAAAAATGTGTCATGACAACAATTTTTTTCTTCACAAATGTGTCATGGTAACAATTTTTTTTTTCTTCAAAAATGTATTATTGGTTATATGTTTCTTTCAAAAATGTATTATTGGTAATATTTTTCCTTCAAAAATGTATATTTTTTTATAAAAGTCTATTTTTATGTATAGATAGTCTATTTTTATGTATATATTTCTATATTGTTGTACATTCATAATGTTTTGGCCACAGTTTGGAGGTTAAATATTTGCCCATAACTCGGACTTTAACAGGTGCTACCACTCCAGATCAGGGTGGACCTAGGAACAACAGCAATTAAGAGGTGATTCCATGGTCCTCACAACTTTCCAACCAGAAGAATTGCTGCTGGATGCAGTTTACCGTCATGCCCAGGACCATTGATAGAATCTTTTAGCAATAATTGTTAGTACATCAGCAGTTGGCCTGGAGAAGCGAAAGCCATATTCATCCTCTAGTATACATTATTATTTCGTTTTTACAAAAATAGCACCATGAATTCACAAATACCTTCTTATTTATAAAATAAAAAATAGATAATAGAATTATTAAAAGCCGAACACTTCAACTACTTCGATGTACGGATCGGTTTAATAAATTTAGTATATGAGAAAAGGAAGTTGGACATAGCGTATGCTGCGCTGAAGGTAGTTTTGCCCAATACCGCAAGTTGCTGCAAATCAAAAACATCAGCCTAAAAACTCAAATCATGTTTTTAAATAGCCTCGTCATATGGATACCACGAATGGCGCTAAACATTCAGAAATATCTAAATTGCTAGCTGTATACAATCGTCTTCCCAGATCAATGATTAAAAATGAAAAAATGACGTGTGTAAGCGAAAATCACAGTTCTTGTACTAGCTGTCCGAATAATGGAAACTTCATCACGTGAAAACTTTCAACAACAGCAACAACTAAAATGGATAGCACATGTAACTCTAAAAGAAAATAATTACATAATCAGGATGTTAACATTCCACACTAATTCAAGTTAAAAAGGTTGGGAAGGAAACCTCCGTCAATACTGGAAAGAGCGATAACACACACCGGAGTAAATGTTTTAAGAGAACTATTTTATAAATTTCAACCAACGGTAATCCTGACTACTCGGCCAATATATGCCGAATATTTCCTGATAAGGAAACAGTTAATATTACCATTAGAGATGAGATCGTCAGTCTATGATCAGGGAGTAAAGAAAGACGTAACTTGAGTAACACTGGCTGCTCGGCCAACGGATGTCTAATTTTTTCTTATAAAGAAACGGCTAGTATTAATATTACCATTAGGATCGTCGAGTCGAGGCCTGATTATTTCTTTTGCTACGAAAAGTGCGACACTGAGATCCGAAGGCGAATTGGCATGGCGAAAGAAGCATTCCAGAAGTTGAGTAAAGTATTAAGAAACAGGACAATTTCACTAGAAACAAAGATGAGAGTACTGGATTACTATGTGATGTCGGTTCTTCAATATGGCAGCGAATGTTGGAAAATATCTTCGAAGATGAAGGAAAAACTTGAAGCAGCTGAAATGTGGTTCTACAGAAGGATGCTGCGGATATCATGGGCCGAGCATGTGAGCAATGACGAGGTTTTGGGAAGGATGGAAACGAAAAGGAAATTAATACTGAGCGTCAGGAAGAGACAACTAAAGTTCCTGGGACATGCAATGAAGAAAGAGGGCTTGGAGAACCTGATACTAAAAGGTCAGATAGAGGGAAAAAGAGACAGGGGAATGCAGCGGATAACATATTTGAAGGACCTGATCAGGTGGATGACGGAACGAGGGTTGTGTGGTGCAACAGGAGAAAGCGTGCTAAGAGCCACCATGAATAGGAAGATGTGGAAAGCCATGATCGCCTACGTCCTGAAAGGACATGGCCCATAAAAGAAGAACAATTTTATTTTCAGCAACTCATTCACACAATAACATCAAACTTGTTCTGTGATTTCTCAAGTGACACAAGCGATCTTATCTACCTATATCAGTCAGTTTAGTGCTATACGCTTGGGCGATCATGTCTCGAAAATAGACATGACTGACTGGGCAGAAGATTATCCCGCAGTAGGTTGCCATTGCTTTCTGCGGTAGACTGGTTGCCAGCCAAGGCTATAGAACCCAATCTGTCCTGTTATTTAACCCATAACTGTGGGGAAGCGACGGATTAATACCTTTCCCAAGGGTATTTGCGCGTAAGTGAATGCAAGGAATTCAACTGGAATTCGAAATCGGCTCCCCGATTTGTCGTACCGAGTCGGTCTCCATTGCACCACAACGCATATCCAATATATATATATATATATATATATATATATATATATATATATATATATATATATAGAGAGAGAGAGAGAGAGAGAGAGAGAGAGAGAGAGAGAAGAAAATTAACCACATAAATAAACTGTTATAAATCCAGAATTTATTTCGGCAGTTATAAAAATTAATGAATACAGTTAAACATTAAAGCAAGTGACACCGAAAATGCCATCAAATTAAAAACACATACCTCAAATCATACATTATCGGCCATAATTATTAAGCCACCCCTGCGTTTTAAAAAAATGATGTATTTCAGACTATTTTTTAAGTATTATTGCCAAGTGAATAATTGTAAATGAAAATAGAATGGTTGTTTTGTTAATACTGCACAATAACATGTGCATCAAATCAATTTATAAATATTTGATAATTACCTATATTGCAGTTTCATTAATGAAAGAATGAAGAAAATTTGCGGTGATTCGAACGAGTTCATCTTTGCTTCTTTGCCTTGTAACATTTTGCAAAGTAATAATAACAAAAGAACAATTCTATTTTCATTTGGCAATAAATACTAAAAATAGCATGAAATACATCATTTAAAAAAATGGGTTTGCCTAATGATTATGGCTGGTAGTGTACATACACCAAGAATCTTAAAAAAATATATACAAACACAAAACAGTGCAACAGATATGAGTATTCGCAAAATAAATACACATAGCTATATAATTATAAGAAGCGATATACTTATAAGACGCCATATAATTATAACAGGCCATATAATTATAGCAGACCATATGACTACAATAATAAGAACACAAAACTAAAAATAACCAAACTAAGTAATTTTTTTCTTTTTAATATTTTGAGTTAAATGTGACATTTGATTTTTCGGGTTTGAAGAAGCAGTTTGTAATATAATATTACCATTACATTTAGGATCGTCGAATCAAGGCCCAATTATTTCTTTTGTTAATTTTATTTTCAGCAACTCATACACACAATGACATCAAACTGGTTCTGGGATTTCTCAAGTGACAACATAGTGTTGAAAGTGATTGTTTATATTTTAACGCGAATTTTGAGTAATCAAAATTGTTTGTACAATAAAAGATATGGAATGAAGTGTGTGTTGAACATGCACTGAATGTTTTTTGTTATTTTGACGAATGACAGAAAGAAAAGATTTGTTTATATAGTGCCCGTTCTGAGTCGACAAAAACAGATTGAACAGAAAATAAGAGATTAAAGCAGTATGTTCATGTGAATAAGTCCATTGATTATATATATATATATATATATATATATATATATATATATATATTATCGTATCCTACTGAGCAAGGCGGTAACGCCACTGATGTGCAGGGGGCTACGTAATAGTGAAATGATTGAAAAAAGAGAAAACCGGAAACCACATCCTAAACAGGGAACAAGGGATGAGCCTCTTAACCTGTTCAATAGATGTGGGTGGAGTGTGAACCGGGCGATAGAGAGATCTATCTACTCCAATTGAAAAAAAAAAAGTGAGAAGATTGGGAAAGAGAAAGCCGGAAACCACATCCTAAACAGGGAACAAGGGATGAGCCTCTTCACCTGTTCAATAGACATGGGTGGTGTGTGAACCGGGCGATAGTTTAGTTTATTGAAAAAAAATCGTGAAAAGATTGGAAATTGGATGAGCCTCTTAACCTGTTCAATAGACGTGGGCCCATTATATATATATATATATATATATATATATATATATATATATATATATATATAAGTACGTATATTTTGGCAGCATCTTTTCTTTTAAACAAGTTGTGTTAAACGATATAGACAACATAGTCTTATATATTTTCTTTTGAATTTTTTCATATTTTCTTATTAGACTTTTTATTTCCGGATTATCTTTGTATAAAAATTGTCCAAAAGTTGTCCTAGTACTTACGAACGTCATCGTTCATCATCAGGGACTATATTACAGTTTAAAAAATCAAATATTCCCTTGTAACAGGAAAAGTGTTACAACATTTTAAAAGAGAATAAATAAACGTTTTGAAGAATTTTTAAATTCAAAGTCAGTAATAATGTAAGCGACTTGCACACGTGAAGATATGTGCTCACGTAGATGCGTGAATTATATGGAATACTTGGTTGTTAAAGATTTAAAATGCCGTAAAAATACGTTAGAGAATTTGAACTTTGAAGGAACTAATTATGTAAATAATCAAATTACTCAGAGGCAAAGAATTATTTACCTTAATTATATTTCAAATAAACCCTCTAAACACAAGTACATATCCAGAAACTTGGTAAGCTCTGCGATTGATAAGAGGTTTTTTACTTCTGATATGTAGTGCTTCTAGAAATTTTAGGCGTGTTGATCAATAATTTTAGTATTGTCTATAAGAATTTTACGAATGTCAGAATGCAGAAGGGAAACAGTATGTGACTTAAGTTGTTGTGTAATGACACTGGAATCATTTAAATGCATAGTTAATCGTTTAGAGAGCCGGGTAGTCGTAAATCGAATATGTTCATGTGGGTTAGAAGGACGTTTAAATTCATACACAACATTAGTTCTATCAACACCGGGTAGTGAGATAGGAGATGACTACTGACTTTACATTTAAATTCTTGGAGATTATAGCTGTCCAGAAAACAAGTAAATGGAAGGGAATTTCACAGGCGGGAAATGCGAGAAAAGAAGCTGTTGAAGTAGAATTTGCGCTTACAATTTATTGGTTTCACAGTAAAAGGGTGGGACCTAGTTGCTAATCTTGTGGCTCGAGTATATTTATATATAGGGGGCACCAGTAAGCTAAGTTCATCGGAGCATAAGCCGTGAAAGTATTTGTAGAAGAGGCACAGGGAAGCCACATTGCGCCGGTGAGAAAGTGACTGTATCCGAGCTGCCAATCGGGATCGATCACATTACAAATTCTCCGTTGGATCTTGTCAAGGACACCCAGGTGGATGGCAGGAGCACCCGACTAGATATGGCAGCAGTATTCAATGCACGGGCAGATGGTAGATTTATATATGAGCAGGATTGTTTCAGACGAAAAAAAACTTACTGGTCCTACACAGAGAACCGACTTTATATATATATATATAAAGTCGGTTCTCTGTGTAGGACCAGTAAGTTTATATATATATATATATATATATATATATATATATATATATATAGGCATCCGCAGACAGATCTGTTTCGCTGTATCACAGCTCATGAGTACGGTTAGACTCCGATTGCTTTAACCCAGGATTGAAACCCGACCGAACTGGCGTCACTCGTCGATTCTTCCTCTGAGCTATGGGTGCTCGGTAGAAGGAGGCAGACTTTTTAGTGTGTATATTGTCATTATACACGCCCAATAGCTGAGAGTGTTTTGATTCATTGCTGAATAAACGATATATATATATATATATATATATATATATATATATATATATATATATATATATATACGCAGATAAGATCACTTGTGTCACTTGAGAGATCACGGAACAAGACTGATGTTATTGTGTGAATTAGCTGCTGAAAATAAAATTAACAAAAGAAATAATCGGGCCTTGATTCGACGATCCTAAAGGTAATGGTAATATTATATTACAAACTGCTTCTTCAAACCCGAAAAATCAAATGTCACATTTAACTCAGAATATCAAAATAGAAATTCTTCTTGGTTTGGTTATTTTTAGTTTTGTGTTGTTGTTATTATTGTAGTCATTGTGTGTATATATGGCCTGTTATAATTATATGGCCTGTTATAATTATATAGATTCTTATAAGTATCTCACCGATATAATTATATAGATGTTTGTACTTTGTGTATAATTATATTTATTCCCTTGTTTTGTGTTAGTATATAATTTTTCTGTCTTTAAGATTCTTCTATCCTGCACATATATAAATCTACCATATACCCGTGTATTGAATACTGCTGCCACCTCTGTTCGGGTGCCCCTGCTATCCTCCTCGGGCTTCTTGACAAAATACAATGGAGAGTCTGTAATGTGATCGATACCGACTTGGTAGACCGGTTGCACTCTCTCTCTCTCTCTCTCTCTCTCTCTCTCTCTCTCTCTCTCTCTCACCGGCGTGACGTCGCCTCCCTGTGCCTCTTTCACTGCTTCTGCTCCGATGAACTTAGATCACTGGTGCCCCCTAGGTACGAACTTGCACGAGATACTAGATTAGCAACTAGGTCCCACCCTTTTACAGAGAAACCGATAAGATGTAACCGCAATTTCTACTCCAACAACTTTTTTCCTCGCACTTCCCACCTGTGGAATTCCCTTCCACATGATTGCTTCCCCGACAGCTACAATCATCAGGAGTTTAAATGTAAGGTCAACAGACACCTTCTAACACACTAACTCGCATCCATTCTCTCAAACACTCTTCCCATCTACCCAACCCTCATCCTCGGTATCCTTACCCGTCTATCACCCTCCTTCTGACATTTCCTATATCTAACCACTCTTTCTCTTCACCTTCACCTATGTAACCTCCTACGCAATAGTGGGAGTGGAATGCCTTGCTTGGGGTTAAATGATTTTAAAAATGTATGATTTGTCTATGTGTTTTTAATTTGATGGCATTTTCGGTGTCACTTGTTTTGATGTTTAACTGTATTCATTAATTTTTACAACTGCCGAAATAAATTCTGGATTTATAACCGTTTATTTATGTTCTGAGTTTTCTTCTTTTTTTTCTTTCTCTTTTTCTCTTTCTTTCTTTCTCTTTCCCTCTTTCTCTCTCTCTCTCTCTCTCTCTTTTTCTCTCTGTAAAATGCATCCGGTAGGAAGGCTGCTTATTGGAAGGTTGTGAGGAGCATGGAACCACCTCCTAATTGCTGTTCTTGCCAGGTCTACCCTGACCCAGAGTGGTAGCACCTGTTATGGTCCTAGCTATGGGTTCAAAACTGAGGTCAAAACACTATGGAAGTATGAAAATACACTTTTATAGAAATATATACATAAAAATAGACTTTTATTGAAAAATGTATATTTTCGAAGAAAAAATTACTATCATAACGCATTTTTGAAGGAAAACATTATTCTCATCGAAACATTTTTAATACAAATCTAGAAGATATTTTCAGTTTTCTAAAATAAAAAATAAAATAAAATATGTAGACTTTGCCAGGAAGAAAAGTTAGCGATTATGCTATTCTTAAACAAAAATGAATTATTGAATGAAAGAATAGAAATTATGACTAAGTGTAACCATACACGCAGAAAGCAATGGCTGTCTACTGCTGGATAATCTTCTGCCCAGTCAGTCATGTCTCTTTTGAGACATGATCGCCCAAAGCGTGCATCACGCATGGCATTTAACTGAACTGAGTAACCATACACACTAACTCATATATATATATATATATATATATATATATATACTAGCAGTATAGCCCGGCGTTGCTCGGGTGTAATGAAATCTTTCAAACTAATCCATGGTTCTGGAGCTCAGACTCTTTGGACGTTGGCACGAAAGACTAAAATGCAATAGTTGCTTCCAGTTAAAGCGAAACCGTAGACTGAAAGAAAAATAAATGGATGTAAGTTAAATTTTGATTTCCTGGTATCGATATGAAATTTTCTGCACTATTGTAAGAACTGCAACCTTGAAACTTCTGAATATCGTTTCTCATGTCTTTGTCAATGAGTGTATCAAATTTGATTAAAATCGGACCACTCCTTCTATAACCCGATTTATTCCATTATCGATTTTCGATATTTATCGGGGGTACCTCGACACAAAACCTAGCTAAGAACACTCGCAGATGCTTATAGTAGAACTGTGTAAATTTTCAAGAAAATCGGTTTAGCCGTTTCGGAGTCTATAGGTAACGGGGACACACACACACACAGACAAACACACAGACACACACACACACGCACACACACAGAGACAAAGTTCCATTTATAAATAAGTTTATATATATATATATTTGAGTTTGTGTGAGTCCTTCATTGGTATGAATTTGATTAAAACCAACAAATATGAGTATTGTTATTTTACTATTTTATTATTTTAGGTGTTTGTTTGTTTGTATACGAGAGGACCTATGTTGCATTCATTAAGTGTGATATTGTTAGAATTTTGTTTATGAGGCATTATCATGACTACTTCTGTTTATTTCCTATATCCGTTTTTGAAATTTTCAAAGACATGTAAAATTTGACGGGCAGACTGTATTGCATTATGGAATTGTCACGCACAGTATTTTAACATTTGAAAACATGAGAAGAACACAGGATCCCGGATCTTGAGTCTGACGTAAAATATAATTCAAATCACTCGATCACAAACAACTGAACAATATCTATATTCATTCAAAACAAAGATATCGTCGCCTGTTAAATAAACAAGGAAAGGTGGTTAGAAAAACATAAAAAAACAATGTACTATATATATTCAGATACTTTAATCCAAGCGGAAAAAGCAGGAAGGTAAATTCCAAAAACCCGATCCTAATTAATATTAAAATTTTATTTTAATATTAAAAATGATACAGGAAGAGAGTTCCATGTAATAAAATATTACAGAGCAAATATAAATTAAATAGGATTAATTCAAGGATGTTGAATGACCATTTCGATATGAAATCCCACAGGATTTTTTTGTTGCTGAGGTGATGTGTTATCCCCTGTGGGGATTTCATATCGAAATATGCATTCAACATCCTTGGATTAATCCTATTTAATATATATATATATATATATATATATATATATATATATATATATATATATGCGACGCGATGAGATGTGCGTTGTAGTGCAGTGGATATCAGCTCGTAACGAGAAATCGGGGAGCCGAGTTCGAATTCTAGTTGAATTCCTTGCATTCACTTACGCGCAAATACCCTTGGGAAAGGTATTAATCCGTCTCTTTCTTCCAGTTATGGGTTAAATAACAGGACAGATTGGGTTCTATAGCCTTGGCTGGCAACCAGTCTACCGCAGAAAGCAATGGCAACCTACTGCGGGATAATCTTCTGCCCAGTCAGTCATTTCTCTTTCGAGACATGATCGCCCAAGCGTGTTTCACGTACGGCACTTAACTGACTGATGCGAAGCGAAATGTGAATTCAGCGTCCCGAGTTCAAATTCCTTTAGAAGACGAAAATAAAAAAAAGTTGAAATAAACACACAAAAAATAAAGAAAGAAACAAATGAAGACAAAGAAAAGAAACAAAGGAAAAAATAAAAGAAAGAAAGAAAGAAAGAAAGAAAGAGAACAAACAAAAAAGAAAGAAAAAGTTTGAAAGAAAAGAAGACGAAAATATGAAATGTTGAAATAAACACACAAAAATAAACAAAGAAACAAATAAAGAAAAAGAAAAAAAAGAAGAGAAAGAAAGAAAGAAAGAAAGCAAATAGGCAAGAAAGATAAGAAAAATAGTTGAAAAAAATAAGAAATCCGAAAGACGAAAACAAAAAACGCAAAAAAATAAACGCAAAAAAATAAACGCAAAAAAATAAACAAAAAAACAAAGAAAAACAAAGAAAAGAAACAAAGAAAAAAAGACTAAACTATCGCCCGGTTCACACTCCACCCACGTCTATTGAAGCGGTGAAGAGGCTCATTCCTTGTTCCCTGTTTAGGATGTGGTTTCCGGTTTTCTCTTTTCCAATCTTTTTACTCTTACGTAGCCCCCTGCGCATCAGTGGCGTTACCGCCTTGCTTGGGGTGATATGATTAAAAAAAAAAATTCGAAAAAGGAGAAGAAAAATAAATAAAGACGAAAATTTAAAAAAAAAAAAAACGGCTAAAAAATAAGCTGCAAGAGGAAAAAAAAATCAACGTTGGAAGTTGGGAGGAAATCCATCCCTGAGAGTAAGTATTACACTTAATTTTTCATGGATTACAAAGTCAAAAGTGATCCCCTCCTTTTTTTTTTCTTACACCTCTCGTGTTCGTTGATTCAGTGTCTAATTTATCTAAAGACATTAACTTCCCTCACCAGCGGTACACGTGTCTTGTTCTTGTGGTGTGGCCAGACTCGTCACTGCTAAGACCACCTCCGTGTCTACGGTATTTCGAAAAAAAATATCTAAAAGCAAATCATTATTTTTCCCCAGAGAAGGTGTTTAATCGCTTGCTATGAATAAACATTGACTTAAAAATCAAATCATCAATTAACAAGATGGTAACGGCCAAAATAAATAAACACTATAGGCATTTTTCTTATTGCTTATATGTTAATTCATTTATTAAAAAATCGTAGTCATATTGAAGTACTTTACTTCCAATATGATTGCGATTTTTAACACAGTTTTTGTGTGTGCGCGTGTGTGTTTTTCGCAGATTCAGATACATGCGGCCAATTGCACATAAAATATTCGATTCTCAATGATATAAGCTACAAGAAGAATGAATGCATGGTCATCAGCAAATAAAAAATGAGCCCAAAATGCCAATTGCAAACCGGGTATACTAAAATCATTCTGCATACGAATTCCAGTTAAATTCCTTGCATTCATTTACGCGCAAATACCCTTGGGAAAGGCATTAATCTGTCTATTCCTTCCAGTTATGGGTTAAAAGACAGGACAGATTGGGTTCTATAGCCTTGGCTGGAAACCAGTTTACCGCAGAAAGCAATGGCAACCTACTGCGAGATAATTTTCTGCCCAGTCAGTCATGTCTCTTTGAAGATATGATCGCCCAAAGCGTGTATCACGTATGGCACTTAACTGACTGACTGAATATAATAGTTGAAAACATGATTAAGGCTTCTACTGGGCATAAAGTGGGGGGGGGGCAGTTTTATATCGTAATGAAGTAATAAACTGATCCCCCATTAATTACTGCTAAATAATATAATACATCTCTTCTCCCTTTAGCTTTGAGTCAAATAATAGGACAGATTGTGGTCTATAGCTTTGGCTGGCAACCACTTTACCGCAGAAAGCAATGGCAACCTACTGCGGGATAATCTTCTGCCCAGTCAGTCATGTCTCTCTTGAGACATGATCGCCCAAGCGTGTATCACGTATGGCACTTAACTGACTGATTACTGATACTAAAATCAAGCAGGTACAAAAATATAAATCTATGAAATTTGTTCTAACAGACGACAGAAAGTACGACACTGAAACCTGAAGACGTATTGGGAATGCCAAAGACGAATTCCAGAATCTAAGTTGAGTACTAAGAGACAGGAAAATTTCGTTGGAAACAAAGAAATGAATACTGAACTGTTATGTGATATCTGTCCTCTTATATAGCAGCGAATGCTAGACAATCTCCTCAGAGATGAAAGAGAGACTTGAAGCAACAGAAATGTGATTCTACAGAAGGCTACTGAGGATAACATCTGCCGAATATTTGAGCAACGACGAGGTTTTGAAGAAAGTGCAAACAAAAAGGAAATTTATACTTAACATTAGATGTGCGTGATGGAGCAGTGGATATCGGCTCGGAACAAAAATCGGAAAACCGAGTTCAAATATTAGTTGAATTCGTTGCATTCACTTACGCGCAAATACTCCTGAGAAAGGTATGGATCCACCGCTTCTCCCTCCAGCTATGAATTAAATAGCAAAACAGACTGGTTTCTATAGCCTTGGTTGACAACCAGTCTACTGCAGAAAATAATGGCAAACGGGAAACTCTACCGCTCGGTTAGTTATGTCTCTTTCGAGACATGATCGTCCAAGTGTATTTCAGGAATGGCATTTAACTGATACTAAACACAAGAAAGATGCAGTTGAAGTTTCTGGGGTACTTAATGAGGACTTGGCGAATCTGATACTCACATGACCGATGTAGAGAAAGAGGAAGAGGGGAAAACAGCCTGTGACATACTTGATGGGCTTGAGCAAATGAATAGCAGAGCAGCGTTTTGAAGAAATAACAGATAAAATTTATTAAAAGCTAAAAGAGACGGTCCTGGGCATGACGGTAAACTGCATCCGGCAGCACGGCCTCTTATTGGGAGGTTGTGAAGAGCATAGTACCACCTCTTAATTGCTGTTGTTCTCACATCCACTCTGACACGGAGTGGTAACATCTATTAGGATCCCAGCTATGGGCAAATAGTTAACCCCCCAAACTGGGGTCAAAATACTATGAAAGTATAAAAAAATACTTTTATAAAAATATATACATAAAAATAGACTTTTATAGAAAAATATACATTTTTGAAGGAAAAATATTGCCATATATTTATTTTTGAAGAAAAATTATTGCCATATATTTTTGAAGGAAAAAAATTATTCTCATCAAATTTTTTTAATACAAAACTAGAAGAATTCTTCAGTTTTCTAAAATAAAAATTACTAAAAAACGAAAAATTTTAATTAAAATCGGACTAAATTAATCTTCTCACTATAACTGAACATTAAAAAAAATACCTTTAAATCCCACCTTTTCGGTATTAAATAACACAGAGGTTGATATGCCGTAAACAAAACAAACTCAAATCCATTTACACAAAATAGACTTTTATAGAATATATACATAAAAATAGACTTTTATAGAAAAATATACATTTTTGAAAGAAAAATATTGCCAACAATACATTTTTGAAGGAAAAAAAGATAAATTATTGCCATAATGAATTTTTGAAGGAAAAAAATGATTACCAGCAATGCATTTTTTAATACAACATTAAAAGACATTTTCAGTTTTCTAAAATCAAAATCAAAAATTTATTTCTTTAAAATCTGACTAAACCTTCTCACTATAAGTGATCATTAAAAATACCTTAAAACCCCACCTTTTTGGCATTGAATAACCCACAGATGTTGATATGCTGTTAAACCAAAACTCAAAGAAAGATGTGGAGGACCATAATCGCCTACGATTTGAGTTTTGTTTAATGGCATATCAACACCTCTATGGTTTATTTAATGCCAAAAAGATAAGTTTAAAGGTATTTTTTTAATATTCAGTTATAGTGATGATTTTACACGAATCTTATATATATATATATATATATATATATATTCTATTTTTAAACCAGTTATTTCGCTACCCAGGTTTCTACCATGAGTGATGTCTTCAGGCGATTCTTAATTACTGGTTTTACCTTTTAGGGTTTTTCTTTTTAAGTAGACAAATATTGATATCGGTTACATGGTGTCTGGGCTCAAATCTTTTGGCATTGAAAAAAAATGAAACTGCTACAAAGGAAAAGGAAAGATACAGACGGAGAAGAAAGTGAAGAGGAAAATAAATAGGAACAAGTGAGGAAATGTATAGAAGAAAAGGGAGACACAACGGCTAAGAAAGAGAAAGTTTAAATTGTTGCCGGAAGTGAATTGCAGACAGATACAGAAATCGGTTACATTGTTTCAAGCTAAATCCGTTGGCTTTTAAAAAAGAAATGATGAAATCACATACAAAAACAGAGAAAATACAATGTAACGCTTATATAAGAAAGGTGTCGGGACCGGATAAAAGTTATCTTATATCCGGTTTCTCTTACATCATATTTCTCTTATATCCGGGTTCGGGCTATTGTATATACATTACCACAGGCTCTAATGTAGGACCAGACGAATTCTCTCTTATATCCGGGTTTGGACTATTTTATATACATTACCACAGGCTCTAATTTGGGACCAGAGAGAATCTCTCTTATATCCGAGTTTCTCTAATATCAGGGTTTGTATTATTTTATATACATTACCACAGGCTCTAATTTGGGACCAGAGAAAATCTCTCTTATATCCGAGTTTCTCTAATATCCGAGTTTTGATTATTTTATATACATTACCAAATGCTCTAATTTGGGACCAGAGATATCTCTGTTATATCCGAGTTTCTCTTATATCCGGGTTTGGACTATTTTATATACATGACCACAGGCTTTAATTTAGGACCAGAGGAAATCTCTCAGGTTTCTCTTATATCCGGGTTATACTGTATTTCTAAAACGTAAATTAGAGGAAATTTAAAAACATAACACGAAGCTATATAATCATTAGGGCTAATATAATAAATTGGAGAAATAAAATAAAATAAATTAAAAGTAAAAGTAAAAATTAAAATTTAAGTATTCCTATTGAAAATTTTGCTTAAAATGTTATTTTCAGGAAATATATATATATATATATATATATATATTATTGCGGATGTGCGTTGTGGTGCAGTGGATATTGACTCGGAACGACAAATCGGGGAGCCGAGTTCGAATTCCAGTTGAATTCCTTACATTCACTTACGCACAAATACCCTTGGGAAAGGTATTAATCCGTCTCTTCTCTCCAGTTATGGGTTAAATAATAGGACAGATTTTGTTCTATAGCCTTGAATAGCAACAAATCTACCGCGGAAAGCAATGGCAACCTACTGCGGGATAATCTTCTGCCCAGTCAGTCATGTCTCTTTTAAGACATGATCGCCCAAAACGTGTATCACGTATGGCACGTAACTGACTGACTGAAAACATGATTAAGGTTTCTAATGGGCATAAAGTGGGAGATCAGTTTTATATTGTCATGAAGTAATAAACTGATCCCCCACTAATTACTACTTGATAATATAATACATCTCCCCCCCCCCTTTAGCTCTAAGTCAAACAATAAGACAGATTGGGTTCTATAGCCTTGGATGGCAACCAGTCCCTCGCAGAAAGCAATGGCAAACAACTGCGGGATAATCTACTGCCCAGTCAGTCATGTCTCTCGCGAGACATGATCGCCCAAAGCATTTATCAGGTATGTTACTTAACTGACTGATATATATTATCCTACGTTTTAAGCTCGACTCGGGGTTTCATGCAGTTTTTACAATCATCAGTTGTGTATCGAATTTATTTACTTCCTTATAAACATTGTAACAAACTGGCTAACCACGTGTTGTTGTTGAAACTGAAAAATGGAAAGACCCTGATATAACTTGAAGCATTGCAAAAATAGCCAAACCATACAACGGTGGCATTATCTGCAGATTGTGCCAGAAGGAAACGTTATGGTGTTTCCAGAACAAAAAAAAAAATTACTGAATGAAAAATCAGAAATAATGCCCAGAAGTAATCACACCTATAAATGCACTAGCAGTATAGCCCGGCGTTGCTCCGGTGTAATGAAAGCTTTAAAACTAATCCATAGTCCTGGAGCTCAGACTCTTTGGACGTTGGCACGAAACACTAAAAAGCAATAGTTGTTTCCAGTTAAAGCGAAACCGTAGACTGAAAGAAAAATGAATGTAAGTCAAATTTTGATTTCCTGTTATCGATATCAAATAAGTTTTTTTCGTCGTAAACTGAATTTTGAAGGCTAAATAAGTCCTCTGAGTAAATGGTATAATGGCTGAGACTAAGAACTACAATTGTACCTACTTAGAGCCAAACCCGAAGCAAAAACTAAAATAAAAGGGCTGAAAAAAATACAGACATACAGGCAGATAAACAGACACACACACAAACCTCTTGCCTTTTATATATATATATATATATATATATATATATATATATATATTAATCGTATCACCCCGAGCAAGGCGGTAACGTCACTGATGTGCAGGGGGCTACGTAATAGCAATATCTGCAGATAGATCTATCTATCGCCCGGTTCACACTCCACCCACGTCTATTGAACAGGTTAAGAGGCTCATCCCTTGTTCCCTGTTTAGGATGTGGTTTCCGGTTTTCTCTTTTCCAATCGTTTCACTATTACGTAGCCCCCTGCACATCAGTGGCGTTACCGCCTTGCTCGGGGTGATACGATTAAAAAAAAGAGTTTAGATATTAGGATCAAACAAACATGGATGAAAGTGTCTGAAGATCCTTTAGTAACTCCTGGATGTGCGTTGTGATGCAGTGGATATCGCCTCGGAACGAGGAATCGGGGAGCCGTAGTTCGAACTCCAGTTGAATTCCTTGCATTCACTTCCGCACAAATACCCTTGTGAAAAGTATTAATCCGTCTCTTCTCTCCAACTATGGGTTAAATAATAAGAGACTAAGTTCTATAGCATACTGCCTGCACAAACTAGCACGATGTAACTTCAAATAAATTGCTTCAAGAAAGAAGCAAATAATAAGCACTTTGAGCGCTATGCAGGGCAGAGAACCAAATGTCCTCATACATAGAGGCACAATCTTGATTATTTAACAAATATTGACCAGTAGCTGGCTCCTGGACGGCCTGAGTGGGTTTATACTAAGTCCGGGATTACTGGAACGAAGACATGTTGTGATACGCGCGTTTCCAATCCAAGATTCGTCCGTCCCATATACACCGCATCGCAGCGGTATTTAAACTTGTATATGACCGAATTTCTCCAGAGATAGGACAGTCTATCTTCTCGAAAAAGAGGGGAACACGGATCTAGTTTGAAAAATTGTCCGTAATTTTACGGAAAAGAAACAAGAAGAAATACAAGTCGAAACTTTATCAGGAATGACTTAACATCTCCTAACAAGCCAAGGCACCTTTAGGTAAATGGGACAACGGCTGGGTTGCAAAACAGCTGGTTCCTTAAACTGTCTGTTATTCTTAGCAATGACTCGGTTAACTATGTTTGAGGGATACACATTAGCCTCCAAAATACTGTGTACTGCGGGATAATCTTCTGCCAGTCAGTCATGTCTCTTTCGAGACATGATCGCCCAAAGCCTGTATCACGTATGGCACTTAATTGACTGATTGAATATAATAGTTGAAAAGATGATTAAGGCTTCTATTGGACATAAAGTAGGGGATCAGTGTTTTATTGTTACGAAGTAATAAACTGATCACCCACTAATTACTGCTTAATAATATAATACATCTCTTCCCCCTTTAGCTGTGAGTAAAAAAAAAAAAACAGGACAGATTGGGTTCTATAGCCTTGGTCGGCAACCAGTCTACCGCATAAAGTAATGGCAATCTACTGCAGGATAATCTTCTGCCCAGTCAGTCATGTCTCTTTCGAGACATGATCACCCAAAGCGTGTATCACGTATGGCACTTAACTGACTGAAGTAACTCCTCCTTAATCTTTTAAAATTCTTGGTTGTTTAAAAATTCCAGTTCGTTCTTAAAAAAATCTCTTGTATGTTTGAAAACCAGAAAAATCGCCTGAAGATACCGAAAGGTTGAAACCTAGGTTGCAGAAATAACTCTTTCTAAATGAAATATATTCAAAATTTCTGAAATATAAATGTTTTGAGCCCTTTTTAACACAGTGGGGTAGTAGTCTAATTTAATTATGACTAAAAATTAACTAATGATATATATATATATATATATATATATATATAGTGTGTGTGTGTGTGTGTGTGTGTGTGTGTGTGTGTGTGTGTGTGTGTGTGTGTGAAGAGAACCAAAACTTTTGCAATTCCGAATTCTTCGGAATTAATTAATATAGTTTACCTCGTCATCATTTTCAAAACAATGAGCTAACATTGCCTGATGATCAGATAAAAATCTCGAAACATTGAAATTTCCCTGTCGTAATGTAAACTATATTAATTGTAAATGAACAAAAAATTTATATATATATATATATATATATATATATTCCATTTGTAAACAAGTTATTTCGCGACCTAGGTTTCTACCATGAGTGGTGTAATCAGGTGATTTACAATATTATTATTATTATTATTATTATTATTATTGCAATATTGTAGAGTTATTGCAAATCGCCTGAAGACATCACTCATGGTAGAAACCTAGGTCGCGTAACAACACGTTTACACATTAAAATATTAAAAAGTTCTCCAATATAATTGTATTGAACACTTTTTAATACAAATATGCACTGGTCTAATTTTATTATGACCAAAAACTAAGTAATTAACCAATCAAAAAAAAAACAAAATATATATATAGTACTGTGCAAAAGTATTAGGACAATAACTATTTTATCTTTTATGAGGCAAATTGACAGAAAATAAACAATTTAATTAAAGTAATTTTATTTGATTTACTCAACAAATGCTTTAACAAGAAAAAATACTTGTTACAAAATAAATTTAATATTTAGTATAATAGCCTTTTGCTTCGATCACAGCCTTCATTCTGTCAGACATTGACATCACAAGCTTCTTCAATTTATCTAATGGTATCTCCTGCCAAGCAGCTTATATTTGTTTCCAAAGTAAGTCTTGCGAAGTAACATTAGATTTATCAATTTCTTTTATCCAAAATATCCCATCGATGTTCAATAGGATTCAGATCAGGGCTTTGTGGGGGCCAATTAAAATTCCGAAGCCTTTCTTTTCCTTTTTAGTTAAATAATTCTTACAAAGGTTTGGCTTTTCACCCTGTATTTGAATTTCAGTGAAGTTTTTAGGAAAATCACCCCTGTCCTAATACTTTTGCATACTACCAGTATTGTGCAAAAGTATTAGGACAGGGGAGATTTTAAACTTTATTTTGATGTCTCATAAGAGATAAAATAGTTCTTGTCCTAATACCTTTTGCACAGTACTATATATATATATATATATATATATATATATATATATATATATATATATTGTATCGAGACAGCAGCTAATTTTCTAAACATATACTGTTAAATATAAGAAACAATAAACGTCTGTTATGTCTAATCATCGTTCTAAACAACGTATTTTGGCTTTAATTTCAGGTGAAAACAAAGACAAAAAAGCTTAGAACTAACTTCATAAAAAAATATCCAAATGTTGGACAATTTTTGTCTTTATTTTCACTTGAAATTAAAGCCAAAATACGATGTTTAGTATGGCTCATGATTAAACGTAATAGACATTCATTGTCTTTTATATTTAAGTGCGTATGTTTAGGAAAAGAAATATATGTATATCTGTGCACATACATACATTACAAAGTTAGTCTCACAACCTAAATCAAGAGATATGTGAGATCGAACCTGTCTTGTATTTTGTATGGTTTTTATTCATTCTATTTTTCAATCCCCAATCTCATGGATCTAAGCTCGATGCTCGTGCGCGCCTCTACGAGTGAATATTGAATTTTTACTCACTTTGTGTAAGCGTATGTTTGCCTATATGTGCGTAGGCGTGATTAGCAGATCCAATTATCTATCATTTACTTATTTCATGATGTTTAATTTCCCTTAATCGTCTGTTTAATTGTTTATCCACTTGTGTTTCTTCTACACTTGGATTATATTCCAAAGAAAGAAAGAAAGGAGAAAAAAAAACCGGTGTTAAGGTGATCATCTGCGTCAAATTTACAAGCACGCTAAAATACCGAAAGAAGATAAGGTGAACGTTCACAGCCGGGAGAGTAAAACAAATAAGGATATTCGTAGCTAGTTAAAATTTGGTATATCAACAACTGTAAAATGACACTAATTTCTACTGGTAACTCTTTCGCATTCAATTTAGGACCTGTAACTGGAAGGTTGAATTGATGTTCTGGGCCAGACATCACACGGTTGACAGGGTAATTAATTGAGGACCTGAGCCATATTGCGAAGTGATCTGAAGACAGCAAATTTTCATTCTAACGAAAAGCGTATTATTATTTATCTTTTTCTTTTTTTTTCACTCTTAATTCATATTAGGAGGCCGACAAAATTTTTCCGTTCATATTTTGCAAAATCCACGTAATATAGCTTTTTTTAACGAAACTTGGTTATAAGCAACCGACAATTTGAAATGAATTGTTTGATAAAAAAAATAAATAAATAATGTTCAAACAATTCATTTCAATATAGCTTTTGCATCTGCGTTTTTATATGACGTAGGTTTAAATAAAATAAATAATTGTAATATCTTTCCTCCTATATGGCAGCGAATGCTGGATGATCTCCCTAAAATGAAGGAGAGACACAAAGCAACCAAAATGTGGTTCTACAGAAGGATACTGAGGATACCATAAACCAAACAGGTGAGAAACGACAAGGAGAGGATGCAAACGAAAAGGAAATTTAGACTTAGCATCAGGAAGAGACAGATGAAGTTTCTGGGACACGTCATGAAGAAGGAAGTCTTGGTGAATCTAATACTCTCAGTACGGTTAGAGAGAGGAAGAGACTGGGGAAAGTAGCCTGATGACGAGGTAAAAATTTCGAAACATCAAAATTTCCGTGTCTTAATGTAAACTATATTATTTTAAATAAAAAATAAATTTTTATATAAATATATATATATATATATATATATATATATATATATATATATATTAAAAAAGGATTAATTCAAAGATGTTGAATAGCCATTTCGATATGAAGATCCCCACGGGGGACGACACATCACCTCAGCAACAGAAAAAACCTTTCAGAAACTGGAGAAAAATTAGTCTACTTTTCCTTTTTAAATAGATTGCAAAGAAATTAAAAAATAAATAATAAAATAAAATAAAATAAAATAAAAATAAAAATAAAGGGAAAGAAAAAGAAAAAGAAAACGAAAAAGAAAAAGAAAAAGGTAGAATAAAATCAAATAAATAAGAAAAGAAAAAAATGACATCGTCTGGGTTCGCAAAAAAAAGGGAGAATGTAACTAAAAATTAACAGACAGACGCGTTAAATCGACGTAGTTTAGGCAATACGGAAAAAAGGTGGTAAGAGAGATAAAAGAAGGAAGGGAGGGTAAAAGAAAGAAACTAAAGAAAAAAAATTTTTTTAAATATTACAGACGCTGGACAAATTCAAAAACCTAATTTCCCCAAAACGTTGAAGTATTAGAAAAAGGCCTTTACTTAAAAAGGCATAATTATTAATAAAAGGGAATAAAAAGATATAGGATTTAAAATAAAATTATTTTTAAAAAAATTAGGTCATTTGAAATTAGACTAAATAAAGACAACACTAGGTAAAAAAAAAAAAAAAAAAAATTACAATTATTATATACATACCTATAGAAGTACACACATACATACATATATATACACCCACAATTCTACGAATAAGAATACATATATACACAAACACACACATACATTCAATTTATTACACACTTATATACATATATATATATAAATATATACACACATATATATTACACACTTACATACATATACATGCGCATACACACATATATATGTGTGTACACACCTATATACAAAAAATTCATATACACATAATATACATGTGTACACACACATGCACACACACACACACACACACACATATATATATACATATATATATATATACACATACATACACATATTCCATATGCACTCACACACATACATATTAATGAATATTATGAAAAGGAGCATTTAAATAGCTAAAAAAATTTTTTCAAAATTATTTATAGCCCACATACATAAATACATATATACATATACATACATATATATAAAAAAGTACATCCACACACAAACATACACATATACATAAAAAAAAAAAAAAAAAAAATTAAATTTAAAATTAAAATTAAAAATTTTTTAAATATTAAAAAAAATTATAGAAAAATTTAGAATTTAAAAATTAAAATTTGAAATTAGAAGTTAAAATCCGCCCTATGGCGGCACTTGTTTATAAATTCCCTCCTAAAGTTCAAAAGTAAGTCCTGATGTGGATACTTCAAAATCAGAATCTTCTCCAATAAACACAGACGACACCTATCAGGAAAACCCTTAGGGGTACAAGCTGAGATATATATATATATACCTGCAGTATAGCCCGGCGTTGCTCGAGTGTAATGAAAGTTTTAAAACTAATCCATGGTCCTGGAGCTCAGACTCAGCCTAAAGAATATTTTTGTGAAGTTTGGTGAGAATCGGATAAAAATTGTGGATTTGTATAAAGGACATACAGACAGCTAAACAAACACACACACAAACATCTTGCCTTATATATATATATATATATATATATATATATATATATATATATTATCACTTTTCTGCACTATTGTAAGAACTGCAATCTTGAAACTTCTGAATATTGTTTCTTATGTCTTTGTCTATGAGTTTATTAAATTTGATTAAAATCGGACCCCTCCTTCTATAACTTTTTCGATTATCGATTTTCGATATTTATCGGAGGTACCTCGACACAAAACCTAGCTAAGAACACTCGCAGACGCTTATAGTACAACTGTGTAAATTTTCAAGAAAATCGGTTCAGCCGTTTCGGAGTCTATAGGCAACGGATACACACACACACAGACAAAGTTCCATTTATAAATAAGTTTATATTAGTTATAATCAATAGCATTATATTCTTATTAACATTAGATTATTATTAGAATTAGTTATTATTATAAAATTTACATTTTTATTAGAATCAGATTCTTATCAAAGCATTGGTAATTATCATTATCATCAGATTCTTGTCTCCATTAGATTCTTATAAAAGCATTAGTAATAATCATTAACATTAAATTCTTATTAGCATTAGATTCTGATCAAAGCATTAGTTATCATCATTTTCATTCTTCTTCTTCTGTGCCATGTACAGGACGTAGGCAATCATGGCTTTCCATGTCTCCCTATCCCTGCTAGCTCTAAGCACACTTTCTCCTTTGACCTCACACAAACCCCGCTGTACTAGCCATCTGCTCAGGCCCTTCAAATATGTTACCCCATGCTTTCCCCAGTCTCTTCCTCCCTCTATCCGTCCTGAGAGTATTAGATTCGCCATGCTTTCCTTCCTCGTGACGTGTCCCAAAAACTTCATTTGTATCTTGCTGATGCTAAGTATAAATTTTCTTTTTGTTGCATCCTCTCCTTGTCGTTTCTCACATGTTTGGTTTATGGTATCCTCAGTATCCTTCTGTAGAACCACATTTCGGTTGCTTTGAGTCTCTCCTTCATTTTAGGGAAATCGTCCAGCATTCGCTGTCGTGTAGGAGGATGGATATCACATAACAGTCCAGTAGTCTTTTCTTTGTTTCTAACGAAATCTTACTGTCTCTCAATACTCTGCTTCACTTATAAAATGTGTCCTTCACCAATGCGCCTTCGGATTTCAGTGTCACTATCAGAACACTTATCTATCTATCTATCTATCTATCTATCTATCTATCTATCTATCTAATTCTATTATCTATCTATCTATCTAATTCTATTATCTATCTATCTATGTATCTATCTATCTATCTATCTATCTATCTAATTCTATTATCTATCTATCTATCTATCTATCTATCTATCTATCTATCTATCTATTAATTATCTATCTATCTATTCTATTCTATCTATCTATCTATCTATCTATCTATCTATCTATCTATCTATCTATCTATCTATCTAATTCTATTCATTATTTATCTGTCTAAATAATCATCCCCTATCAGAACACTTCTTATGTATTTAAATGTTTGATTTTAGTATCTCCGACCTGTTGTTGGCATTTTGTAGGAGGTTCTGTATTTTCCTTTCCGTGTCTGGTATCAGCACTGTGTCATCTGCTTATCATATACTGTTGAGATTGTGACCGCTAATACCGAATCCTGGCAGGACTTCTAGCTCTCTCAGAATTCTGTCACTATGTAGGTTGAATAAATCCGGTGAGAAGACACATCCTTGTCTTACACTCCTTTCTGTTTTTGTGAAACTTATTTTCTATCCGTATGAAGGCGGTTTGCTGCGAGAATTGCGTCGCGATGTAGGTTAAATAAATCCGGTGAGACGACACCTCCTTGTCTTACGCCCCTTTCTAATTTTGTATATTTACTGGATTCATTCCCTGTCCTTATGCAGGCGGTTTGCTGCCAATACAGGTTCTTGATTATTTTGCCCCGAATTGTCTAATCTCTGCGACCATCAAATTTCTCTCTGTAGTGCAATCAGAAAGTTAAAATCCCCGGGGCCAAGTGTCCCTCAAATCTTTTCCGTGAACTGTCCAAAGACAGAGATAAAAAAAACAAAAACAGATATTACGCTTGTTATTTACTCGTCCTCCACCCCGAATGAAAATACAGTATGGCCCAAGGCCGCTTTAAAGTGGGAAGGCCAAGCGCGTGCATCTGGGCTAAGACCAAAAATTGTCCAGTCTCTAGCTGTTCCCTGGAATCGAACACCTATCAATGTATATATATTTTTTAATTTGTGTTTTCCCCGAAAACAAAAGAACAATGAGAGATAAAATGTATTTTGTCTTCCCTATTTTGATCCAAACCCGAAGACCCGGAAGTAAATGATTTACTAAGCATGTGACACAAGGCCGAAAGTAGGGATCACCTAATAAGAATTGAACTCAATACTCAGTCGTAATTAATCTAGACATCTGATCGGGAGATTTTGCGGAATGTATTTTAACTACAGTTGTTACCAAGTTCATCCTGACCAGAGTAGTAGCATCTGTTAGGGTCCTAGTCAAGAGCCGTTTTTCTCATATTCTCTTACATTCAGTGACCTACAATCTGTTATTATCTGGGGCAACGAATAGCTTGTTAATTCTAAGACCTCCGAAACGAATTGTCAGAGAGAAAGCTTTTTGACTTCTAACATTTTAGATGCTAACCAACAGGAAGGTGACACACTGCGCATTTTCGGACAAACGTTTTCTGATGACATGAAGGGAAAAATTATATTCAATCAGATATAGATATAGATAGAAAATTAAGAGACTACCATAGATAGATAGATAGATAGATAGATAGATAGATAATGAATAAAATTAGATAGATAGATAGATAGATAGATAGATAGAATAGAATAGATAGATAGATAGATAGATAGATAGATAGATAGATAGATAGATAGATAGATAGATAGATATGATAGATAGATAGATAGATAGATAAGATAGAATTAGATAGATAGATAGATAGATGAATAGAATAGATAGATAGATAGATAGATAGATAGATAGATAAGAATAGAATTAGATAGATAGATAGATAGATAGATAGATAGATAGATAGATAGATAGATAGATAGATAAGAATAGATAGATAGATAGATAGATAGATAGATAGATAGATAGATAGATAGATAGATAGAATAATGAATTAAATTAAAGATAGATAGATTGCTATTTCCGCTTACACGGACACCATTTACTTGTCACTGGTACGTCACGTTGCTTGACTGAGATTTAGTTCCTGATTCTGCGTACAATCCACTTTCCTACATTTACATTTTCTTTGTCGAGGCAAGTGCATCCGAAAATAAGTAAAAAAAATGAAAGTAGCCTCTGCATGCCGGTCGAAAAGAGATAAGATTATTCTTTGGGCACTTCAGTCTATAGCTGCACAATAAAAAAGCTCAAAGTCTTCCGATGAGTGACGACAATTGACTAACGCGCACGTGTGCTCCTGGGTGCAGTTGGCGCTTCTGTTCGCCTATACAAGCGTTTCCTTGTTGGTTTTGGAGGTCACTGCGCACGCGTTCATAGCGACCAGGTTGACATCAAAACATTTGACAGTTCTTGAATCATTATTTTTTATTATTATTATTATTATTTAAATTTCATTATTTATTTTATTTTTTATCTTTTTTTCAGTATGCAATCTCTCATCTGTTTATCAATATGGATGTTGTCTGCAAAGTTTTGGACGAGTTCTGTTGACGGGCCAGCGTTTTTCTAAAAGTTCAAGGTTGCTGTTCTGTACTTGATATTAATAAATAATTCAATGTCACGAAGAAAAGATCCCTGACTTAGCAAGGAGGAAATGGCTAGCAATAGAATCGGCGATATGTTGTGTCGTATTCTGAGTTTCAATAAACTTGCGCATTTTTTTTCTTTATATCATTTCCTTCGATGTTATCACTAACACACATGGGCATCTCGGCGTGGTGTAATGGTTAGCAATCATCCGATATACAGTACTGTGCAAAAGTATTAGGAGAAGAACTATTTTATCTTTTATGAGGCATCAAAATCATTGCGACAATTTACCAATCGCACCTAGTATATATACAGTACTGTGCAAAAGTATTAGGACAAGAACTATTTTATCTTTTATGAGGCATCAAAATCATTGCGACAATTTACCAATCGCACCTAGTATATATACAGTACTGTGCAAAAGTATTAGGACAAGAACTATTTTATCTTTTATGAGGCATCAAAATAATTGCGACAATTTACCAATCGCACCTAGTATATATACAGTACTGTGCAAAAGTATTAGGACAAGAACTATTTTATCTTTTATGAGGCATCAAAATAATTGCGACAATTTACCAATCGCACCTAGTATATATACAGTACTGTGCAAAAGTATTAGGACAAGAACTATTTTATCTTTTATGAGGCATCAAAATAATTGCGACAATTTACCAATCGCACCTAGTATATATACAGTACTGTGCAAAAGTATTAGGACAAGAACTATTTTCTTTTATGAGGCATCAAAATAGAGTTTAAAATCACCCCTGTCCTAATACTTTTGCACAATACTGTTAGTATTAGGACAGGGGTGATTTTCCTAAAAAACCCACTGAAATTCAAATACAGTGTAAATTTTAGTGGCGGGGCACCAGTGACTTAAGTTCGTCGAAGCAAAAGCCATGAAAATATTTGTAGAATAGACAAAGGGAAGCCATATCCCGCCGGTGAGAAAGTGGTTGGAACCGAGCTGCCAAATCGGGTCCTATATTGAAAAGACAGAGAAAAGCGAAGTCAGGTCGATGAGAAAGTGACTGAAGTCGAGGGGCTATGTCAGCATCGATTACTTTGAAGACATTTCTTAGAAGTCTGTCAAGAATCTGCATATACATTGCAGGGGAACTAAATTTCAATGAATGGAGAAATTAATGATTTATAGATGTGCCTTTTCAATAAATACTTTCATGGCAATTGTTCGGACAAATATAATACATCACTATAGTACATCAGTCAATCAGTTGAGTGCCATATGTGATACCCGCTTTGGGCGATCATGTCTCGAAAGAGACATGACTGACTGGGCAGAAGATTATCCAGCAGTAGGTTGCCATTGCTTTCTGCGGTAGACTGGTCTCCAGCCAAGGCTATTGAACCCAATCTATCCTATTATTTAAATCATAACTAGGGAAAAGCAAATTAATACCTTTCCAAAGGGTATTTGCGCATAAGTGAATGCAAGGAATTCGACTGGAATTCGAACTCGGTTCCTCAATTTGTCGTTCCGAGTCGATATCCACTACACAACAACGCACATAGACTTTATAAATTCAAGCAAAGCACTAGATTGAAAGCTAGATCTCAATATTATACAGCTGAAATGTCTAAATTGAACCGCAAGTTCTATGCTAACATTTTCTTTTATCTTGCTTCTCACTCTCGTCCGGCTTTATACTTTCATTACTTTACTCTCCTTGGTTATCTTTTTCTCATATTATTATAAATACTTTATCAATAGTTTCTTCTCTCGCTTGGGAAGCTCTCTTCCAGTCAACTTTGATCTTAAAAAATGTAAATGCAATGTCAATCGTTATTTACTGTCTTCTTGATTCCTTTTCTTTTATTGTTCTCTCTCCTTAATTATGTTTTCTTCTTCTCATATATAATAAGTCTTATGATAACATTTGCGTCTCTCGCTTGTGGAACTCTCTTCCGGATTCTTACTTTCCAGTCAACTTTGATCTTCAAAACTGAAATGCAATTTGAATTGTTCTCTTCCGGCTTCTGTCTCTGTTTTTTTTTTTTTTTTTTTTTATTGTGCTCTCTTCTTAATAATAATAATAATAATAATAATAATAATAATAATAATATATGGGTTATGTCTTGAAGGCTGTCACAATGCGTTGAGTAAAATAAAGGAAGGTAAGGAAGTGTTTGGGTATTGCCTATTTATTATAAATTAATATTTCGAGATTAAAATCTCATCTTCAGAATGCCAGAGAAACTTTTGTTTAATTAAATGGGTCTTCCTTTTTTTTTCCAACATGGATTTATCCTTCATGTTTAAGCTATTTAATTGACACTTGAAAATGAAATCCGATTTCAAAGCCACTGATAGACAAGGTTCCAGGTGATGAACATTCATAATACTAATACTTTTAGGAGAAATAAAGCAATTGAAATAAAGATGAAAGAAATCCTAGACCAAAATGAACAATACTTGACAATGCTTCACCTAATTAAAATTCAAGAAAATATTACTACTAGTAATACAACTTGTGGAAATTAATCAAATGAAATGAAGATGAAAGAAATCCTAATCTAAAATGAAGAATGATTGACAATGTTTAATATAATAAAAATCGAGATTGTATTATTACTACCAATACTACAAGTGAAAATAAAGTAATGTGATAAAGTCACTTTCTCACCGGCGCAATGTGGCCTCCCTGTGTCTCTTCTACAAATACTTTCATGGCTTCTGCTCAGATGAACTTAACTCACTTGTACCCCTCATACATGAATTTGTTCGGGCCACAAGATTAGTAATTAGGTCCCACCCTTTTACTGTGAAACCAATAAACGCAAATTCTACTTTATCAGCTTCTTCTCTCGCACTTCCCGTCTGTGGAATTCATTTCCGTTTACTTGCTTTCCCAACGGCTACAATCTCCAAGAATTCAAATGTAAAGTCAATAGTCATCTTCTATCTCACTAACTTTAAAACTAATTCATGGTCCTGGAGCTCAGACTCTTTGGACGTTGGCACGAAACACTAAAAAGCAATAGTTGTTTCCAGTTAAAGCGAAACCGTAGACTGAAAGAAAAATTAATGGATGTAAGTCAAATTTTAATTTCCTGATATCGATATCAAATAAGTTTTTTTCGTCGTAGACTGAATTTTGAAGGCTAAATAAGTCCTCTGAGTAAATGATATCATGGCTGAGACTAAGAACAACAATTATACCTACTTAGAGCCAAACACGAAGCAAAAACTAAAATAAAAGGGCTGAAAAAAATACAGACATACAGGTAGATAAACAGACACACACACACGCACACACATACACAAATATCTTGCCTTTTATATATATATATATTATCGATTTTCTGCATTATTGTAAGAACTGCAACATTGAAACTTCTGAATAATGTTTCTTGTGTTTTTATCTATGAGTGTATCAAATTTGATTCAAATCGGACAACTCCTTCTATAACCCGATTTTTTCGATTATCGATTTTTGATATTTATCGGGGGTACCTCGACACAAAACCTAGCCAAGAACACTCGCAGACGCTTATAGTACAACTGTGTAAATTTTCAAGAAAATCGGTTCAGCCGTTTCGGGGTCTATAGGTAACGGACACACACACACACAGACACACACACACAGACAAAGTTCCATTTATAAATAAGTTTGGAAAGAAAGAAAGAAAGAAAGAAAGAAAGAAAGAAAGAAAGAAAGAAAGGCGAAGAAAAATGCAATAAAGAGAAAGAGAAAGAAAGAAAGAAAGAATAAAAACGAAGTTAAATCTTTACAAAGAAAGAAAGAAAGAAAGAAAATGAAATAAAAAGAAAGAAAGAAGGAAAACCAACTCATATCTTTAAAAACAACATCGAAAGAAACAAAGAAAATGAAATAAAAAGAAAGAAAGACAGAAAGAAAGAAAGAATGAAAAAACGAAATTATATCGTTACAAAGAAAGAAACAGCATAGAAGGAAAGAATCTGAAAGAAAATGAAATGAAGAAATATCATAGAAAAAAAAGAATGAATGAAAATGAAGTTATATCTTTAGAAAAATCAAACGAAGGTGAAAAGAAAATGAAATTAAAAGATATCACAGAAAGAAAGAAAAGGAAGTTATATCTTTAAAAAGAAAGAAAGAAAGAAAGAAAGAAAGAATAAATACGATAAAAAAATGAAATGAAGAACTATCATAAAAAGAATGTAAACGGAGTTATATCTTTAGAAAGGATATCAAAAGAAAGAAAAATAAACGAAGTAAAAACAGAAAGAACGAAAGAAAAAAGAAAGAAAAAAGAAAACGAATTATATATTTAGAAAGCATATAAAAAAAAAATGAACGAAAGTAAGAAAAAAATTAATGCTATTTCTTGGGAAAGCCTACCAGTAGCGAGAGAAATAAAATTTTGAACGAAACAAAAGAATTCCGCGAAGAGAAAATTGTCGCAAAATGCATTGAAAGGAAAGAGAATAAAAATAAAATAAATAAATGTCAATTTGCCGTTCGTCTCGTCATTTTCGGTGTCTCGTCGCGCTTCTGAATTCTAAACAAAAGTGAACGTCGACATGACAGGTGACTTTCTCTTGTCATAAACTTATGCGTTACATTTCAACGCGTTTAAAAATGTTTGCAAACATTCCAGTCCCAACAGAAAGCGAATTTAGTTTAACAAGCGCCATCTACCGGTTCTTCTGAAAATATATTCCCACTTTCTCTTCGTAATTCGCGATTGTCCAATGAAAATAGTTTTTAACCAGAAAAAAACTTGTGTCACGCTAAATTCCATAACTTTAGAGAGTTTTTTTTTAATCCAAAGTCTTCTTCTTTTGTTTCTCTCTATCTTTCTTACATTCAACATATCCTGTGAGCGTCAAATTCTCCAAGCTTTCCTTCCTTATCATACAAAACTCGCTTTTTCTGATCTGATGTATAGGCATCCTTTTTGCTTCTATTTTCACAAAAAAAAACTTTCTCGTTACTCTCTGTTCAGTCGACAGCATTCTCAGCATCCTTATGTAGAACAACGAATGTGCGGGTGGTGTGATGAGTAGCGTATCTGAATGAGAAATTGCGGAGCTGAGTCTGATTTAAAATATGATTCTAATAGACTGTATGTAACATACTTGTAGAAAATATTACGCTACCATGGTTTCAACATTTCGGTATCATCAGGCGGTAGCTAATCAGTTAATATATAACATATTAACTGATTAGCTACCGCTTTTTTGAACGCATAACATAAAACCGATTGAGTTATTTACAAAGCAGAAGCTCAAGATATAAATCCATAGAGCAAAATATACGTAGGATGTAGTAAGGCTATTTCAAAAAACGATAATATAATCAAAAATGTACATTCAAGATAGAAATCCTTAAAAATTGTACCAAACTAGCTAACTATTTGTGGAAATTAATGGTAAAGATTCTTATGTAATCTGGAGTATATTAAGAAAGGCCAGACCTTGCAACAGCGGAGACATCTGTAGATTGTGGAAATTAAACTGTAGATTAAAGGTCCGACCTGGTTTGACTGGGACTAAGGAATGCAGCTCGTCTGAACATTTGTCATGGAAATAGTGATAGCAAAGCAATAGGCTTGATATCTTTCGTCTGCGGGAAAAGGGCTGTAGGGTTGAAAACTAATTTCTCACCTACAAGGCAGCGTAAACGCTTTTGAACTCAAGGAGGCGATTCGGTAGCTGCATCCCAGATTTACCAGCAGTACTTCATTTTAGATCTGGTCGTCTTCTATGTGTCCTGTCCTTTCAGAACGTAGGCGATCATGGCTTTCCATGTCTCCTTATCCCTGGTGGCTCTTAGCACGCTTTCTCCTATTACACCACCCAAACCCCCCTCTGCCATCCACTAGCTCCGTCAAGACCATAAATCTAGAATATAAATGTATAGAAACTAGCATGGCCAGAAAATGAGGGATCAATTTATATATTGATTCTAATATAGATTTGATCCCCCACTTTATATCTACATTATAATTTTTTATAAACAGTTGGCATATATATTCTTCTATGTGTCCTGTCCTTTCAGGGCGTAGGCGATCATGGCTTTCCACGTCTCCCTATCCCTGGTGGCACTTAGCACGCCTTCTCCTATTGCAATATGCAACCCTCGTTCCATCATCCACCTGATTAGGTCCTTCAAATATGTTATCCGTTGCTTTTCCTTGTCTTTTTTCCCCTCTATCTGGCTTGTTAGTATAAGATGTCAGGAAGAGTCCTTTCTGAAATGGTACAAAAGGTGGTTATTTTTCGAGCAACAGACTGAACTTATGGGTTTGACGAAGTCTAGAATTAATTTGAGTTTCAATAGACATTGATTTCGAAAATTCAGAAAGGATGATTTTAAATCAGGGCAAAATACAATGTACTTGTAAAACCTATTACTATAACACCCCACCACAACCATCTCAAATTTTTACTTCCTTGATTATCCCCCGTTCAGAATTGCTAAATAGTGGATTTTATATTGTTTTCCCCTCTTCACGTTTAATAAAAGTAATTCCGTATTAGTATGTTTGTCATTTAAGTCGACATTTAATTAACTCGAAGCTAACACACTGAAGAAATGACAGGCATGAGACCCACCCTAAGATCCTAATTGACTATCTACCCAGATTATGAAGCGGTAAATATAATTGGTGAAAAACGACCTGACAAAGAAACCAATTCATTCTGTTCGGGTACTCACTTAACATGTCACCGGACTGCCGATGCAGTCAGGCGATTTGTGGAGAATTAGAAATCCGACCAGGACTCATCATCAGCAGTCACGATGTTAACGACATAAAACATGCAGTTGACACAGTGTTGACAGCAGACACGGAAAGATAAATACAAAAAAAAAAAAACTACAAAAGGTAGTGAAAGAAAGCGTGAAAAAAAGACTAATCATCAACTGCAAAACAGAATGCATGCTTTTCGACAAAAGTATGAGCCCAAAATGCACATTACGAATTAGAAATACCAAAGTTAAATAAGGTAATTTACTTAGCATAGCTTATATGTAGCACAAGGCCGAAAGCAAGGGACACCCAGGATCGAACTGGGATCGAACTCACTACTCAATCATATAATAATTCTGCTTGTTCCTTCCTTAGTTAGTTAGTTACTTAGTTCCTCCGTCCGTTACGCCACTGAAGAAAGATGACACACTTACACTCTACATGAGCTTTTCCTTCTCCTGTATCTTTTTATAATCTATAAACGCTACTCTCCTCAGCCTTTCTCTCACCTTTGCTAAACGGAAGGGTAATAAAGAGTGAGAGAGTAGGAGGAGAGAGCCTATAGCATTACCGTAGCAGAAGCAGTAGCAGCTTAAGCTGGTGGTTGTAGCAGAAATTGTGTGTGTGTGTGTGTGTGTGTGTGTGTGTGTGTGTGTGTGTGTGTGTGTGTGTGTGTGCTGTACAATATAGTAAAAAATAATAGGTTTGTTATCGTATCCCGCGACCTAATAACGAAATTTCTGGCTTCTACACCCTTGGCCATTACTCAGTTATCTTTTCTGTTTACAATGGACACAGGAGCCATGATTTTTCAGTAATAAAAAAAGCATTTTCTCTTTCAAAATCTCTCTCAAAATAGCATTCAGTATTTTGGTTATGGCCTGTGCATACGCCGCTTAATATAAGATTACAGTAAAGTAGCTTCTATGAACATTACTTTTATAAATATTTTAATAAAATTATACTCTGTGTTATCGTTATTTTATTATCCAATAACTTTATGCTTGAAGACGTTACTATCATTTGTAGTATGACAAAGTAAAATTATCGTTCCGTGGAAATTCCACGGGTTCTGCTAGTTATAATAATTCTAGCGAGACAAGGTTGCTAACCATTGCACCACCTTGAGGTGCCTCACCAAAATTAAACAAGTACAAAAATGAAATATCTTGGAAGTGCTTTAAAATAAAACGGAAAGCCACTCAGTCAGTTAAGTGCCATAAGTGATACACTCTTGGGCGATCATGTCTCGAAAGAGACATGACTGACTGGGCAGAAGATTTTCTCGCACTAGGTTGTCATTAATTTCTGCAGTAGAATGACGGCCAACCAAGTCTATAGAACCCAATCGACAGCTGGAGGGAAGAGACGGTTTAATACATTTCCTAAGGGAATTTGCGCGTTAGTGAAATTCGAACTCGGCTCTCCGATTTCTCGTTCCGATCCGATATCCACTGCACCACAGCGCACATCCAAGAACGGAAAGTACGACACTGAAATCCAAAGGTGCCTTAGAATAGCCAAGGATGCATTCCAAAAGTTAAGCAGTGTATTTAATCAGTCTGTTAAATGCCATAAGTGATACAAGCTTGGGCAATCATGTCTCGAAAAAGACATGACTAACTGGGCAGAAGATTTTTCCGCACTAGGTTGCCTTTACTTTCTGCGGTAGAATAATTGCCAATCAAAGCTACAGAACTCAATCTGTCCTGTTATTTAACCCATATCTTGTGACGACAAATATTCACACTTACCGGAGCCAAAGCGTCCACGATGTTTCGCTTGTCGGGCTGCTGTTTTGCGATGAATACGTGCATAAACCCACGCTAGACAGATCGTCATTTCGTCAACTGCATCCTCTCCTCTCGTAAGTTTGGTCCAAGAAAAGTATATTCTTCGACAGTTGCTATTTTGTGCTAATTGGCACGAACCGGGGACTCTGATTGAGAACGAGGCCAACGGGAATGATGGTCCGTCGGCAATGCTTTTGGTCAATAAAAACAGTCTGGGACCGTGGTGACGTGCACTGTTATAGAGGTTTGAATTGTGTTACGACTCTGTTTATTTTTGTCTGGAAGCTGGACGCTAGATTCGAACCTACCAATAGAGTGAGCGGTGTAAATACCTGTATCTGCCGAAACGTAGGAGGAATACACT
Source organism: Ascarosepion bandense (assembly GCA_037127315.1). Lineage (NCBI taxonomy): Eukaryota > Metazoa > Mollusca > Cephalopoda > Sepiida > Sepiidae > Ascarosepion > Ascarosepion bandense. The sequence continues at coordinate 5,477,165 of JBBBDQ010000910.1, read as the reverse complement.
GATTAACAACAAATCTGGAGGAGAAGAAATGAGTTATATTTTTTTATTAATAAGTAGTAATTAGTGAGGGATCAGTTTATTACTTCAGTACAATAAAAAAAAGAGATCCCCCAGTTTAGGTCCAACAGACGCTTCAATTATATTTGTTTCTGATTATATTAATTTGTACTAATACTAGGGGGAACAGTCTATTACTCCATAACAATAGAAAACTGATCCCCACTTTAAGCCAAGTAAAAGCTTTAATTATGTTTCTAACTCTCATATTCAGTCAGTTAAAAAGGTACCGTACATGATACTCGCTTGGGGGATCATGTCTCAAAACAGACATGACTGGACAGAAGATTTTCCTGCAATAGTTTGCCATTGTTTTCTGCGGTAAACTGGTTGCCGACCAAGGCTATAGAACCCGAATCTGTCCTGTTATCTGACTCACAGCTAAAGGTGGGAGAGATCTATTATATTATTAAGTAGTAATTAGTGGGTGATCAGTTTATTACTTCATAACAATTGAAAACTAATCCCCCACTTTATGTTTAGTAGAAGCCTTATTCATGTTTTCAACTATTATATTCAGTCAGTCAGTTAAATGTCATATGTGATACACGCTTTGGGCGATCATGTCTCAAAAGAGACATGACTGGACAGAAGATTTTCCTGCAATAGTTGCCGACAAAGGCTATAGAACCCAATCTGTCCTGCTATTTAACACATAGCTGGAGGGAGATGTGAGAGATCGATACTTTTTGCAAAGGTATTTGCGCGTAAGTAAATTTAACAAATTCAGCTGGAATTCGAACTCGGCTCTTCGATTTCTCGTTTCGAGCCGATATCCACTGCACCTTCAAAGGCACATCCAAGCAATGTATTAAGAAACAGAAGCAGTATTAGAAACAAAGAAAAGAGTACTGAATTGTTACGTGATATCAGTCCTTTAATATATCAGTGAAAGCTGGATAATCTCTTCAACGATGAAAAATAGACTTTAAGCAATCAAAATGTTTTTGCTTTGTTTTTACCGAAGGACACTGTGGATACCAAAAACCGAACATGTGAGAAATGACTAAGTTTTAGAGAAAATAGAAACAAAAATGAAACCTATACTTAACATCAGAAAAAGACAGTTGAAATTTATAGTGCACATAAAGAGGAATGAAGGGTTAGAAAATCTGATACTCACATGACAGTTTGTTGCTTGGTTGATTTTGTGTAGCGGCATATCAAACTCTTTGGGTTATTTAATCCTCGAATGTAAATTATTTGAACAATTTTATGGCTTCAACTAAATATATTTTTAACGCAGTTGTATAACTTCAACTACAGATAAAATGTATTACTTGTCATGTTGGTTTAAAATGTATTGTTGCTAATTTTAGTGTAAAAAGCGCAATGTGGCATCCCTGTGCCTCTTCTACAAATACTTTGACGGCTTCTGCTCCGATCAACTTAGCTCACTGGTGCCCCCTATATATAAATTTACTCGAGCAACAAGATTAGCAACTAGGTCCCACCCTTTTACTGTGAAACCAATGAATTGTGAACGCAGCTTCTTTTCTCGCGCTTCCCGCTTGTGGAATTCCCTTCCATTTACTTGCTTTCTCGACGGCTATAATCTCCAAGAATTTAAATGTAATGTCAAAAAAAAAAAAAAAAAAAAAAAAAAAAAGCATTGCTCGCATTCCATTTTCCATTCTGTTAAAATTCACATGTCTTGTTTGCCTTGGTGTCGTTTGTTTCGTTCTTCTACCTATCCGTAGCATGGTACTTTTAAAAACCAACAGACCCAAAATGTCGGCTAAAAATATCTTGTTTTCTTGCTGCTGTGAGTTTAATTACTGGGTTTTCAAATCCATATTTTTCATTATTGTCAATGACGCCTCTACAGTTTCTGCCATTCCAGGCAAGCAAAACTTTGGAGCTCTTGTAAATATATTTTTTTAAATTTTCACAAGGAGAAAAACTCTAAAAGTAGAATAAGGAGTTTCTTACAATATAAAAATTAATACAAGCAAAAGAAAACATTCATCATCCTATATAAAACATTTTTCTCGCTTTTAGTTCTGCAAATCTTTTCATGGAAATTTCTACGCCTATCTTCTTTACAGGATCCACACAGACGGTTGACACACTCAAGAAACAGAAAGACAACTGATATGATTAATGTTCGATACAGACGTTTTGTCGTGATGACGGCCCAAGCTGACCGCTCATCCCTAAACATACGTAAACACCGGCCAATAGGCAAAATACGAACTAATACAATTAGATTGCAATACAATTCAAAGTCCACTAAAAGTGCATTAAACGTGGCAAATATACTTAACAAATATGCAAAGTCTACTAGATGAAAACGGTCAATATGATGCACAATACAGAATGGTATTTATCTGCTGCTCATTCATTTTTCTGTTAAAGTGTTTGATCTTCTGTACGAGATCATTTTCTATTGATAAAATAGCCGAAGAATTTAATCTGTCTTAAGTCATAGATGACCACAAATATGTTTTTATAAGATTTAGTTTTGGAAGATCCCAAGCATATGACATGGTGGCATAAATTACTAGCGTCTTTCACCGCCCCAGATTATTATTAATTTTTGACACTATACAAAATATATTTTCGTATATTTTGTCTGTAATAAGTTGTTTAATCAATTTTTCACTCGTACAAGACCAAAGAGCTACTTAACGTAAATAGTTACTGAATGAGGTTGTTGTATGAGCTAAAGTGAGGTAAGTACGAAATACAATTTATGAAGATATGTAGTGTAGATAACGGTTAACCCTAAACTTAAAGAGGTTAAAATGTAACCCTATTTCCAGATGGCTGGTATTAATTTTTTATTAATTTTAAAGATAAAAAGAGATTTCTCTAAAATTGAAGAATACAATTATATTTGTCGGGAAAAGTAACTGAATTGACTGAATCTACGTAAAACAATTATATTCAAAGTATTTCCATTTTGTTTTGACAAATTGTGACCCACTGTCAAAATTGGACTATGAAAACTCCTGGGACGGACAGGCAAGTGATGACAGAGAGTAAGTTCTCTCCCTCTCGTCGGTGAAAGGCCCAGAGACTTAGTCGAAATAACTGATATTGCTTTCATTTCGAGATGGTAAGGGTTATACAGGGAGGGAAAATTGAACCCCCAGTGACTACTTTTACCACCCCGGTTTTTGTGCTTGAGGTGGAAGACGAAATTAACGGAATTCGGGGCCAGTGATTTGAATGAGACGGTCGACCTGAGATTTGCGTGCTACTAAAGACGAGTGAGTAAACCCCGTTTCTGAGAGCATTGTTACTGAATGTATAATTGAAATACCAGTCAACTGTTGCGTGTCACTAGCTTTGAATTGCTTATAACTATATATATATAAATTGACACCCATGACGTTGCAGTGATTATATTCCGCACCGCGGGTCGCATAAATCCGGTCATAACAATATACTCGACTCCTCGCATCAGGACTAATCTAGCCAGGTGATAACGAGCAATCCTACTTTGGCTGGTCCGAGATCAAACAAACATAATGTGAGCGGACTGGTTAAAGGTCAGAAAGGATTGGTCAAGCTACGACTGAGTCGTCGTGTTATAACAATTGGGGAAGCATCATCTTGGGAGTCTGTTCTACAAAGTAGTTGTTCTTGGGAAGAATCTGTCTGAACAATTGAAACATTTTTGTGCTACTGTTGTTTTTTTTTTACTAATATTCACTCAATATAGAGTCACTCAAGAGTCACTCAATATAGAGTCACTTAGAGTCACTCAAAGTAAAGGGTTAATGAATGAGGTTGATGTATGAACAGCAAGGTGTACAGGTTATGAAGCTATGTAAAAGAGATAATGGTTAATCTTAGACTTGAAGAGGGTAAGATTGTAGCGATCGAAGACGCATGCTTACAGGAGTTTGTTTCAAAAAGTAGCGGTTCTCAGGAAGAAGCTGTCGGAACTGTTGAAACTTCCTTCGTACAAATGGAATAGGAAGAGAACAGGGATGATTCGCTCCTGTAGCATATCAGGTCTTAGCTGTTAAGGTCAAAACTTGTGGAACGAAGCAATATTTGTCATGGGAAAAGCGACAGAGTAGCGAAAGGCTTTCAACTTTTCGTCTGTGGGAAAGTGGTTGTAGTGTGGAAAATAACAAGGATGCATCGGCGCTTTTGTACTCTATCAAGGCTGGAAAGTGATTGTGGGCAGACACAGTAAAGATATAGAAGTAGAATGTTGAACTTTTTTGGGCTACATTTTATACTGTGCTGACGTCCATGGGTCAACCCATTTTATATTTCACCAATAGAAGACTTAACCAATCAGGAAGCTCAAAATACTCAATGCGACGTGTATAAAAGGCGGCCATATTTATCCGAGTATTGCCGACCTTGGTCTGGTTCAGGAAAGTGTCTGATTCGGGAATGTTAACCTTTGACGTTGTTTCATTGAACAGATTACGTTCTGCGAGAATACTTTATATCTATATATATATATATAAATGAAAATTTGTCTGTGTGTCTGTGTGTATCCGTTACCTATAGACTCCGAAACGGCTGAACCGATTTTCTTGAAAATTTACACAGTTGTACTCTAAGCGTCTGTAAGTGTTCTTAGCTACGTTTTGTACCCCCGATAAATATCGAAAACCGATAATCGAAAAAATCAGGTTATAGAAGGAGTGGTCCTATTTTAATCAAATTTGATAGACTCATAGACAAAGACATAAGAAACGATATTCAAAAGTTTCAAGGTTGAAGTTCTTACAGTAGTGCAGAAAATCAAAAATATATATAAAAGGCAAGATGCTTATGTGTGTGTCTGTTTATCTACCTATATGTCTGTATTTTTTTTCCAGCCCTTTTATTTTAGTTTTTGCTTCGGGTTTGGCTCTAAGTAGGTATAATTGTATTTCTTAGTCTCAGCCATGATATCATTTACTCAGAGGACTTATTTAGCCTTCAAAATTCACTTAACGGCGAAAATACTTATTTGATATCGATACCAGGAAATCAAAATTTGACTTACATCCATTCATTTTTCATTCAGTCTACGGTTTCGCTTTAATTGGAAACAACTATTGCTTTTTAGTCTTTCGTGCCAACGTCCAAAGAGTCTGAGCTCCAGGACCATGGATTAGTTTTAAAGCTTTCATTACACCCGAGCAACGCCGGGCAATACTGCTAGTATCTATATACCATGACGGACATGGTCAACAGATGCCAAGAGGATACTCTATATCCAGGAACGTTACAAACATTGTCAACATTCCCACAATTCAAACCAACTTTACCTTCATAGAACTCCATTTTTGTCTAATCTGGATCTTGTAAAGATAATAATACATGACAGAAGGAATCAGGTACTTTCTGAAGCGGTACAAGAAGCTGACATTTCTTTCAGCATCTTTATATGAGTCCCACTTGAAATCTTCAGTGAACCAGTAGGTTCGGTTTGGTTTGTTTTCTTTTACGGCTTATCAACCTCAATGGGTTATTAAATGCAGACAAAAATTTTACAATAGATTCGTATAAACAGAATATGTATTCTTTGTAATAAACCACTTTGTAGATCAGGTTTCATTGACGTACTTTTGTAAAGAGACTTTTGTCGAGGGACAGATCTGAAGGAGTAGTCGGATGGTTTGGTTTATTTTGTTTTACGACATATTAACCTCAATGGGTTATTTAATGCCGACAAGAATTTTAGAATAGATTCATGTGAATAGAATATGCATTCTTTGTAAGAAATCAGTTTGTAGATCAGGTTTCATTGACGTATTTTTGTAAAGAGGGTTTCGTCGAGAGTCAGATGTATTACAGGTATATACACTACCGGCCATAATTATTAGGCCACTCCAGTTTTTTTTAAGAAATTATGTATTTCATACTATTTTTATATATTTCATACTATTTTTATATATTTCATACTATTTTTATATATTTCATACTATTTTTATATATTTCATACTATTTTTTATTTTTAATTCTAAATGAAAATAGAATGGTTATTTTTGTATCATTACTTTGCAAATTTTTACAATTCATAGAAGCAAAGATGAACTCGTACAAATTACCCTAAATTTTCTTCCTTGATTCATTGATGAAAGTGCAATATAGGTAATTATTAAATATTTATAAATTCGTTTGATGCACATGTTATTTTGCAGTATTAACAAAAGAACCATTCTATTTTCATTTACAATTATTCACTTGGCAATAAATACTAAAAACACAATTTTTTAAAACACTGGGTGTGTCTAACAATTGTGGCCGGTAGTGCATATTTAAAATTTTTCTATCGTTTTAATACACTTGACACGCGTATTAATACGCACACATGCATGTAAACAATCAAGCGTTTCTATATATAAGTACATACACATTCAAAATGTTCCAAGCACATACATTTAATGAGTCCCAAATATAGGATGAACCGGCCGTTCAGTGCTTTCTGCATTCTGTTGAGGTCGAATAAAAAGATCCGGTTAGGTGAAACTTTGGTAGTTCGTTGACTCTTTCATTATTTATATATATCTTATATCTTATTTCATTATTTATATATCTATATAAACTTATTTATAAATGGAACATTGTCTCTGTGTGTGTGTATGTGTCTGTGTGTGTGTGTCCGTTACCTATTGACTCCGAAACGACTGAACCGATTTTCTTGAAAATTTACATAGTTGTACTATAAGCGTCTGCGGGTGTTCTTAGCTAGGTTTTATGTCGAGGTGCCCCCGATAAATATCGAAAATCGATAATCGAAAAAATCGGGTTATAGAGGGAGTGGTCCGATTTTAATAAAATTTGATACACTCATAGACAAAGACATAAGAAACGATATTTAAAAGTTTCAAGGTTGCAGTTCTTACAATAGTGCAGAAAATCGATAATATATATATATATATATATATACAAGCAAGATGTTTTTGTGTGTGTCTGTTTATCTGTCTGTATGTCCTTTATACAACTTCACAATTTTTATCCGATTCTCGCCAAACTTCGCACAAATATTCTTTAGGCTGACTCTGAGCTTCAGGAGCATGGATTAGTTTAAAAGCTTTCATTACACCCCAGCAACGCCGGGTTATACTGCTAGTATATATATATATATATATAATCATATCACCCCAGCCAAGGCGGTAACGCCACTGCTGTGCAGGGGTCTACATAAGAGTGAGAAGATTGGAAAAGAGAAAACCGGAAACGCATCCTAAACAGGAAACAAGGGATGAGCCTCTTCACCTGTTTAATAGACGTATATATATATATGTATACGTCTATTAAACAGGTGAAGATATATATATATATATATAGCGAGAGAGAGAGAGAGAGAGAGAGAGAGAGAAGACGTTTTATCTAATCTAAATCAGAATTAAAAGTTAAAATGAAGAATGTTGAAGAAGCCTAGTTCATTGAAAAAAGTACCTATCAAATAGATTTAAACTAAAAGAAGCAAACAGCAACTATAATAATAATATATCCTTATATGATTGTATGTCGGTCTTTGTATATGTGTGGCACGTCGTTGGTGTGCTGTTCGCTTACTCAATGAATTATAGATAAGTATCTCGGTTTTGCTAAATTACTGGGAGAGCAAGGAAGCCGATGATCACACTTGTACCAATGGTTGTCCGAGCACCGGGAACACCACAGGATAAAAAACCTGAAGAACTTAAAATTAGAGTAAGGGTGATATCCATCCAAATGACAACGGCACCGGAAAAAAACAGCTGAAATTGTGAAAGAGTTGAAGTATTGAGGGAAATTGGTGAAGCTTGATTTCACCTGCGTAAGCAACCAGTTACAACTGAGGTTAACACACATGAGAGAAGAAGAAGAAGAAGAAGAAGAAGAAGAAGAAGAAGAAGAAGAAGAAGAAGAAAGATATTGCTTGGAATTCAAATAGGTTAACACACAATGCGAGAAGAAGAAGAAGAAGAAGAAGAAGAAGAAGAAGAAGAAGAAGAAGAAGAAGAAGAAGAAGAAGAAGAAGAAGAAGAAGAAAGATATTGCTTGGAATTCAAATAGGTTAACACACAATGAGAGAAGAAGAAGAAGAAGAAGAAGAAGAAGAAGAAGAAGAAGAAGAAGAAGAAGAAGAAGAAGAAGAAGAAATATTGCTTGGAATTCAAATAGAAATTACGTATTTTCGAAACTGAAAAATTCAACGTTATTTTATTTTACTGGACATAAAGTGGTGGTTTGTTTTCCTATTGTTATTAAGTCATAAACTGATCCCCCATTTAATTCCAATATAATAATTAATCCCATGAGTAAACTAGTATTAATATGAGATTGTACTGAACATAAAGTGGGGGAATTGTTGTATAATCTTATTAAGTAATATATTGATTCCCCAATTAATTTAAATATAATATTTGATGCCATGACAAAAATTAATATTAATATAAGATTCTACTGGACATAAAGTGGGGGACTGATTTCTTATTTTTACCAAATTATAAACTGATACTTCAATGAATTGCAATATAGTATTTGATGCCATGACAAATCTAATACTGATATAAGATTCTACTCGACATAAAATGGTGGATTGTTTTCCTATTGTTTTTAAGTTATAAAATGATCCCCATTTAATTTCAGTATAATAATTAATGCTATGAGTAAATAAGTATTCATAAAAGATTTTACTGGGCATAAAGTGAGGGATTGGTTGTATAATCTAATTAAGTAATAAACTGATTCCCCAATGAAATTCAATATAATATTTGTTGTCGTAACTAAAGTAGTATTAATATAAGATACACCTGGATATAAAGTGGGGAACTGATTTCTTATTGTTATTAAATTATGAACTGATCCTTCAATGAATTGCAATATAATAATTGATGTCATAAGTAATAATATAAGATACTACTGGACATAAATTTGGGTAGGGTCCTACTGTTATTAAGTAATAAACTGGTCACTCAAAAATTGGTAATTTTATAACGTTATTCTTCAATCCTTTCGTACCATATGCCTCCTACGAATACTGAGAATATTTTGGCCAGAGAAGATCTCCAATGAAGACCTGTTGAAGAGATGCAGGCAAGAGAACATGGGCACCATCATTACAAGAAGACGGTGGAGATGGATTGGGCATGTGCTCCGGAAAGATCCACAGTCAATCACAAGAACAGCACTGCAGTGAACCCCAGATGGCAAAAGAAAGAGGGGAAGACCAAGAACGACACGGAGAAGCACGGCGGAGAATGAGATGAAAGCCATGCAGTACTCTTGTGGTTCATTGACTAGTCTAGCCCAGGATAGGCAGAGGTGGAGAAGCCCTACACACCATTGGATGTAACGGATGATGATGATGATGATGATGATGATGATGATGATGAGAATTTTTAGCAACTTTCTATTAGCGAGTTAGTCCATGAATACATTTTTGGTGCTTAAAAAAGCTGTTCAGTGATGTCCTGCCTTCATTGCCGATTTCTAGTTTTTAAACATCATATCGGCTCCGGTAGTAATTCCGACTTTCGGTCCAGAAGTACGAAACCGGCTCCTTACTTTTGTGCTACTTGTCTGGATTTAACTTTCTTTCCGGCAGAATTAGTACTTTTTACTGTTAACTCTAGCCAATGGGAAGAGTTCATTTTCCCGCCCTCGCCTATTTAATAACAAAAATCCTGGTTGCACCCGTTTCTTGCACCTTTATTCGCGCCTACTCTTTCTGATATATTCGTCCATTTTTTCTTTCTTCACTAAATTTGTACCCCTATACTTTGAATTGCTAATACTAATTATATTTTCTTACCTCTATTTATTAACATAGATTTTTAAAACGAAAGTTTACTATTCAACTGGTCTATTATTAGCTATACCCTTCTTGAAAATTTATCGAAGCTACCTATATTCGTCAATATTTCTGAAAATTAAAACTAAACTACTTATATCAGTCACCTTTTGCTATTCTTTAAAACCCTCAAATTATATACATTTTATAGATACAATATTTCGATATTTTTTATCGTTTCACTCCAAGCAAGGCGGTACCGCCACTGATGCGCAGTGGCTACATAAGAGAGTTTATGTTTTAGGCAGTAGGAGAGTGAGGAGAAAGAAGGACCAGTTACAGAGGGGGTGTCAGAGAAAGGGCAAGAGAAGGATGTGAACACAGCAGTGAAGACAGTTACGAAGGTAGAAAGAAAGAAAAAGAACAAGATATACGTGGTGATGTAGAATGGACTGGAGTCAAGTGGATAAGAGATGGGAATTGAGAAAAGGCAAGAGTAGGATATGAAACACAGGAGTGAAGACAGTTACGAAGGTAGAGAGAAAGAAAAAGAACAAGATATACGGGGTGATGTAGAAAGGACTGGAGTCAAGTGGTTAAGAGATGGAATTGACATTGCATTTAAATTCCTAGAGGTTGTAACTCTCAGGAAAGCAAGTATACAGAAGGGAGTTCCAAAGTCAGGAAGTGCGAGAAAAGAAGCTGGTGGAGTAGAATTGTCACCTGCATTTGATTGATTTAACTGTAAAAGGGTGGGACATTGTTGCCAGTCTAGCTGCATAGGTCAATTTTTGTGGAGGGGGCATCAGTGACTAAGTTCGTCTTAGCAAAAGCCATGAAAATATTTGTAGAACAGACAGAGGGAAGCCACATCCCGCCGGTGAGAAAGTGGCTGGAGTCGAGCTTTCCAAATCGGAACCAATCACATTACAAATTCTCCTTTGGAGCCTGTCGAGAACACTGAGATGAACAAAAGAGGAGCGTGACCAGATATGACAACAGTATTCCATGTACGGTGGATGATTGATTTGTATATACAAATCAATCATCCACAAAATGGATTGAGGCGAAAAAAACCTTCCTGGCGAAAAAAACCTTCCTGGCCCGACTCAACCTTCCCAGCAGTGGATTTATCTTCGCGTATAGCCAAACGTACTAAACGAGTCCTTCGGATAATAACCAAAAATGCTATCGGAATAATTATCTTGAGTAATTCACTCAGAAACAATCTCCTCAATGACGCACAACACCGAAATCATGCACAACGCAGAACACACTCAGACTTCTACATACTAAATTTTTATGGTAACTCGATCAACGGTTACGTTTGGTGCCTGGAGGTCCGAATCCGACCAACCGTGTCGGTATCGACAATTTGTTGCTACATAACAGTATATATATACTGTTATGTATGTATATATATATATATACATATATATATATATATATACTACCGTCCATAATTATTAGGCCACCCCAGTTTTTTTTTTTAATGAAATGGTGTATTTCATGCTATTTTTAGTATTTATTACCAAGTGGATAATTCTAAATGGTTCTTTTGTTATTATTACTTTGCAAAATTTTACATTGCAAGGATGCAATGAACTCGTCCGAATCACCCTAAATTTTCTGCAATATAGGTAATTATTAAATATTTCTAAATTCATTTGATGTACGTTATTGTGCAATATTAACAAATCTATCTATCTATCTATCTATCTATCTATCTATCTATCTATCTATCTATCTATCCAACCTAGTTTCTTATTTTTTATCTATCTATCTATCTATCTATCTATCTATCTATCTATCTATCTCGAGCCTTTTTCTTTCTAAGCCTCTAAATAAGCCTCTTTCTGTCTATCCTGATCCTCTCTCTAAGCATCTCTCTAAGCCACTTTCAATCTATTCCGAACCTCTCTCTTTCTAAGCATTTTTCTAAGTATCTATCTATCCGAGCCTCTCTTTTTCTATTTTACGAAGCTTCTGAAGAGAACTTTTGTTAGCGAGTTTTAATATTTCGGTAACTTCAAGTAAATTCAACGCACTAAATAAATCAGTCGAATAATCCATCATAATGCTCTCGGAATAATTCTCTCGAGTAATTCACTCAGAAACAATCTCTTCAATGACGCACAACACCGGAATGATGCACAACACAGAACGGTATTTATCTACCTTTCCGCTGAAGAGAAATGTGGCTCAAGGCCTTTTTACAGTGAAGAATCCGTGCCTTAAACCCCGGGCAAAAATTTCCCGTGGACCCCGCATATGGCAGGGTCAGGTACTGAGTCTAATTTTTCCCCAGACGAGATTCTACCCTTCGGTCAAGCCTTGTTTGGGTTCCTCTTCACCCAGAGTCTGATGAAGAGTTCAAGTTGATGCACAACACAGCACACACGGAGTTCTGTCTGAGTTCTTCACATACTAAATGTTTATGGTCACGTGATCCCAGTAGCACAATTCATTCAACGGCTACGTTTGTTGCCCGGAGATCTGTGTTTGACTGTGTTCGCACTTCCCGCCCGTGGAACTCCCTTCCATTTACTTGCTTACCTTAGAGCTACAATCTCCATTGTTGTTAAATTTGTGGTTAAATGTGAGCGGGTTTTGTTTTGGAGGCATTAAAATTTACAAGCCATTTCCTGCACCAGTTAACAACTGATTGGAGGTTAATTTCAAGAGCAGCCTCCAGGTTAACTTCATCATCCTTGGCAGATTTCTCATTGAGACGGGAGTAAATGTTGGTGTCATCTGCATGGATGACTACTTAGGAACTGATTACATCACGAAGATCATTGATGAAGACCAGAAACAGCGCAGGACCTAGGATAAAGCCTTGAGGAACACCCGTGCTTGAGTGAAAGAATCTGGAAGCGTGCTTGTTAAAGATTCGGTCTTGTATTACGTGAACGATCGTATGAAATTTCTGGTCTAACCTTGTTAAGTATTTTATTCCGAATGGTAATTTAATTATAAGGCTTATAAAGTTATTTTATTGATTTCAATCGAAATACCTGCCCATTAAAAGTAATTTTCAATTCATTCAACGGTTACGTTTGTTGCCCGGAGATCTGTGTTCGACTCCAGATAAATACACAGTGACACAGTAAATACACATAACTCTCAAGTGTCATTTCATTCTGCACAATGACTTGGCATCTCGACTTCAGTCACTTTCACCCCGACTTTCTCTTCCCTCTGTCTCTCTTCCACATATATTTCCATGGCATCTGTTCTGACGAGCTTTTTTCCTTGGTGCTCCGACCACCTGAATTTAAGCTTGCTACTAGATTGGCATCTAGGCCCTACCCGTTTACAGTTGAAACAGTTAAATGTAACCGTCTTTTCTACTCCAATATTTTCTTTTTCTCGATCTTCCCGTCCATGGAACTCTCTTCCATTTACTTGCTTCCCTTGTAGATACAATATCCAAAGATTTAAATGCAACGTCAGTTACCATCTTCTATCTCCTTGAATCCCATACATCTTTTATCAATACCCCCTTTACCGAGTCCTTTCTCTCATTCTAACCCCTCGCGCACTAGTGGCGGTCCTGCCTTTCTTGAGTTCCGCTTTGCTTAGCGGTTAAATGTGAGCGGTTTTGTTTTGGAGGCATTAAAACTTACAAGCCATTTCCTGCACCAGTTAACAACTGATTGGAGTTCCATTTCAAGAATAGCAACCAGGTTTACTTTGTCATCCTTAGCAGATTTTCTTTTTGAGACGGGATTAAATGGTGGTGACATCTGCATAGATATCTACTTGATAAAATCATTGATGAAGACCAGAAACAGCGCAGAACCTAGGATAAAGCCTTGAGGAACAGCCGCGCTTGCGTGAAAGAATCTGGAAGCGTGCCCGTTCAAAATTCGAACTTGTAATCCGTGAAAAATCGTATGAAATTTCTGGTCTAACCTTATTAAGTATTTTATTCCTTAGGACCCGAATGATAATTTATTTGTAAGGCTTATAAAGCTATTTTATTGATTTCAATCGAAATATCTTCCCATTAAAAGTAATTTCCTTTCTTTAGCGAATCTCATGAGCAACATGTTAAAGTCAATAAAAAGCAAATTACAGCACAACATTTCTTTAAAAGATTCCCCTAAAAAGAAAATATTGGGGTTAATTTGCGTATATGATTTTGGAGTGGCGGAAAAGGTATTAATGGATTATTTGTCCAGATTAGTTTCATTTAAACTGAACGCAGTCAATAATCATCAAATGAAACCGGAAGTCACTACAGCCTATAATTAATATTTAAAAGATGAAAAAATAGATGTATGTATGAAGAATATACTCGTTTGGGGAGGGCGTGTTTTATATCCAAATAAAAATTGCAATTTTATAACGAAAAACCGGAAGACACATTAGAATAACGAAAGTGGTCTTCCAAAAGCTAATAAAAAATATTTAGAAATAGAAATGTAATTTGTTGGAAGTAAAGAAAAGAGTGCTCAACTATTGTGGCTTCCCTCTGACTTTTCTACAAATATTTTCACGGCAACTTTGTTTTTTGTTTTTTTTGTTTGTTTTTTTCAATTGGAGTAGATAGATCTATCTATCGCCCGGTTCACACTCCACCCACGTCTATTGAACAGGTTAAGAGGCTCATCCCTTGTTCCCTGTTTAGGATATGGTTTCCGGCTTTCACTTTTCCAATCTTTTCAATATTACGTAGCCCTCTGCACATCAGTGGCGTTACCGCCTTACTCGGGGTGATACGATAAAAAAAAACTGCTCTGATGAGTTTTTTCTTCCTGGTGCCCTGACTACCTGAATTTAAGCGCGCTATTTGATTGTGGTGCTGTAAATGTTGGCTCAAAACAAGAAATCGGAGTGCCGAGTTCGAATTCCAGTTGAATTAGTTGCATTTACTTACGCACAAATAGCTTTAGGAAAAGTATTAATCCGTCTCTTCTTCCTCCAGTTATGGGTTAAATAGCAGAACAGATTAGGTTCTATAGCCTTAGTTGGTAACCGTTCTACTGCAGAAAGTAATGGAAACCTATTGTGGGAAAATTTTCTGCCCAGTCAATTAATGTCTCTTTCGAGACATGATCAACCAAGAGTGTATTACGCATGGCATTTAACTGACTGATTTGGTTGGCATCTAGGTTCTACCCTTTTACCCTTGAAATAGCTAAATGTAACAACCACTTCTACTCCAACAGTTTCTTTTCTTGCACTTCCGGCCTGTGAAACTACCTTCCGTGTACTTCCTTCCTGATTCCTACAATCTTGAAAAATTTAAATGCAACGTTCATTTTATCTTTTATAATCTTGAATCCCGTCATCTTTTATATTTTTTTCAATACTTCCTGTACCCGGTCTTTTTTTTTTTTTCACTCTAACTCCCGGCACATTAGTGGCGGGCCCGCCTTGCTTGTGGTGAAATGGTTTAAAAAAAAAAGGTATCAGTCCTCTTTTATGACAGTGAATGCTGGACAATTTTCGGGCAGATGAAGAAGAAACAAGAGCAACAAAATTGTGGTTCTCCAGAATTCTGCTGAAAATTCCACGGACGGAACATGCGACCAACAAAGAAGAATAAACCAGAATGAAAATAATATTTGTGCTTAGAATCAGAAGGAGATCGTTGAAAAATTCTGAGACACTTAATGAAGAAAGAGTGTTTGAAGAATTTAAAAACTCACTGGCAAGAGGTTCGGAAAGAAATGTCTGGGATGAATCAGTCAGTCAATTAAGGGCCATAGGTAATACACGCTTGGGTGATCATGTCTTGAAAGAAACATAACTGACTGGGAAGAAGATTTTCCCGCAATATGTTACCGTTACATTTTGTGATAGACTGGTTGCCAACAAAGACTATAGAAACCAATCTATTTTGCTATTTAACTCAGAGCTGGAGGGAGAAGCGACGGATTAATATATTTCCCAATGTTATTTGCGCAAAAGTGAATGCAACGATTTCGACTAGAATTTGAATGAACAGTAGGAGGATAGGCATTGCTTAAAGCTACAGAGGTTAGGAAATTGTGGAGAGCTATGATCTCCCACACCCTGAAGGGACTGGGCGAAGAAGATTGATTTGTTTTGTCTATTCTCATTTTTTACGGTTTATCAACCTTTTGCAGGTTATTTAAATATAGCAAATATTTTTTAATTGCAAGAATTTTTTTGTGGGTAATAATAATTTTTTGAAACAAGACATACTAACCTATAGCTAGGGAAACAGATGTGGATTCATGCCTTTCCCAGGTGAATATAACAAACCCGATTAAAATTTCGAGCTGTTATCCATTACACCATCCCGACATCAAAAATTACAACATATGGTATTCCAAATGCTGTTCCTCATCAAAAAGAAGAAGAAGAAGAAGAAGAAGAAGGAAGAAGAAGCCAAAGAAGAAGACGAAGTCGAAGAGAGTGAAGAAAGAAAGAAAGAAAGAAAGAAAGAAAGAAAGAAAAAGAAGAAGTCGAAAAAGGAGCAGAAGGAAGAAGAGAAAGAAAAAGAAGAACGAGCAAAAGAAAGAAGGCAAAGAAAGTGCAGAAGAAGAAAGCAGAAGAAAGAAGAAAAAGAAGTCGATGTAGGAGCAGAAAGAAGAAGAAGAAGAAGAAGAAGAAGAAGAAGAAGAAGAAGAAGAAGAAGAAGCAGAAGAAAGCAGAAAAATAAAAAGTCGAAGAAGGTGCAGAAGAAGAAGAAAAAAGAAGAAGAAAAAAGGAAGAAAAAGGAAGAAAAAGAAGCGGTCAAAGAAAAAGAAGAAAAAGAAAAGAAGGAACAGATAAAGAAGTCAAAGAAGAAGAAGAAAGAAGCAGGAGCAGAAAAGAAGAAGTCAAAGAAGGAGTAGAAGGAAGAAGAAGAACAAGAAGAAAAAGAAGTCAAGAAGGAGCAAAGGGAAGAAGAAAGAAGAAAAAGAAGAAGCGGTCAAAGAAGAAGAAGAAAGAAGAAGAAGAAGAGCAAAGAAGAAAAAAGAAGTCGAAGTAGGAGCAGAAATAATAAGAAGACAAAAGCAGAAGAAGAAAAGAAGTCAAAGAAGGAAAAGAAGAGGCTCATCCCTTATTTCCTGTTTAGGATGCGGTTTCCGGTTTTCTCTTTTCTAATCTTCTCATTTCGTTTTTTTTTTTTTCAATTGAGTAGATAGACTAAACTATCGCCCGGTTCACACTCCACCCACATATATTGGACAGGTGAAGAGGCTCATCCCTTGTTCCCTGTTTAGTATGTGGTTTCCGGTTTTCTCTTTTCCAATTTTTTCACTATTACGTAGCCCTCTGCACATCAGTGGCGTTACTGCCTTACTCGGAGTGATACGATTAAAAATGAAAAAAAAATAAAATAAAATAAAAGGCAAGATGTTTGTGTGTGTGTCTGTTTATCTGTCTGTATGTCCTTTGTACAAATCCCCAATTTTTATCCGATTCTCACCAAACTTCACACAAATATTCTTTAGGCTGAATCTGAGCTCCAGGACCATGGATTAGTTTTAAAGCTTTCATTACATCCGTGCAACGCCGGGCTATACTACTAGTTTTTAAATAAATAAAAAAAAGCAAAGTGCACGAAAATTAGACAGCTAAATTTTTACTGAATTTGATTTAAAACGGAAAGAGAGAATTGTATTTTTCCCAAATCGTGACAAATTATAGCCACTCCAGACAATATGTCGTGTTTATTTGGAACATATTCGGATTACTTGGAAAAAAAGGCAGGAAATTATGATGTGACTAAATAATAAACGGATACAAATAAAAGAAATAATAAAAAAAAAAGAGTGACTAAAGAAAAGGAAATAATTTTATTTCTATTGTTTAACCAACTGGAGTCAAGCTACTGGGAAAAAAAATGTCATCGCGACTGTCAAGTTACTAAAATTATTAAAATATTTATTAAAAAATAATTGTTACCACTACTGTCGAATTATTGAAATTTATTAAATTATTTGTTATAAAATAATTGTTATCACTACTGACAAGCTACTGAAATTTATTACGTTATTTATTAAAAAACAATAATTGTTATCGCTACAGACAAGCTACTGAAATTTATTACATTAATTATTAATAAAAAAATTTATCACGACTGACAAGCTACTGAAATTAATTAAATTATTTATTAAAAAATAATTGTTATCGCTCCTGACAAGCTACTGAAATTTATTACGTTATTTATTAAAAAACAATAATTGTTATCGCTACAGACAAGCTACTGAAATTTATTACATTAATTATTAATAAAAAAATTTATCACGACTGACAAGCTACTGAAATTAATTAAATTATTTATTAAAAAATAATTGTTATCGCTCCTGACAAGCTACTGAAATTTATTACGTTATTTATTAAAAAACAATAATTGTTATCGCTACTGACAAGCTACTGAAATTTATTACATTAATTATTAATAAAAAAATTTATCACGACTGACAAGCTACTGAAATTAATTAAATTATTTCTTAAAAAATAATTGTCATCGCTACTGACAAGCTACTGAAATTTATTACATTAATTATTAATAAAAATTTTTATCACGACTGACAAGCTACTGAAATTAATTAAATTATTTATTAAAAAATAATTGTTATCGCTCCTGACAAGCTACTGAAATTTATTACGTTATTTATTAAAAAACAATAATTGTTATCGCTACTGACAAGCTACTGAAATTTATTACATTAATTATTAATAAAAAAATTTATCACGACTGACAAGCTACTGAAATTAATTAAATTATTTCTTAAAAAATAATTGTTATCGCTACTGACAAGCTACTGAAATTTATTACGTTATTTATTAAAAAACAATAATTGTTATCGCTACAGACAAGCTACTGAAATTTATTACATTAATTATTAATAAAAAAATTTATCACGACTGACAAGCTACTGAAATTAATTAAATTATTTCTTAAAAAATAATTGTTATCGCTACTGACAAGCTACTGAAATTTATTACATTAATTATTAATAAAAAATTTTATCACGACTGACAAGCTACTGAAATTAATTAAATTATTTATTAAAAAATAATTGTTATCGCTACTAACAAGCTACTGAAATTTATTAAATAATTTATTACAAAAAAATTGTTATCGCTACTAACAAACTATTGAAATTTATTAAATTATTTATTAAAAAATAATTGTTATCGCTACTAACAAGCTACTGAAATTTATTAAATTATTTATTAAAAAATAATTGTTATCGCTACTAACAAGCTACTGAAATTTATTAAATTATTTATTAAAAAATAATTGTTATCGCTGCTGACAAGCCACTGAAATTTATTAAATTATTTGTGAAAAAACAATAATTGCTACAGACAAGCTACTGAAATTTATTACATTAATTATTAATAAAATTTTTTATCACGACTGACAAGCTACTGCAATTAATTAAATTATTTATTAAAAAATAATTGTTATCGCTGCTGATAAGCTACTGAAATTTATTAAATTATTTGTGAAAAAACAATAATTGCTACAGACAAGCTACTGAAATTTATTACATTAATTATTAATAAAATTTTTTATCACGACTGACAAGCTACTGCAATTAATTAAATTATTTATTAAAAAATAATTGTTATCGCTGCTGATAAGCTACTGAAATTTATTAAATTATTTGTGAAAAAACAATAATTGCTACAGACAAGCTACTGAAATTTATTACATTAATTATTAATAAAATTTTTTATCACGACTGACAAGCTACTGCAATTAATTAAATTATTTATTAATAAATAATTGTTATCGCTGCTGATAAGCTACTGAAATTTATTAAATTATTTGTGAAAAAACAATAATTGCTACAGACAAGCTACTGAAATTTATTACATTAATTATTAATAAAAAATTTTATCACGACTGACAAGCTACTGAAATTTATTAAATTATTTATTAAAAAATAATTGTTATCGCTACTAACAAGCTACTGAAATTTATTAAATTATTTATTAAAAAATAATTGTTATCGCTGCTGACAAGCCACTGAAATTTATTAAATTATTTGTGAAAAAACAATAATTGCTACAGACAAGCTACTGAAATTTATTACATTAATTATTAATAAAAATTTTTATCACGACTGACAAGCTACTGCAATTAATTAAATTATTTATTAAAAAATAATTGTTATCGCTGCTGATAAGCTACTGAAATTTATTAAATTATTTGTGAAAAAACAATAATTGCTACAGACAAGCTACTGAAATTTATTACATTAATTATTAATAAAATTTTTTATCACGACTGACAAGCTACTGCAATTAATTAAATTATTTATTAAAAAATAATTGTTATCGCTGCTGATAAGCTACTGAAATTTATTAAATTATTTGTGAAAAAACAATAATTGCTACAGACAAGCTACTGAAATTTATTATATTAATTATTAATAAAATTTTTTATCACGACTGACAAGCTACTGCAATTAATTAAATTATTTATTAAAAAATAATTGAGTAAATAAAGAAAAGGAAATAATTCTATTTCTATTTTTTAACCCAATGGAGTCAAGCTACTGGAAAAAAATGTCATCGCGACTGTCAAGTTACTAAACATTATTAAATTGTTTATTAAAAAAATAATTGTTACCACTACAGTCGAGTTATTGAAATTTATTAAATTATGTGTTATAAAACAATTGCTATCGCGACTGACAAGCTACTGAAATTTATTAAATTATTTCTTAAAAAATAATTGTTATCGCTACTGACAAGCTACTCAACAGAAATATTTGTTAATTATCTATTATAAAAGAAATGTTATCGCTCCTGACAAGCTACTGAAATGTATTAAATTTTTTGTTAAAAAACAATTGCTATCGCGACTGACAAGCTTCTTCTTCTTACATATGCCGTGTCCCTTCAGGACGTAGGCGATTATGTCATTCCGTATCTCCCTATTACTTGTCGCTCTTAATACCTCTTCTCCTGTTTTTCTACTCAATGCCCGATCCTCCATCCATCTGCTCAAGCCCATCAAGTATATCATGCATTAATTTCCTTGTCTCCCTTTCCCTCTATTCCTCCTGTGAGCATCAGGTTCTCTAAGCCTTACTTTCTCACTACATGTCCCCAAAACTTCAGCTGTCTCTTCCTGATGTTAACTATCAATTTCCTTCTTGTTTCCATCCTCTCTAAAACCTCGTCGTTGCTCACGTGTTCGGTCCATAGTATCCTCAGCATCCTTCTGTAGAACCACTTTTCGGTTGCTTCAAGTTTTCCCTTCATCTTTGATAAGAGTGTCCAGAATTCGCTGCCTGATTTATTAAGCGTAGCTGAGATGCCGCGCAAGGTTGAAAGTATGGGGGCACCCAGTGAGGATCGAACTCATTCTTCAGTCGTAACTGAAGGAAATGGTATATAAGTATTAAAAGTATTTTCTCTGTGTTTGTGATATTTCGTAGTATCATTCACTCATGTGTATTCAAATGGAATTCCATCTTCTTCTATGTGACGTGTTCCTTCAGGACGTTGACGATCATGGCCTTCCACATCTTCCTATCCCTTGTAGCTATTAACACCCCTTCTCTATTTATCCCACTCAACTACCGCTCCACTGTCCATCAAGTATGTTACGCGTTGTTTTCCGTGTCTCTCTCTTTCCCTCTATCTGCCCCATGAGTATCAGATTATCTAATACTCATTCAGTCAGTCAGTTAAGTGCCATACGTGAAACACGCTTGATAAAGTGACAGGAAAATTTCGCTAAAAACAGAATACCTGATTGCTATATGATGTCTGCCCTTCAATAGGATAGCGAATGCTAGACAATCCCTTCAAAGATGAATGAAAGACTTGAAGCAACCGAAATGCGGTTATACAGAAGGATGCTGAGGATACCATGGACCGAACATGTGAGTAACGAGGAAGTTTTGGAAAGGATGGAAACGAAAATGAAACTGATACTTAACATCAGGAAAAGATGGCTGAAGTTTCTGGGATATGCAATGAGGATTGTAGGATGTGCGTTGTGGTGCAGTGGATATCGGCTCGGAACGAGAAATCGGGAAGCCGAGTTCGAATTCCAGTTCAATTCGTTGCATTCACTTACGCACAAATACCCTTGAAAAAGGTATTAATTCGTCTCTTCTCTCCAGCTATGTGTTAAATAACAGGGCAGATTGGGTTCTATAGCCTTGGCTGGCAACCAGTCTACTGCAGAAAGTAATGGCAACCAACTGCGGGATAATTTCTGCCCAGTCAGTCTCTTTCGGGACATGATCGCCCAAGTGTGTATCACGTATGGCACTTAACTGACTGACTTTGTCCGAACCAATAACAAAATATGACAGGATTCCTTTGGTCAGTTTTATGTTTGATTAATGTTGTTTTTAGCTAAATCCACTGCTAAGAATGGGATGTTTTTTCCCACTAAATCCATCCTGCATATATACAAGTCAACCATTCGTCCGTGCATGAAGTACTGCTGCCATATATGGTCAGGTGCCCCTGCCGTTCACCTCAGTGTTCTCGACAGGCTCCAAAGGAGAATCTGTAATGTGATAGGTACTGACTTGGCAGCTCGACTACAGCCACTTCCTCACCGACGAAATGTGGCCTCCCTTTGTCTGTTCTATAAATACTTTCATGGCTTCGGCTCGGACGAACTTAAGTCACTGGTGCCTCTTCAACAGGTGTTTACTCGTACAACCAGATTGGCAACTGGGTCCCACCCATTCACAGTTAGGTTAGCCAAATGCAGACGACAATTCTACGCCTGCAGCTTCTTTTCTCGCACTTCCCGCCTGTGGAACTCGCGCCCATATTCTTGCTTTCCTGACGGCTACAACCTCCATGAATTTAAATGCAATGTCAATATTCATCTCTTAACCACTTGACTCTAGTTCTTTCTTCACCCCATATATCCTTTCCTCTCTCTCTACCTTTGAAACTGTCATCACACCTGCATTCTCAGTTTTCTATTGCTCCTTTCTAACTGCTTCGTCTTCCTCTTCACTCTCTTCTAATTGATCTTTTTACACTTATGTAAATCCCTGCACATTAGTGGCATTTCCGCCTTGCTCGGGGTGAAACGATTAAAAAAAAATTGATAAACCAATACAAGACCCAAGAGCCGCTCGAGGTAAACGCTGTTCAAGGTAGAGAGTTACTGATTGACTTTGTAACGATCGTGGAAGTATCCACTCGAGAATTTTTTCCATACAGTAGCTGTTCTTGAAAAGAAGCTGTCCGAGTAGAACTTCTTTCTTACTAATGGAATACAAAAAGAAGGGGGAATTATTCAACCTACTGTACGTGGCATGAACGGTCTTAGATGTAAAGGTCTGAACTGGATCAATTAATGAATATAACTCTACGGAATATTTCCCATAAAAATAGTGAAAGAGGCTTGCGATGTTTTGCTTGTGGAAAAAGAATTCTAGAGGTAAAAAAAAATTAATCAACCACAAGGCCGCGTAGAAGCTTTTGAAATCTATCAAGACTGGAAAGCGATGATTACCGGTTTAACAGGATTTGTTCTGAAATATTCTGTTTAGATGAATTTCTGTTAGAACCGTAGCAAAAAAAAGCGAAAACAATGAACGGAAGAAAAAAATCTGTTATCAAAAATCACATTTAAAAATAGATAAGCACTAATTACCTTTAACAAATAGATGAGCAAAAATTACCATTAAAATAGATGAGCAAAAAACTATCATTAAAAATAAATAACCAAAAATTATCATTACAAATAGATAAGCAACAACTACAATCTAAACTTATTTATAAATGGAATTTTGTGTGTGTGTGTGTGTGTGTGTGTGTGTCCGTTACCTATAGACTCCAAAACGGCTGAACCGATTTTCTTGAAAATTTACACAGTTGTACAATAAGCGTCTGCGAGTGTTCTTCGCTAGGTTTTGTGTCGAGGTACCCCCGATAAATATCAATAATCGATAATCGAAAAAATCGGGTTATAGAAGGAGTGGTCCGATTTTAATCAAATTTGATACACTCATAGACAAAGACATAAGAAACGATATTCAGAAGTTTCAAGGTTGCAGTTCTTACAATAGTGCAAAAAAATCGATAATATATATATATATATATATATATATATATATAAAAGGCAAGATGTTTGTGTGTGTCTGTTCATCTGTATGTATGTTCTTTATACAAATCCACAATTTTTATCCGATTCTCACCAAACTTCACACAAATATTCTTTAGGCCGAGTCTGAGCTCCAGGGCCATGGATTAGTTTTAAAGCTTTCATTACACCCGAGCAACGTCGGGCTATACTGCTAGTTAAAAATAGATAAGAAAATTACATTTAAAAATATATAAGCTAAAATTGCCTTTAAAAATAGATGAGCAAAAACTACCATTAAAAATAAATAAGCAAAAATTATCATTACAGATAAGCAACAACTACCATTAAAAATAAATGAGCAAAATTCACCATTAAAAATAGATTAGCAACAACTACCATTAAAAATAGATAAAAAGAATTACCATTAAAATTATATACGCAAACATTACCATTAAAAATAGACGAGTTAAAACTATCATTAAAAGTAGATAAGAAAAATTACCATTCAAACAGATACGCAAGAAATACCATTAAAAAATTAAATAAGCAAAAATTACCATGAAAAAAATTAGAAAAATTTTCAAAAGAGATGAGTAAATATTTTCATTACAAAAACGATAAGGGAAAGTGAAGATTAAAAATTTAGAGAAGCAAAAATTACCATTAAATAAATGATAAACGGAAATTACCATTAAAAATTAGATAAAAAATATACCACTGAAAATCAGATAAGTAAAAATTATCATTAAAAGTGTGAAGCAAAGTTACCATTAAAAACTAGACATGCCAAAATTACCATTAACTGCAATGATAATTAACACCATGTAATATCTGCTGAAGCATCTATAGCTGCGTGGGCGATTGGATAAAACGCGAATATTCCGACTATGTGATCCCGGTTCGATTCTCATGAAAATCAATTTGTCGACCTGAAAACCAATTTTTTAGATAATAGTATTTTCTGATTTTTTAAAATCAGTTCACCCCAAACAATACGAAAATGCCACTCAGTCGCAAGAGGGTTACTGGCAACGAAAGAAAATGAAAAAAACTTCGAGAGAAAGAACTGGAAACTCAATCCTAAATAGGAAACAAGTGATAAACCTCTGCTCCTATTCAAAAGACGAGAAAGGAGTGTGAAATATTTTCTTTATCTATGCATTGAAATAAATTCAAATACAACTTTAACCGAAAGAATCCCACGCTTATTAAAAAGTAACTTAAACGGAAATTTCTCGAGAGTGCCGATACCGAATCTTATAAAAATACAAGTCTGTACGCCGGCTAATATATATATATATATAAGTGGGGGAAATAAATTTGCATTAATACAAATCGCCTGACGAAAAAGTCGAAACCATGCTAGCATGGCTGATCTCCCCAATTAAAATATCTAAAATCTCTACATGTTAAATCTTCATTTCCCTTCAAATATGTATTGAGCACTTTCTAATACAAATGTTTACTTGTCTAAATCTAATTTAAATCTGACCTATAACTGTTTTTTTACATATATATATATATATATATATATATATATATATATATATTAACATGCCCTGTGGACATAGAAGAATCCAAAGGAGTATCTTTTACATATAATGGTAGAATAACTGTCTACGAGAGCTCTAAACATATATGCATATCAATACATAAGAGCCAATATAAGAAAAAATTAAGACAGACGCGTTATTTCATGGTAATTCGGAAGTATAGGCCTATTTCAGGCGAGCCATCTTCAGCTTCCGTCTTTATTCAACGAAGGATTCTACATGAATCATGTAGAATCATTCATGTAGAATCCTTCGTTGAATAAAGACAGAAGCTGAAGATGGCTCGCCTGAAATAGGCCTATACTTCCGAATTACCATGAAATAACGCGTCTGTCTTAATTTTTCTTATATATATATATATATATATATATATATATTACGGAAATCGATGAATTTTAACGAAACTTGGTTTTAAGCAACCGACAATTTGAAATGAATTGTTTCAACATTATTTTTTATTGATACTCGTATTTAAGTAGATATTCTGTTTTTAATGAAACAGTATTATATATTTATTTCTACTGGCCTGATTATTTACGATAAATTTTTATTACGAAAATGTGTGCCATTCGGCAGGATTTGAACCTGCGACCCCTATCTATATAGGGGAAGCTACCATTTGATCTGGTAACGTCTTAGACCTCTCGCGTATAATAATAATATACACGCTAAAAAGTCTGCCATCTTCTATCGAACGCTCGTAGCCCAGGGTTAGAATCGCCGACTGACGCCAATTCGGTCGGGTTTCAATCCTGCGTTAAAAGCAATCGGAGTCTAACCGTACTGATGAGCTGTGATACAATGAAACAGATCTGTCTGCGGATGACTATATATATATATATATATAGATAGATAGATAGATAGATAGATAGAAATAAAGAGAGAGACAGACAGACAGACAAAGGAATTTCTAATATTTTCGTGTGAGCTTTCTTATTTATAATCTTAAATTTTTCCCACCTGAAACTATTCTGCACATATACAAATCTACCATCCGCCCGTGTATTGAATATTGCTGCCATATCTGGTCGGGTGCCCCTGCTGCTCTCCTTTGGGCTTCTTGACAAAATACAAAGGAGGATCTGTAACGTGGTTGATACTGACTTGGCAGACCGGCTGCAGCCGCTCTCACACCGGCGTGATGTAGCTTCCCTGTGCCTCTTCTACAAGTACATTCATGGCTTCTGCTCCGATGAGCTTAGATAACTGGTGCCGCCTAAGCACGAATTTACACGAGATACTAGATTAGCAACTAGGTCCCACCCTTTTACAGTTAAACAAATAAGATGTAACCGTAAATTCTACTCCAACAGCTTCTTTTCTCGCGCTTCCCGCCTGTGGAACTCCCTTCCACAAGTCTGCTTTCCCGACAGTTACAATCTCCAGGTGTTTAAATGTAGGGTCAATAGACACCTCCTATCACACTAACTCCCAACTATTCTCACAACACTCTCATCTACCCAACCCTCATTCTCGGTATCCTCACCCGCCTATCACCCACCCTCTGTTATTTCCGATATTTAACCAGCCTTTCTCCACTCTACGTAGCCCCCTGCACAGTAGTGGCAGTGACATGCCTTGCTCGGGGTGAAACGCTTATAAAAAAAAAAAAAAAAAAAAAAAAAGGCAGAGCAACCATTCGATAAAATATGGCGGTGATATGTAGGGATATGCATAAAACATTTAAATACAAAAAGCTTGTCTAGATAATTCTACGAATGTCATATTGATTTCACACTACATCGGAATATTATGAACAAGACACACATTTCCACATCGATAAAAAAAAAAAAAGATTCAAGAAGCTCGAGAAAGATCCAATGAAAAAAAAAATCATTTCATTACAAAAAATCATTTCCCCAAAGAAAATGTTCTTTTATTTTTTACGACTAGACCCATCTACTTAACTCGTTCTTTAAAATATCTTGATTTTAACAAAGGGAATAAGGGAATTCATTTCTAGTGTAACATTCTAGTGTATACCCCAAAATATGTATTTATCTGCACGCCCACGGCATGACACAAGTTGACACAAGGTCAGAGTTAATGCGAGATTTAAGAAAAGCCGTTCAAAAACAACTCAAGCCTCCTCGGCATTTCCGCTTTTAGGGACGACGGTTAATGACCGCCGCCCCCAAAGAAGAGATACTTCCGGGTGGGGGGGGTCACTAGAGCTTGAATGTCCAACTACCCCAGCACATGGCAGCTATTCTACTCTAGACATTTTTGTTTTATACCTACCAGAAAGAACTGTGAAAATTTCCCGGTTTTTCTATTTAAATTTTCTAAGTTCTACGACAATAAAGCTGTTCGTAGAAAATCCCCTATGGCAGCGAGAAATATTTGAACGTAACAACTTTAACAAAATATTTCAATAACAATTATAAATATGGAGGGCGTTGTTTTAAGAAGTGGGTACAAATGAAAGGATTTGAAATAGACAACTTTATCCATTTCACTGAAACAGCAATTAAGCACTTCTTTCTTTCATTTTCCACATGATGTCTATTGAACAGGTTAAGAGGCTCATCCCTTGTTCCCTGTTTAGGATGTGGTTTCCGGCTTTCTCTTTTCCAATCTTCTCACTTTGTTTTCTTTCTTTTTTTTTTTCAATTGGAGTAGATAGATCTATCTATCGCCCGGTTCACACTCCACCCATGTCAATTGAACAGGTTAAGAGGCTCATCCCTTGTTCCCTGTTTAGGATGTGGTTTCCGGCTTTCTCTTTCCCAATCTTCTCACTTTGTTTTCTTTCTTTTTTTTTTTCAATTGGAGTAGATAGATCTATCTATCGCCCGGTTCACACTCCACCCATGTCTATTGAACAGGTTAAGAGGCTCATCCCTTGTTCCCTGCTTAGGATGTGGTTTCCGGCTTTCTCTTTCCCAATCTTCTCACTTTGTTTTCTTTCTTTTTTTTTTCAATTGGAGTAGATAGATCTATCTATCGCCCGGTTCACACTCCACCCATGTCTATTGAACAGGTTAAGAGGCTCATCCCTTGTTCCCTGTTTAGGATGTGGTTTCCGGCTTTCTCTTTCCCAATCTTCTCACTTTGTTTTCTTTCTTTTTTTTTTTCAATTGGAGTAGATAGATCTATCTATCGCCCGGTTCACACTCCACCCATGTCTATTGAACAGGTTAAGAGGCTCATCCCTTGTTCCCTGCTTAGGATGTGGTTTCCGACTTTCTCTTTCCCAATCTTCTCACTTTGTTTTCTTTCTTTTTTTTTTCAATTGGAGTAGATAGATCTATCTATCGCCCGGTTCACACTCCACCCATGTCTATTGAACAGGTTAAGAGGCTCATCCCTTGTTCCCTGTTTAGGATATGGTTTCCGGCTTTCTCTATCCCAATCTTCTCAATTTGTTTTCTTGTTATTTTTTTTTTTTTCAATTAGAGTAGATAGCTCTATCTATCGCCCGGTTCACACTCCACCCATGTCTATTGAACAGGTTAAGAGGCTCATCCCTTGTTCCCTGTTTAGGATGTGGTTTCCGGCTTTCTCTTTCCCAATCTTCTCACTTTGTTTTCTTTCTTTTTTTTTTCA
This sequence comes from Ascarosepion bandense, assembly GCA_037127315.1. Classification (NCBI taxonomy): domain Eukaryota; kingdom Metazoa; phylum Mollusca; class Cephalopoda; order Sepiida; family Sepiidae; genus Ascarosepion; species Ascarosepion bandense. The sequence continues at coordinate 5,448,316 of JBBBDQ010000910.1, read as the reverse complement.
ATTGGAGTAGATAAATCTATCTATCGCCCGGTTCACACTCCACCCATGTCTATTGAACAGGTTAAGAGGCTCATCCCTTGTTCCCTGTTTAGGATATGGTTTCCGGCTTTCTCTTTTCCGATCTTTTCACTATTACGTAGCCCCCTGCACATCAGTGGCGTTACCGCCTTGCTCGGGGTAATACGATTAAAAAAAAAAAAAAAAAAGAATAGTTCATTCATTATTTACGAGGTATTGGAAATATAAATTAAACACGTTTATCCTTCTTTGTTTCTTTCCTTTTTTTTCTAACTTACGAATATTTTTCTTAATAATAATGTTAAAATAATTTAACAGACGATGTTATTTTATTAAATTTATGATAATTGGATTTTTGACGATTGCTTACACGGTTTCCGTCGTTCGATACTGTGCGCCTGGAAAATTTTATCTCCGTCGCAATGCTTCTCGTCCTTTTGGCTGCGAGGCATATGACCAGCTTTGATCTGGTTTGATAAACTAAGACTAGTTTTGTACCCCAGTCATCACGTATGCGAGAGGTAGGTAATATTTGACCAAGGGCCCGAGCATACGCGCTCGGGTTCCCCACTTCAATAACCCGACTTTGTGTCACATCTCACCCCAGTGAGCAACTGCTTCTCATCCTTTTGGCTAAATATCAAAGTGTAGTATCTGCCCTCAAGCTGAAATTATATTTTTTCTCTTAGTTGTGCCTTTGTCTTCGGAAAATATTGAGCCGGTCCTGGGAAACAGTTGCCAGCGAAAGTACCTCGCTTATATGGGAGATCGGTTGCGGAAGCTAGGCTATTTTGGGACCTAATCTGGGTACATACGCTCGGCTTCGCCAAATTGAGCTGACCTTGTGCCACATCCTGCTAACGTGGAGTGACAAGTAAATACAATCGCTTTTCGGTCGTTTTCGCTGAGATTAAAGTATAGTATCTGTTCTTATCGGCTCACTGGTTTTTTTCTCCTCTTCTATCGTCTCCTTTCTTCTTTCTTTCATTTTCTCACTGAAACCAAGTAACGTCTTTTCTCTTCCTTCTACGGAATCAAATCGCGGAATATTTCCATTATTTATGCGGTGTTGACAGGACGTAATGGTCGTGCTAAGAATTCTGAACCAGCACAATTATGATAGGATAAGGTAAACTTTGTAATCCTGCGTTAAAAAAAATGTCCACAATTTAGAACAGCATTTACCCCTATCCCCTTTTCTCGTTTAATAAGCTCTACACCCTTGTACAGATTAATTGAAACAAAATGAATAATGTCTTCCTAGGATCTTCCACATATTCTCTGATCACGTATACGTCGTCTCTTGGCGTTGTTTTTCTCTTCCGACCGCATTTTCATTTACTTTTTGTACTGATGGATCCAGTTTGTTTCTTGGACCTGTTGACACGACTGAGAGTTGAAAGGCTGACAAGAACAATATCCGTGATCTGTCTATAAGGCTCGACAGTGTGTTCGTGCAGCGTTAAAAATGTCGTCCGTAGCAGACAATGATCTTATCATAACTAACCGGTAGTCGAGACAACAGTGTCTTGGCGTGATAAAAATCTAATGCAATCATGGATGACCCAATAATTTTCAAGCCCCCCCCCCCTCAATCTCATCATGCACCCTAAAAATAGATTTACATTTCTGCAGATGACTTAATATGCACCATAAAAATAGATTTACACCACTGCAGATGACTTAATATGAGGAAAAAATAGAAATCAATCGAACCCTATCACTCCAGTGGGTCTAAAACTGACCATATGGTGAAAGAAAGGAAATTAAAGCAGTTGTTTAAATTAATTTGCACAAGGGTGTATACATACATTGTTTATCATAGATAGATAGATAGATAGATAGATAGATAGATAGATAGATAGTATGTGTGTGTAGATAGATAGATAGATAGATAGATAGATAGATAGATAGATATGTGTGTGTAAATAGATAGATAGATAGATAGATAGATAGATAGATATGTGTGTGTAGATAGATAGATAGATAGATAGATAGATAGATAGATAGATAGATAGATTTTTGACGAGACATGATCGCCTAAGCGTGTATCACGTATAGCACTTAACTAAAGCTGCGTTTGGAACAAAGAAAAGAGTTACTGTTACGTGATATATGTTCTCCTATATGGCAGTGAATGATGAGCAATCTTCTCAAACAGACTTTAAGCAACAGAAATATGGCTTTACAGAAGGATGCTGAGGATACTATGGACTGAATCTGTGAAAAACGACGAGGTTTTAGAGAAAATGGGAAACAAAAAGGAAACCTATACTTAACACCAGAAAGAGACATGAAACTTCTGGGTTACATAATGAGGAAGGAGGGTTTGGAAAATCTGATACTGACAGGGCAGATTGACGGTAAGATAGACAGAGGAAAACAACGCACGCCATACTTAGTGAGCTTGTGTAAATGGAGAGCTCCAAAGAAGAAATTGTGGAGAGCCATGATCATCAACGTCCGGAAGGAACACGACACATAGAAGAAGAAGAATGAGCTTGTGTAAATGGATGTCGAAACTAAGTTTAGGAAAGATAGCAAAAAGACTAAATTTATAAAGAGCTACAAAGGAGAGGAAATTGTGGAGAGCCATAATCACTAACATCCCCATGGGACACGGTGCATAGAAGAAGAAGAATGAACTTGAGGAAATAGATGGCAAAACAAGGTTTAGGAGAGATAACAAAAAGATGGTGGTTTATAAAAAGCGACAAAGGAGAGGAAATTGTGGAGAGCCATAATCACTAACGTCCTCATGGGACACGGTGCATAGAAGAGGAAGAATAAACTTGAGGAAATGGATGGCGAAACTAAGTTTAGGAAAGAGAAAAAAAAGATGGTGGTTTATAAAGAGCTACAAAGGAGAGGAAATTGTGGAGAGCCATAATCGCTAAGATCCTCATGAGACACGGTGCATAGAAAAGGAAGAATAAACGTGAGGAAATGGATGGCGAAATTAAGTTTAGGAAAGAGAACAAAAAGATGGTGGTTTATAAAGAGCTACAAAGGAGAGGAAATTGTGGAGAGCCATAATCGCTAAGATCCTCATGAGTCACGGTGCATAGAAAAGGAAGAATAAACGCGAGGAAATGAATAGCAAAACAAGGAGAGATAAAAAAAAAAAAAGACCAAATATATTAAGAGCTTCAAGGGACAAGCCATTGCGGAGAGCCATGATCGCCTACGTCCTAAGGAAACATGACGCATAAAGAAGGTGGTTTATAGTTTAGATTTGCTTATTTTTTCAGTATCCTTCTGTAAAACACCATTTCTATTGTTCCCAGTTCTCTGATCATCTGTGCTGAGATTGTCCTCGTTTTCTGAAAATTCATGTTTTCTCCTTTCCGAAATTAATAGAGTATAATATGGCGAAAGGCCAACTTTTCTTCCTTCATATTTAGACAAAACTTTAACATTCAACAAAGTTTGACTCACAATTGAACGATATCAGGTTTCAGTCTACAGGATACCCTACAAAAAACAAAAAACAAAAAAACAAGCAGGAAATTTTAGATTTTCTACAGGGTGTCCATAAAGTCCGTGTGCACTTTAAAAAATTTATAACTTGTATTTGTGATAGAAATAATCTGTTAAAAATGAGCTTGAACAATTAAACTTGAAAGATAATGCAGTGTTTCAACAAGATGAAGCTCCTTGTCGCTTTGCTCTGCGTGTTAAACAGTTTCTAAGTCAGGAATTTCTTAACATTTGGATCGGAAGGGGTGGACCCTTTTTATTGACCTTCACGTTCGCCAGATTTGATTCCATTAGATTTTTTTTTCATGTGAAAACAATTGTGTATGCAACAAAACCAAGTTCATTAGAAGATTTAAAAGCTAAAATAACTAATGTGATTTCAGGCATTACTGTAAATCAGTTGGCAAATGTTTTCCGTGAACTGCAAAATCGTATTGCCCTTTGTATTGCTAATGATGGAGGACATGTGGAAACTTAAATAAAATTTCAATAAAAATTTTAAATAAAATTTCAATAAAACCTTAAAAAATATAGATTTACTTCTTTCTACTACTTTTTTTACAAATTATTTCTATCGCAAATACAAATAAGGTTATAAATTTTTTAAAGTGCACACGGACTTTATGGACACCCTGTATGTAGGTCAGTCAGTTAAATGCTGGGACAGACGATTATCCTGCAGTAGGTTACCATTGATTTCTGCAGTAGATTGGTTGCCAACCAAGGCTATGCTATAGAACCCAATCTGTCCTGTTATTTAACCCATAACTGGAAGGAATAGACGGATTAATACCTTTCCCAAGGGTATTTGCGCGTAAGTGAAGGCAACAACTTCAACTGGAATTCGAACCCGGCTACCCGAGTTGTCGTTCCGAGCGGATATCCACTGCACCACAAATGTAGGTACCTCCACTAAATCGCTAAAAAACAATATAGTATGAATACAAAAAGCCCTCAGTCAGTTAAGTACCATACGTGATACACGCTTGGGCGATCATGTCTCTTTCGTGACATGACTGACTGGGCAGAAGATTATCCCGCAGTAGGTTGCCGTTGCTTTCTGCGGTAGATTGGTTGCCAGCCAAGGCTATAGAACCCAATCTGTCCTGTTATTTAACCCATAACTGGAAGGAAGAGATCTTTCCCAAGGGTATTTGCGCGTAAGTGAATGCAATGAATTCAACTTGGAATAGACTTAATAAAAACGAACTATTTCCATCAAAATGTTTATATTATTATTAAGAGGTAATTTTTAATTATTTTTAAAAAATTCTAATCCCTTCTAACACGTTTGAAATTTTGGCAGAAAAAAAGAAAGACCAAGTAGGAATTTGTAGATTTACTATATAGTAAAAAAAAAATAACAAATAAAAAAATTAATTTTTTAAGCTTCTAAATTTCTATCATTTATTTTTGTTTCAAATAACTGTAACAAAAATTCCAATAATTTGTTAAACTGTACCAAACTTCCAAGGCTTTTGTGGGGCATCTTATAGTTTCAATTCGAGATTTTTCTTATCTTTGCTTTTAAAAACCAACCTTTTGCTATAATATTTAATAAACGTGGGTGCGTATGGCACAAAAGTCAAATATAGTTTCTTTTTTGTTCTTTTTTACAATGACATCCACCCTGTACAAGTCCTAGGAGCCACTCGATTGATAGAGCGATTTGTTTGCTTAACACCGTTAAGCAAACAAATCGATCTAGCAATCGAGTGGCTCCTAACTCCTCATGGGTCACTTAATGCCAGAATTTAATCTAAATATTTTGCACACAATTTTATAGCTTCAAATAAATAGATTTTGAACACAATTGTATACATCAACCACAGATTTAATGTATTGTTGGCCATTTTGCTATCAAACGCATTATTTTATTATTATGATTTTTTATTCTTTATTATTTTTTCAGTTTTTATTATTATTATTATTATTATTATTGTGGGGCACCGTATTCATTTTTTTTTTTTTTTTTTTTTTTGTGGGGCACCCTATAGAAGACACTAGAAATCGGTACGGAAACAAACGCCATAATCAACTTCTGGTCATTTTCTATTAACGATGAAAATCAGGCACGAACGTTTGCAGTGATCTGATATTTAGAAACAGGAAAATTCTATTGGAAATAGTGAAGGCTCAGCGTATACCCGAGTTTATTCAAGGCTAGACTGTTTTACACCCTGGGCACAAAATTGGCAAGGCTAGGATATATCCCAGCTGTGCCAGATATTTCTTGAGCCCATTCTACTGTCGGTAGTTTTGTTCCGATTCCCTGGTTTGTGCATTCTTCTTCTATGTGCCCTGTCCTTTCAGGACGTAGGCGATCATGGCCTTCCACGTCTCCCTATCCCTGATGGCTCTTCGCACGCTTTCTCCTGTTACTCCACCCAAACCTCGCTTTGCAATCCGCCTGCTTAGGACCTTCAAATATGTTATCCGCTATTTTCCCCTGTCTCTTTTTCCCTCTATCTGACCTGTGAGTATCAGATTCTCCAAGCCTTCTTTCTTCATTACATGTCCCAAGAACTTCAGCTGTTTTTCCTGATGCTCAGTATTAATTTCCTTTTCGTTTCCATCCTTTCCAAAACCTATTATTGTTCACATGCTCGATCAATGATATCCGCAGCATCCTTCTGTAGAACCACATTTCAGTTGCTTCAAGTTTTTCCATTATCTTCACCAAGGAGATTAGCTAAGTAGCTTATTAGACTGAGCTCTCTCTAGGCTGGGTGGCAGCCAGTCTAAGGGACGAACAAATTTATGTTCCAAACAATAGAGAAAGTAATTGGAAACTATACTGAAAGAAAGGCACCTGTGGAGAGCTATGATCCCTCTTGTCTTAAAAAATATCGTAATTTTCTAAGCACAGCTTAGATATGGCACAAGGCCGAAAATATGGGACACCCAGTGAGGATCGAACTCACGACTCAATGGTAATGATTTTAGCGAGACAAAATTGTTAACCATTACACCACCTCGAGGTGCCCCGTCATAAGAAAATATACCCGGTAGTTCAAATGAATTCTTATTTTTTTTTTTTTTTAATCAGTTATGGTTTAATTAACGATCGCCAAACATTTGCTAAAGATTAGCATACATGATGAAAATATTAGCATACATGATGAGAAAAATTAAGATATATATATAATTAAAAAAAAAAAAAAAAAAAAAAAAAAACGCCGCTGACAGGACATATATAAATATACTAGCAGTATAGCCCGGCGTTGCTCGGGTGTAATGAAAGCTTTAAAAACTAATCCATGATCCTGGAGCTCAGACTCTTTGGACGTTGGCACGAAAGACTAAAAAGCAATAGTTGTTTCCAGTTAAAGCGAAACCGTAGACTGAAAGAAAAATGAATGGACGTAAGTCAAATTTTGATTTCCTGGTATCGATATCAAATAAGTTTTTTCGTCGTAGATAGACTAAACTATCGCCCGGTTCACACTCCACCCACGTCTATTGAACAGGTGTAGAGGCTCATCCCTTGTTCCCTGTTTAGGATGTGGTTTCCGGCCTTCTCTTTTCTAATCTTTTCACTCTTACGTAGCCCCCTGCACATCAGTGGCGTTACTGCCTTGCTCGGGGTGATATGATTAAAAAAAAAAACTGAATTTTGAAAGCTAAATAAGTCCTCTGAGTAAATGGTATCATGGCTGAGACTAAGAACTACAATTATACCTACTTAGAGCCAAACCCAAAGCAAAAACTAAAATAAAGGGGCTGAAAAAATACAGACATACAGACAGATAAACAGACACACACACAAACATCTTGTTTTTTATATATATATATATATATTATTGATTTTCTGCACTATTGTAAGAACTGCAACCTTTAAACTTATGAATATCGTTTCTTATGTCTTTGTCTATGAGTGTATCAAATTTGATTAAAATCGGACCACTCATTCTATAACCCGATTTTTTCGATTATCGATATTTATCGGGGGTACCTCGACACAAAATTTAGCTAACAACACTCGCAGACGCTTATAGTATAACTTTGTAATTTTTCAAGAAAATCGGTTCAACCGTTTCGGAGTCTATCACACACACACACACACACGCACGCACGCACGCACACACACACACACACAAAGTTCTATTTATAAATAAATAGGTTTTAATATTTTATACTTAATAATAACAATATCATCTAACTAGTCCAGTACAAATTACTACAGCATTTAAAAAATTTAAAAAAATTTCTGAATTATTTTCATTAAAATTTTTATAAAAATGCTTGTAAATATTCATTATTCATCAAAAATATGTTGTTTTTTTTTTGTTTTTTTTTGTCCTTAAAAGCTTTTTTAATCAAATAACGTCATAGATTTTTTGCATTTTTTTATTTTACAATGTATAGCAGATTTTCGGTAACTGGGGAATCCTATTTTACGAAAAAAAAAATCATGATTTCAGTTCTCCAAAAAATTCTGCTTAAACATAAAAGCGATACCAAAATTAATTTCTAAAAAATTTCATAAAATTAAGTGGGGAGAAAAGATATTAAAAAACGTTTTTTTTCTGAAAAAGAAACATTTCTGAAATAACTTATTTCATTTGTAAACAAATTCTGAAGGATTGATTAAAATCAGACACTTATTTGATTTTTGAAAGAATTTCTAAATCAGTGTTTTTCACCGCAAAAAAAGAAAGAAAAAAAACGACGCTAAAATTAATCTTTCGTCCCTAACTGACGCAACGAAATATTTAACCAAAACTTTGAACGTTCTAAAAAAGATAAAATAATTTAATTTAATAATCAAAATATACTTTTATCTTTCCTCTCAGTTACAGAACAAAATTTTGACGATAAAATTTAGTTTTTTTTTTTAATTTGGGACATTGTTTCATCATGCTATGCTAATTTTTTAGCTAATCTATGGAGGGACACAGTTTTAAAATTAATAAAAGCAGAGTTTTATTATAAAAAATCTTTGCTATTATTAAGATCTTTTTAAGTCGACCTTCTTTTTTTTTTTTTTTTTTGATATTTCTTCTCCACAATTCCAACATTATTTCGTTTTTTGCCCGAGATCGTCATCAAACAATGAGACCCGATTCGACACTTTTTCATCTTAATGCCAACTGTTGTCAAATAGAATCTGATTGGCTGTTGCAAATGCTTCCCATACCCGTATCGTTTATCTTATTGGTCAGATGAGAGCACAGCCATTGCCCAGAAGGGCTCACTTAAGCCCCGCCTTCACATTTAATCAACCATCTTTCAGCTACCATAACGCTTAACTACTCTCACGGCCATTGTGTTTTAATTACTTTTCCCACCGTGTTACTTATTTAGAAGCAGTAGCGTTGGACAACTTCACCGTCGTTGTCTATTATTAAACACTATGCGCGCGCATTATATACGAGTGAACTTTTCAAACAGAGGCGTTGATATACATACATAAAGATATATATACACACGCACATGTTATTATTATCAAGTTAGACGGATGTTGTCATGAGAGGGGACAGCTACTAACTGCTTATAACTTTTCGTGGGGGAAACATGCCCTGGTAATGAAAGTATTTTCTCCAGCAGTGGTTTCTTAAGCTGTGACATAAATTAATCTTTATTAGTAGTAGCAGCAGACGGACTAGTATTTTTTTTATTATTATTTTGACTACTACTGCTTCGAGTAGCTACAGGTTAAAAAGACAGTGGACTACTTTCGGACAGGTCAGTCGTATTCTGTCCGAGAAAAGCAAACCATTTTTAATGGGCTTTGTTGAGGGCTTTATCACATTGAAGCATATCCACATTTGCTCTTCCTAATGCTAATCTTTGAGAAAATCACCGCTTAGGGAAAGATCATTAAATCTTTCTCATTTAAGAAATCAATAATAGCATCTTCCACTTTGAATTGATTATTTTTTTTTTAAATCGATCCAGAAAAAAAAATCAAGTGAAAAAAAAAAAAAAAAAAAAGAAAAACGACATTTTTTAAAGGGACAAATTTTTTGTTTATTTTTTTTATTTTTTTTTTTTATTTTTATTTTTTTTTTTTTGCGCAACAAAGAACCCATCGAAGGGTAAGTTTTGCTTTTGATTTATTTTTTACTTTGATTTCTGTTGTTCAGTGTTGTATATACACATATCTCCGTTCGTGTCCCAACCAGACACTTAAGGTCAGCAATGTCTTCATGACATTATTATTATTATTATTTCATTTTTTCATCATATTTCGATTTCTGCTTTGGTCTCACTACCAACCAAGTCTGCGTGTGACCTAAGGCAGTTGTTGTTATGACTCCATTTCATGTTTTTCTATCATCCCTAGCATTCATAGATAAAGTTTTCCTTAGTGTGTGGGCTGTACTTAAGACAATTTTTTGTATATCTCTAAGCTGGAGTTTCCAAGGATTCTTTCAATGTGTTGTTTTGTTCCATTTTTTATCATTCCAAGTGCACCTACTATCACTGGCACAACTCTTGTTTTCAATTTCCACATTTTTTCTATTTCAATTTCCAGGTCTTTATATTATTATTATTATTTCTGTTGTTTACACATTTCCGGTCGCATTCCAACCAAAGTCTTAATGACAGTTTCCAGTGCACTGATCTTTTTTGTTTTTTTTTTAAAAAAAAAAAACTAAAAACCTAAAATCACAGACAAAAGCTCTCCGTGTGAGCTGTACGCGTGAGTACATCTTTTTTTTTTTTTTAATTTATTTATTTTTTTAATTTTTATTTAAAACAATGGGTTACTTAGGAATCGCTTCGAAGTCTATCGGAAACTTTTCCAATCAATCCGAGGGTTCCAACTACAACTGGAATTATTCAATTGATATCCATATGTGCCATATTTTTCTATTTCCGCTTCAAGATGTTTTTTGCATTTTGTTTTGTTTTTTTTTTTCTTTTTTTTAATTTTCAAAGATACATTGCAGGGGCTGCCATATCAATATAGCACATTCTGTTTTTGTGGTCTTTGATCTCGATATCTCTCAGTGATTAGTTTTTTGTTTGTCTGTGTACAAAAAAAAAAAAACGTCTCAGATTGTTACAGGTCCTATTTTCTGTAACCGGGTTTGTTGGGTGATGATAACCAGTTTCTCGCAGTTTCCTTTCTTATTATGATGTTTATTATTAAACAAGCAAAATGATTGACATAACTCTTCCAGCATTTTTTCAACGGTTGAAAGAGCTTCATTTAAGAAAAGAAAAGACGCAGTTTCGAAATGTTCAACAATATTTCGACTAAAAAGCGAACCTGAAGGAGGCTACCACAACCTGTTAAATTTGTTGGTTTTCATTCTTTTTACTTTTTTCAGCGCAGTCTTATCAATTAAGGTTTCTGATTATAAAAAAAAAAACTAAAAATTTCAATATTTAAACAATTCTAGTGGAGGGCGGGGGACTCAGTTTCTCATACAATGTTGTAGTAAATCGATCCTCCATTTTGGAACCACTCGCGTTGGAGTCGCTTTTTTTTTTCTTTTTTTTTTTTTTTTTTTTTTTTTTTTTTTTTTGTGACGAGTTGTTGCTCTTGTTTTTGTCTTCAAGTTTTCTTCAGCTCTTACGATGGCATCTTCCTCGGAAACTTTTTTCAAAAATATTCAGTTGTTGAATATGCACAAGCAAAAGCACAGGATCGATATACTATAAGGTTGTATGAAAAACTGAGCCCTCCCCTCTAAAATTGTTTAAATGTTGAAATTTTTACAAATTTCTTTAGTTAATAGGTTTAGGGTTTAATTGATAAGATTGCACTAAAAAAAAAAAATTGATAATCAACAAATTTACAGGTGGTGGTAATGTCGTTTTCAATTTCCACATTTTTTTCTATTTCAATTTCCAGGTCTTTATATTTTGATAGTTTTTCGCATTCCTTGGTTGCTCTCATTGAGTTTTTCATAATACCTCTCATTAGAGCTTACCTAAGAAACAGAAAGTGTATTCACTATTTTGAAAATTGTCTGTTTTAAGAGGCAAATATTTGATGCGAGTAAAAAGAGAAAATATGTAACTATTACACTTTTATTTTCAGTAATTAAAACTTTTCAAGAAATATTTCGTTTCAAAACATTTTAAATAAAATAAGTCAGGTCGTGGAAATTCCTGTCTGAAAAAAACTTGCAAACGAAGACACTCACCCTCAAATAGCGCACCCGAGTCGCCCACGTTTGGGGGCGATCGCAAAGATCGATATCCAACCGGAGTACAATGAAATAGCCTCGCTCTGGAAGTGTTCGGTGTGAAATTTAATTAATATAAATTATCTTTATTAAAAATCCTGGCTGACCTGAAGACTTCCACCACCGGTAAATTTGTTGATTATCTTCTTTTTTTTCAGTGTAGATGTGCGTTGTGGTCCAGTGGATATCGGCTCGGAACGAGAAATCGGGGAGCCAAGTTCGAATTCCAGCTGAATTCATTGCATTCACTTACGCGCAAATACCCTTGGGAAAATCCGTCTCTTCCTTCCATTTATGGGTTAAATAGCAGGACAGATTGGGTTCTATAGCCTTGGTCGGCAACCAGTCTCCCGCAGAAATCAATGGCAACCTACTGCGGGATAATCTTCTACCCAGTCAGTCATGTCACGAAAGAGACATGATCGCCCGAGCGTGTATCACGTATGGCACTTAACTGACTGAATCTTATCGATTAAACCCTAAACTTTCCGATTGACAAAAAAAAAACAATTGTAAAACTTTCAACATCTAAACAACTCTTTTTGCAGGGGGGGGGGCAGTTTTTCATACAACCTGATATTAAATCGATCCTGTGCAATTGACTTTTTTGCTTGCGCATATTCAACAACTGAATCCTTTGCCAAATTTTTGAATAAAGCCATTCTTGGAGTTTCCAGGGAAGATGCCATCGTAAGAACTGAAGAAAACTTGAAAAACACAAAAACAAGAGCAACAACTCGTTCAAATAAAACAAAACAAAGCGACCCCAACGCGAGTGGTTCCAAAATGGAGGATCGATTTACTATAACGTTGTATGAGAAATTGAGCACCCCAACCCTCAAATTGTTTAGATATTGAAATTTTTCCAAATTTGTTTGATAATCGGAAAGCTTATGTAATAATCGATAAGTCTGCGTTGAGAAAAGTAAAAAAGAAAAAATATATATATATATATATATGTGTGTTGTTCAACGCTTTGGTTAGAATTTACCTGGTGTTCGTGAGTACGAGTTCAATCCCTGAGACGGCACTTCTCTTTCTTTACCTTTAATAATCCATCATTTTCCTCAGTATTCACCCTGATACTCATAAAATGCTTTCATAGTTTCAATTCATCACCGCATTTCTGTCTTTTGTAAAGTCTTTTTGTAACTGTTCCAAGTACTCCTATAACCATTGGTAAAACAAATAAAAATATTTTCCATTATTTCACCAGGTCGTGATAACTCTCTCTAGTTTTTCACTTGATTTCAATATTGCTTTGACGTCAGCAGCAATTGCTACATCCGTAATCTGAAAAAAATTCTTCCTGTTAAAGATGATGCTATCTGGTCTACTGATCCAATTTTCATTGAAATTTGTATTTAAATGTTTTTATTATCTAAACTATTTATATTCGAATGATTGTTCATATTTTGTTGTTTTTATTTAATTTAATTTTAATTATTCATCTATCAAGGATTTTTTACTTTTCCAAGTACTCATTGGTAAAAATGTGAACTCCCGTAACAAACAACATCCGTAATCAGACAAATTGTCTTGTTTAAGATGGTCTTCTAGGCCAGGTTGCGTTGATAACAAATATCTTAATATTTGTATTATTAATATTATTATTTGTGCTTTTCACTTGCAGTGATTTTTTTTCACTGAAGGTTTAGTGATAGTTTTATTACTAAATTTAAGGAAAAATGTATATGCAATTCGTTCTTTGGTGTTGAAAGACACATTAATTTGAAAATTTTTGCAATAATCAACTAATTGTCTGATTTTAATGAAACTTTAAGGACTTATTCACAAAGGAATAAAATTATTTATGCAATTATTTATAGAAAATATTCATAAAATATTCTTTCACATCTGTTACCCACATCTCTAATTAATTGCATAAAACTTCATTGCCATTTGTATTTCAATGTTTCTGTTATTATTCATACAATACATATTCAAATGATTGTTCACATTTTGTTTTTATTTAATTTAATTTAATTTTAATTATTTATCTATCGAGAATTTTTTTTTTACTTTTCCAAGTATTCCTATAATTATTGGTAACAATGTGAACTAAAATAGCTACATCCGTAATCCGGCAAGTAAGATATTTAAGATGATCTTCTAGTCCAGGCTGCATTAATATTTGTATCTTAATGTTTCCATTATTATTATGTCATTTTTCATCCTATTCCGATTTCTGCTATGGTCGCACTACCAACCTTCCTACTACTGCGGGAAGACCTAAGGCAGGTCGTGGCGTGTTGTTATGGCTCCATTTCATGTTTTTTCTATCTCCCCTATCGTGACATACACAAAGATCTCCTTAGTGTGTGGGCTGTACTTAATAAGACAATTGTTTGTATATCTATTAAGCTGGGGTTTCCAGGGATCCTTTCAATGTGTTGTTTTGTTCCATTTTTTTTATCATTCCAAGTGCACCTACTATCACTGGCACAACACTTGTTTTCAATTTCCACATTTTTTCTATTTCAATTTCCAGGTCTTTATATTTTGACAGTTTTTCAAATTCCTTGCTTGCTATGTTACAATCCGCTGGACAAGCCATATGAATTAATAGGCAAGTTTTTTTCTTTCTGGTTTTTAACAATAGTCCGGCCTATTTGCTTCAATTTTTCTGTCTGTGTAGAATAGATGGTGTAATCCCATAGAATGGTGACATCTTCTATTTCTGTAACCGGTGCTGGGTGATGTTCATACCAGTGTTTGTTTACAGATTTTCCATCTTTTTTTTTTTTTTTTTTTTTTTTTTTTTTTTTTTATACTGAAGATGTAGTAGCACCAAGCTTCATCAATACGCCAGCCATACGTGATACACGCTTGGGCGATTGTCTCTGGACAGAAGATTATCCCGTAAGAGTTTTGAAGTAAACTTTTTTCGGAATTTAACCAGGGGTTTTGTAAAAATTTAAAATATGCAGATGGTATTTGTTCCTGTCATTACCAGACATCAGGACATTCCCAGAGGGAACTTCAAAACTATTAAAAGAAATGGAAATATAGAATTACCAAAATTAGTAGGGTGCGTTGTGGTGCAGTGGATATCGACTCTAAACGATAAATTGGGGAGCCGAGTTCTAGTTGCAGTTGAATTCCTTGCATTCATTTATGCACAAATACCCTTGGAAAAGTATTAATCCGTATCTTCCCTCCAGTTATGGGTTAAATAACTGGACAGATTAGGTTCCATAGCCTTGGCTGTCAACCAATCTACCGCAGAAAGCAATGGCAAACTACTGCGGGATAATCTTCTGCCCAGTCAGTCATGTCTCTTTCAAGACATGATCGCCCAAGCGTGTATCACGTATGGCACTTAACTGACTGAATCATTACTCCATATTTGCTCGCTTATTGCTTCAGATGCTTGATTCTGTTTGTTTCCAAGACCAACTTAAATCTGGCACAAGGCCACTACTCCGAGGGGATACATATAGCAAGAGTACCTTCTATGAAGGCTCAACTCTCATTACTTTAGAAAAGTCACCACTATTAACCACCATTCCTTCGCAATGGGATTGAATTTTTTAAAAGTTAACTTCAAAACTTTCTTTTCACATCTTATTTGTATTTTTGCTGACAATTCTGAGTTCTGAAAAAGTTAAATATATATATATATATATATATATATATATATATAATTAGTTAAATTATTATACATATCTATAACTCTTGTAGCGAACTCATTGCATTAGCAGTTGCAAGTATAAAAAGTTTAATTTGAAAATTAAGTAGCGTACGGATGTGCGTTAAGGCGCAATGGATATCGACTCGGAACGACAAATCAAAGATCTGAGTTCGAATTCCAGTCAAATTCCTTGCATTCGCTTACGTACAAATACCCTTTGGGAACATTATTAATTCGTCTGTTCCCTACCGCAGAAATCAAAGGCAAACTACTACGGAATAACCTTTGCCTACTCAGTCATATCTCGAAAGAGACATGATCGCCCAAAGCGTGTATCACGTATGGCACTTAACTGATATTATAAACGTTTCTAAACAAGAGTACATATTTATTTTTTAGTGTGTGTGTTAATTCATTTCCTATGTCAGTCAGTTAAGTGTCATACGTGAAACACGCTTGGGCGATCATGTCTTAAGAGACATGACTGACTGGGCAGAACATTATCCCGTAGTAGATTGCCATTGATTTTTGCGGTAGACTAGTTGCCAGCCAAGGCTATAGAACCCAATCTGTCCTGTTATTTAACCCATAACTGGAAGGAAGAGACGTATTAATATCTTTCCCAAGGGTATTAGCGCGTAAGTGAATGCAATGAATTCAACTGGAATTCGAACTCGGCTCCCCGATTTCTCGTTCCGAGCCGATATCCACTGCACCACAACGCACATCCTCAAAAATGAAAATAAGATCTTAACAAATTATATTTCCCAAAAAATATATTGAAATACTAAAGAGTAAATTTTTTCAATAAAATCGCCATTGGCTTTCAACCCCAGCCTCTAGATGACTTCGAAATTCTTGCATCTCTTCTGGACGGTCTTAAGTTGGTGAATGCTGTCAAAATCCTTGCCTCCAGTTCACCTTTGATGCTATAAGGAGTTTTATTAGTCTCTCGATCAACTGCGCATAACGCTTAATAATCAAGGGGGTGGGGGGTTGCAATCTGGGGAGTTGGATGGGCCAGATGTAAGAGGTCATGAGTTTGCAGAAATTGTCTGACAGCCATGACTTGCTTCTCCTGCTTGTGTGACATGGTGCAGAATCCTGGTACCAGTGTTTTCCAGCAGCCACCCTCTCAAGCCAGAGCAGCACTAACCTCTCAAGGCACCTGATGTAGGCCTTCGTGTTGAGTCTGGGACCCTATGAGTAGAGGAATAACGCTGCCATCATTAGTGATCACTCCAAACACCTTCGTAATCACTATTAGACTCGTGCAACTCTTTCCGAATTCTCGGCACTGTCCTCGGATTGACGCCCAAACACTCTCAAATCTTCGTATAGGGAGCTTTTGGCTTGAATGCCAAGGAATACATGTCGTTTCTAGCAGAGCAAATTGCATCAAGATGCTCCTTTTTTTTTTTTTTTTTTTTTTTTTTTTTTTTTTTTTTTTTTTTTTACCACACAGTGCCCAACTGACCCTGCTATACTGTGCAAACAAATATGAAACAAACTACGCGCATGCGTGAAATTAAATATATAAAATGGCGACTAATATATATATTAGTCATCCACACACAAGCCCGCCTCGCTGGACCACAGTCCATCAGCGCGGCCAGACGCATCCACCTGCCTCCGGCCGGGATCGAAACCCGACCGACCCGGTGTCAGTCGGAGTCGCTATTTTTTTTTTTTTTTTTCTTTTTTAATTAAATTTCGAAAACCACATTTGTTGTATAGCCATTTAGATTCTGACCGTTGCTGAGGAAGCAAAATTTTTTTTTCTCGCCGAAATGGGCAAACAATGAATAGTTTTCGAACTTTTATTTGAAAAAAGATACATATTTGGCTCTGTAAATAAATATTATTTAAATCGAGCTCTCCATCAGGATTATTTTGATATTTATAGAATCTGATTTTGTGATTTTTACCTATATAAGCTATTTTATTTTTGGATTTCAATACATACATACATGCATACATACACCAACCTCTATTTATTCCTGACTGTTATTAATTCTGTCCTGTTAAGAATATATATATATATATATATATATATATATTGTGTATTTAGGCAGCAATCTATCATTTACGTAAGTTTCGAAAATGACGAGAAATGGTTTTTATATAATTTTTATTCTTTTCAGTAAATAACATAAAATTGTCCGAATATTTTAATTTTTCAAGCGCTTTCAGCCAATACTTTAGCCATTAACAAGGATGAATTTTATTTTGCTTTTAACTGAATATATTGATTGTTTTATATCTGCCTAGAGTTATGTTTTATTTTCCAAACACGTTAGCAATAAATGGAAATCATTTGGAAAATAGAACTTTCCTATAACTTTACTAGATACATACATAACTGAATCTATATATTCAGTTAAATAAGATTCATACTGTTATGGGGAAAAAACACATATTCCTCAGATAATGGACTCTCCCTTCTATATTAATAAGAGTTCTTGGGAAGTTCATAGGAGTTCTTAGATGTTTTAGAGAGTTCTTTAGAAGTTTAGTAGAACTACTAGGCAGTTGATATTAGTCAGCAGTTAGCCGAATACTAAGAAGTCGGCTTTCAGTGGAAGATTACCAAGTTTCTAACATTTTGGGTACGTTAAGTCGATTAGCAACCGACATAGCACGATTATAACCTTCAGTGCGAAAATACTTAACAAAACATTCGAGCAATTTTTATATAATTTATGTACTGAAAGAAAAAACGATGTAGGATCACATGAAAAAGTTATAAAATCTTGTCTGTCATTTTTAACGATATATATATATATATATATATCGTTAAAAATGACAGACAAGATTTTATATATATATATATAGAGAGAGAGAGATTGTGTGTATGTACATATATGCGTACAGATTGAGATACGTTTCCTGTTAGTTCTTAATTTTATCGTGTGTGTTTTTCATTAAATACGGCCGACAAGTGAACATTTAATTAATTTTTTTTTTTAGCAAAATAAGTAGCCGAATGCGTAACATTAAAAATTATGGACATTTTTTTTTTAATTCCTTAACTTCA